>CAJQUW010015337.1:0-581532 GCA_907163375.1 Prostheceraeus crozeri | reverse complement strand
AATGTAAATTTTCTTGATACATTTTACCTTGTTTAATATTTTTATTATTAGTTTTATCCTTAATCTTATCTTCCTCAGTCTTCCATCCTTCAAAAGTTTTTTTTTCTTGATTATAAAAAATTATTCTCTTTTGTTCCTCTGTTAGAAAGTAACCCCATTGATTTCCAATACATATAACAAGATGATAAATAAAAAATATTAAAATACATGCTAACAATATTTTTATACAATGAAATTTTAAAAAATTCCAAAGACGTGTAAGATCTGATTGTGGTATTTTTTTATTAAGAGATGAATTAGGGGGTAGTGTCTCTAAATATCTTTTATTATATGTATTTTTATCTATATTATTATATATATTTTTATCTATATTATTATTATTATATCTAGTATTATATATAGGATTATCTACAATATTATTAATATCTTTTAGATTCGAATCTTGAGGGGTTAGTGTATCTTGAAACTCAGTGTTATTCATATAATTATTTATTATTTCGTTTATTGCATTAAGAGATTTATGACGACTTAGATTACTTTTATTACTTTTATTACTTTTATCACTTTTAATTAAAACCGGTGAATATAAATCTTCCAAATTTTCGCTTTTATTCATTTATTATTTTTAAAATAAAAATTTAGGAATTATTATTTTTTTAATTCCGGACTCGCATTCTTACACTCTTATGAGTGTTTTTAACCTCTGTAGAACCTCCGGAATGTGTCGGACTTTTTGTTCCTATACTCAAAAGAAGTATGTTCCGAACCTCTCCTCTCTTCCGGAATGCTTAAGAATATTTTAATAAAATAATATTTTATTCTTTATAAAAAATAATATTTTAATATATATAAGATTATTTTAGTTGAAATACAACTATTTTAGTTGAAATACAACTATTTTAGTTGAAATACAACTATTTTAGTTGAAATACTAATATAAATTATTATTTTGACATAAATTATTATTATGTTGATTATTATGTTGATTAAGTTTTGGACATAGTGTTACATGTCGCTGAAAATTTTTCTTTAATATAATTTTTTGACAACCTCTACATTTAACTTTTTCTTTTAAACAATCCTTACACTGATATTTACTATCATAAAACTCTGTCTTAGGTTTAGTAATTTGACAACTTGTACATTGTCTTGTAGAACTTATACAAGAATTATAATGATTAGTAATTCCTTGATTTGTAAAATATTTATTACAATTACGACATAACTGATCTTTTAATTTATCTTTTTTATTTTTTTTAACCTCTTCTGGTTGTTCGCATAATTTTAAATGACGTGCAAAATTTTTTGATGTTATATTTTTATTACATCCGGAACATATTTTTTTGTTATTACTTTCAACAAATTGATTTTTATCAATATAATTATTTTGTGCTACATTATTATTTTGAACAAAAGGATTATTTTGAACAAAAGGATTATTTTGTGCTACATTATTATTTTGTGCTAAATAATTATTATTATTTTGCCTAGGTGTATTTTGCCTAGGTGTATTTATTCTAGCAGTATTTTGCCTAGGTGTATTTATTCTAGCAGTATAAAGATTTTGTTCTTTATCTGAAATAAATAAATGCTTTAATCTTTGTAATGGTTGCTCTGATTGAATATTATTATACTGAATACTATTATTAGGTTGAATATTATTCTGAATATTATTAGGTTGAATATTATTAGGTTGTATATTATTAGGTTGTATATTATTAGGTTGTATATTATTAGGTTGTAATTGATTCATATGCATACCACATGGTGTGTTTTTCATATGAGAATATAATAGTGTTTGATTTAAAAAACGCATATTGCAAACTTGACAAATTTGAGTCATTTCCATTTTTTTTATTTTTATTAGGAAAAATTTTATTTTTTATAATTTATGTATTTTTATAATTTATGTATTTTTTATAATCAGAAAAAATTTTATTTTTATTGTTTAAAAATGATGTTACCAAATGTTGGTGGAGGTGCATATATCCCGAATAATCGTGAATTAGAAATAGAGATAGAAAATTATATTGTGAAAACTGGAGACGTTTTATCTGGTCCATTGCATCTTTCTATTCTTCCACAACAAAATACAGAGTTGACAAATAAACAATATGTTGATACACAAATCAATGACTTAAAAGAAAAATATATAAACGATGTTTTGGTTCCGCTGATGAACGAATTAAAGTTGCTAAAACTTAATGACAAATCATTAAACGAAAAATTATTAAAACTTGATAAAAAGGATAGAGAGCTAGAAGCAGATATAGCAAAACTATTTAAAAAGATTTCAGAACAATCAAAAATTTTAATATTACTTTCTTTAAATTTAAAATCTGCAGTCATTAAAAATAAACATCAGATAAAAATGTTAAAAGAACAATTAGGAGATGAAATAGAAAAACTACCTGAAAGAATTAAAAAAAATTTAAAACAGTTACAAACTACATTCCAAAAAAGTGTTGATGAATTGAGTTCTAAAATTACTCAACAAATGAAAAAGATGAATAGAATAATAAATGAAGTAAACTCACTTAATCAAAAAGTTGATAAAATGAAAACTCTTAAAATCAATTTAGAAAATGAATTAAAGAAAAATTTACAAGAAAACTCTAAAGAAAATAAAGAACAGTTAGATGCTGTTAAAAGACAATTAGATGTTCTTAAAATTAAGTTAAATGCTCTTAAAACGGCATTGAAGATTAATCAGCAGAAAATGCAAGTTAATAGAAGAGAAATTAAAGTACATCACACGCTGCTTGACGCAATAGATAAAGTGCAACAGTCAATTAATAAAGTTATCTCGAAGTTGTTGTCCATTCACAAACGTAAATCTTAAACGAGTATTGTAAATATTAATTTAAATATTTTTTACCTATAAAAAATAAGAATCATAAAAAATATAAATATAATTTAAAAAATACAAAAATATAAATATAATTTTAAAAATAAAAAAGTATAAATATATGAAAGTATATAAAAGTATATAATTTTAAAAATGGATAAAATTAGAGCTAATAATTTTAAAAGAATTAAACAATTAGAAGAGTTAATAAAAGAAAGAAATATTATGAAAGAAAATCATAGAATAAAAAGAATGATTGATGCAGGTTTGGTTCCTGATAAAGTTAAACCAAAAACGCAATCTGCAAAAGTTAAGAACAAAAAATAAACATTTTTTTTTATAATGGACATCGGTTCATGGGTCAACGGAGATGTCTTCCAGGGCTTCGCGCTTCGCGCTTCGCCCGTATTTATGTTTTTCCTAAAAGTCAAATTTAATCCTAAAAAATGCCTATAATTTATAAACACAATCTTAAACATTTTGCTTCAAATCAAAAAATTTCTCATGAACCACGTATGAATCCTGTTTATCATTATGATAATAGAGAAACAGTCGGAACAGAAAAGTTCCTAGAAAAGACGTTCCAAAAAGAAGGGGATGGCATCTTTTCTGGTATTGGTAGTATCGTTAACTTAATTAAAAATAATAAAGATTTGATTACATCTGCTGCAAAAGGAGCAGCTGCTATAGGTAGTACAGCTAGTGCAATATCAAATGCTGTTAAATCACAAAACGAATTAAAACAACTAGAAGCTATTCGTAAACTCAAGAATGATTCCGAAGAACTAAAAAAATTAAAAAAACTTTCAGATGAAACAAAAAACAAAATTGCTAACATAGCTGTTGATGGTGATAGTAAACATAATGAAAATAAAAATAATGAAAAAACAATTGAAGAAATAAGAGGTAATGGCGTGAGCAGCAACCTTCGGTCTAACCAGCAAAGCTGTAGCGGAGCTGGTCTAGCAAAATTCTAAAATTATATTTAATAAAATTCTAAAATTATATTCAGTAAAATTCTAAAATTATATTTAGTAAAATTCTAAAATTATATTTAATAAAAATTTTTTTTCTATCTGTGAGAAAAACAAAAAGTCAAATTATTTCTTATAAAAATGTCTTCGCTTATCGAAAATAAATTTAGATTAGATGATCCCCCGTTCACCAGTTACAATCAAAAAAAGAATGACTATATAAGAATTGCTATGAATCCCGGATCTTCCAGTAGAGTAAACACTGGAGGAGATTTAATCTTTGAAGTTGATAATCAGCAGAGTTATTTATATTTACCTGATTCATTTTTACACTGCGAATATTCTTTATATAGTGATGCTAATTTTACAACACCATTACCAGATACCGATAATATTACACTAGAGAATAATTTTTTCCCAAGTTTATTTACACAAATGCGTTTAGATGTTGCAACTCAAAATATAGAAACAATAAGTGATTCCCCAGGTGTAATTGATACAATGCTTAGATTTATAACAATTGGTGAAAATAATAAAAAGCATGAAATCGAAGGTTGGTTTCCTGATACTAATGATGGTATAATTATTGATGATTTAACTCACGCTGGAACAGATGCAGCAGGAATTGCGAAAGATGTAGAAAATATTGCAAAACATTTAAATAAAACAAATAATGAAGCATATAAAGAAAGACGTGAATTTAACAAAAAAAGTAAACAGACAGTAAATTGGTCATTGTCTCCATTATTCGGTTATTTAGATTATGATAAAATATCATATCAATTAAAATTTAAATTAATAATTCATCGTACAGCAAATAATGAATTAATCTTTTTTGGTAAGACTGGAAAAAAAGCATATTTAAAAATTGATAGACTTGAATGGTGGATTAAGCATATTACTCCTAGTTTAGAGGTTGAAACAGCTATTGCAAAAAGATTAAATACTAACAAACCAATTCCAGTTAATTTTCTAAAGAGAACTGCTAGTTCAGTAACTTTTTCCGAACAAAGATTTAACTGGCATTTTACTAGAACTGCGAATACTCCAAGATATTTATTACTAACATTTCAAAGAAATAATTCTCCAAGTTTTGATAAGAACAATAATATCTTCCATATTAATACAATTCGAAGTTTACAAGTTTCATTAAATCAAACTCGATATCCAATTGATCCATTAAGATTCGATGATACCAATAATCAATTTATGGAAGGATATGATTCTTATAGAAATCTTTGTATAGAATTTGGAGTTGAACCACAATTAACTCCTGGAGATTGGAGACATTTATATCCAATTTTCTGTTTCGATTTAAGTGCACAATCTGAAGATATTATTAAAAATGGTTGTGATGTAACAATTAATATTGAAAAGAAAGATTCCACAACTTCATTGATGGCTTATGGTTTATTGCTAGAAGATGCAAAATATTCTATTGAAATTCTTAATGGAAAGATGGTTAGGATCGGCTAAAGCGCTAAAGCCAGAGGAGCTTTGCTCCGATAGGTTAATTAAAATTTTTTCATAACTAGAATAGATTAAAATTTTTGGTAACTTAAAATTTTTTGGTAACTAGAATAGATTTAAATTTTTGATAACTTTAAATTCTTAACTTAAAATTTTTTTATTAAAAATGTCGCAAGCGAAAAGTAATATTAATAATAAAACTGTTGAATTAAAATTACGTAATATTGTTGACAAAAATACCCCTAAAACTATTACGATTAATAAAAAAAAGTATTATATAAGTAAACCAATGATAGAGAATATTCAATTACAAGAAGAAAAGAATGGCGGTATTCTCCCATTAATTCCACTAATAATAGGAGGCATAGCAGCTGCAGGAAGTGTTGCAGGTGGGACAGCTGGTATTGTCCAAGCAGTAAATAAAAATAAATCAGAGAAGGCAGCATTAGAAGAACAAAAACGTCATAATAGAGAGTTAGAGAAAGTTGCTAGAGGAGAAGGAATAGTAGATAATTTTATCAGTAAATTAAAATTAGTTGATGAAGGAAAACGAGTTCTTAAAAATATTCTCCACAATGTTGATGATTTAATTGAAATTAAAGAAACTAAAGATGGTTCTGGAATATATCTAAGTCCTAGTATGATAAGGTAATAACCTCAGAACCTTTGGTCCATAAGGTAAAACATTTATTTTATCTTTTAAAATGAATTCTACAAATTCCGAAAATTTAATTAAATTAAAAATTTCTAATTTAGATTTATTGAATTATCTATTAAACAAAAATAAAAACTCAAATTCTAAAATTTATGAAGATAACGACGACAAACAAAGTTTGGCTACTACCTACGGTGGTGACATACAAAAAACATTAGAAAACTTTCCTGGATTTATTTGGAGTAAATATTCGAAAGAAAAACATCTTCCTGGTCATTCATATACTGGTCCAGGAACTCGATTAGATATAAGACTAGATGAGAATAATAATCCAAAACCAGGTGAAGAACCAATAAATAGAGTAGATGCCGCCGCTTACAGGCATGATTTAGCTTATCGAAATCATGATCTAAGTTCTCGTCATGCAGCTGATAAGAAGATGATTCAAGAATTAGATAGTATTCAAAATCCTACATTTAGAGAAAAAATTGAAAGAATGTTTGTTAAGAAAGCTTTACAAGCTAAAATATTATTCGGTCAGGGTTTAAATGAAACGACAGCAAAGCTGTCTGAGAGCAACGCTCGAAATCATAATTCAGGCGTTTATGCATCTGAAATTCATAAAGAATATAGAAAGCCTAAATATTTATTAAAAGTAAAAGTATTTAATAAAGATGATATTTGGAGTGCTGATCTTATTCATATGCCGAATGAAAGGGACCGAACCGAAGGTTCTAAGACAAAGTCTGACTACAAATACGCATTGACAGTTATAGATTTATATACACGATACGCTTGGGTAAAACCTTTAAAAAATAAAAGTGGTCTTTCAGTTAAATATGCGTTTGAAGAAATCTTTAAAGAAAGTAATAGAAAGCCAAAAAAATTGTTTGTTGATAAAGGGTCGGAATTTTATAACCGAAACGTTCAGCCACTATTTGAAACTGTTTATTCAACTGAAAACGCAGGAAAAGCTATAGTGATAGAAAGATTCAATCGGACGTTAAAAAATAAAATTTTCAAAAAGTTTACTCAGCAAGGAAATCAGAAATGGTTGAGGATATTACCAGGAGTTGTAGAAGAGTACAATAATAAAGTTCATTCAGGTATTGAAGAAACCCCAAAGAATGCTTCTGACGACCCTGATTTAATACGAAAGAAAATATTCGAGAATAATTATTCGAATGAGAGTAATCCGAATTTGCAGAAACTTAAGCCGAAATTTAAAATTGGAGATAGAGTTAGAATATTTAAATATAAGAACAAATTTGAAAAAGGCTTTGTTGGCTATTGGACTAAAGAAATATTTGAAGTTTGCAAAATAAATCAAAGTTATCCGATTACTTATGAAATTAAAGATTTAGATAATGAGGATATCAGAGGTCGTTTTTATCAAAATGAATTACAGAAAACAGAGCTTTAACCTTTAGGTGGCGCTTTAGCTAGCTTCGCTTGAGTTATAGATTGTTTAACTCTAACATAATATCTAGAAATGATACTCCTTTTTGTAATTTGTACAAAACGTATAAACATAATTGTCCACAATAAGTAGTTCCCGGTTTTTGAATTTGAAACGTATTATAAATTCCATTGCCAAGTATTTCTGTTACTTCATTCGTAGGTGGAAGTCCGTATGAGTCAAAATAATAATTTGAACAGTTTATATTTCTTTGTCCTGCTGACCAATGTACGCCGTTTTGGTCTGAAGTGTGAAGATTCGTTATGAAATTTACAATTATTGATGGAACTTTGTTCCGGGAACTGAAGGTTCCTGTTGGCCTATTTTTTAGGAATTGTAATTCGTTTCTCATTAGAACATGAAAATTCTTTATTCCTAATTGATTTGCGATTTTCTTTAGGTCGAAATTCGTTGTCGTTTGTGTTCCATATAATTTAAAAAACTCATTTATGTTGCTCATTTTATAATTAAAAATATTTCTTATAGGAATCCCTAGAAGACAGAAGGGAGGGGGTATTGATTTAAAACTGTTCTCTAATGATGTCTTTCCTTACTACTTATTCGATTTTGAAATGATTATATTATAATTATCGGAGCGAAGCTCCTCTGGCTTTAGCCGATTCTAATCTATATTGTTTTATATATTTCAATTTTCTTCATGAACTGCATTTGTAAAATATGTTTCATCGTTAAAATGATTGTTTAAAATTGTCATAACAACTATCCCGCATGTCGCCGTCTATGCGTTCTAAATTTAGAAGAAGAATTTTATTCTCATTTGCTTTTATTGTCAATGCACTCTTATGTGCTTAATCTATTCATGTCTTCACAATGGGAAGTACTTTACTACCCGTATGTGTTTGGCAAACGCTAAATGAATTTTGCAAATCGATTTCTAAAACTGAATTTGAAAATAGACTTTGCAAATGGATTTTGAAAATAGATTTTGAAAACAGATTCTGAAAATAATTTACGTAGGGGTAAATTGAAATGTCAAAACTTTACGCACGCGTAAGTTGAAATGTCAAAAGTTTACCGATGGGTAAATTGAAATGACAAGATATAGCATGATAATTTTAGGGGAAAGCTGCTAGACGTTTCTCTCTCTTCAATCTCTGTCTCTCTCTTCAATTATCAGGCAGTGTACGGGTTCATTGAATAATTTTGAGTTTATGAGTTACAATGATCTTCTAGTTCACACAATTAGTACTTTAAATAATGTTGAGCATACAATAACGAAGAATGACTAAGTAATAATTGCGTCTTCTTAATTTATCATAGTGCTCTAATCTTAATAATAATTGAGAACCATTTCACTTATTTTTAATTGAGATAACGAAGGATATATTCTTGAGGTTTCTTCCATTTCTGAAGTTCCTTCCACTTTTGTTCCTTCCATTTCTGAAGTTCCTTCCATTTCTGAAGTTCCTTCCATTTCTGAAGTTCCTTCCATTTCTGAAGTTCCTTCCACTTTTGTTTCATCCACTTTTGTTTCATCCATTTTTAAAGAAATATTTTTAACGGGCGAAGCGCGAAGCCCTGGAAGACATCTCCGATGTCCCGCTAGTCACATGATATATTTTAAAAACCTGAAAATGGATTTAAAAGACGTTTTTAAAAATACTAATTTTCGGTGTCCTGGAACGGTCATGATTTTGGCGGGGGGTGAAAAATGACATAATCACAAATTTGAGATTCTTAACTTTTATAATTTTCGGTGTCCTAGAACGGTCATGATTTAAGCAATGAAAAATGTCATAATCACAAATTTGAGATTCTTAACTTTTATGATTTTCGGTGTCCTGGAACGGTCATGATTTAAGCAATGAAAAATGTCATAATCACAAATTTGAGATTTTGAAAAATTTGAAAATTGTGTATTTTTAAAAACGCCCAAATCGGAGCGAAGCTCCTCTGGCTTTAGCCGATTTATGAATTTAGGTCTTCATAACCTGAAAAAGGGTTCAAATTCATGAATCGGCTTAAGCCAGAGGAGCTTCGCTCCGATTTATGTTGTTTTTAAAAGTACCATTTTTGAAAAAAATGGTACTTTTTGAATGAACCAAATTCATGAATTTAGGTCTTAAAAACCTGAAAAAGGGTCTAAATTCATGAATTTATGTCGTTTTTAAAAGTACTAATTTTTGATTTTATGGTGTCCTGGAACGGTCTTTTGACCATTACTCAGGTGAAGGTTTGGGTTGGGCTTTTGGGTTTGGTTTTTTTCATAGAGCTTGGGTTAGGTCACCCAAAGCCAAGCGGCTTGAGTTTTGCTTGGGCCTACCCCAAGTCCCAAGCAACCCAAGCAAGAATTTTGATGACCCAAGCCTAATCATACGCAAAATTCTAGTTACCATAGGCCCCATATCATTACTATAGGCTTATACCATGCATAAATTAAACTATATAGGCCTACACGTTAACCTGGCTTTATAGTAACCGGTTCATCCACTGGCACTATGTCTAGGCCTGTCTAGGCCATCATGTGTCTAGGTTATAAGCAACCGGGTGGCCTATGCATGGGCTTGCTAGTTAGGGTTAGTTTCTGTATCACCCCATCAACCCAAGCGAAATGGATTTTTGGTCCATACAGTCGGGCCTTACGAAGCTAATCTAATTAGCCTACAGGATAAATCGCAGGCTATAGCAAAGGTCGACCGTCATGATGTTGCATTTTCTAAGTCTAGCCTACATTACCGATAGCAAGCCTACATTATAGGCTGCAACTTACTTATTAATTGATTCTTGATAAGCTCATGAATAATGCTGGGGGTTGTGGCTTATTAAGCATATACATTATCTACGATGAAGCCTTAACTTGTGCCAGTTCAGTGTAGGCAGATAGCCTAGATATTTTTGTGCATGTCTGGCAATTGGCCTCTTATTTGTTCTCTTTTGTTGCATACCTGTATTTAGTTAACTGACAAATCGAGACCTATGCCTACTTAGGTAGGCCTACGTGTAGGCTCAAACAAAACGTAGTTTAACTAATATGCCTAGACTATAGTTTAATTAGGTCTGGTATGCTGCACAAAATAAAAGCTTGCGTGTACCGGTAGTTATTTTATATCCTTGCCAAAGAAGTTATGTAGGCCACTACTGCATGACTAGTTAAGCCTCACCGCAAAAATGTACAAAATAGGCTATACAGTACACTGTAGTACATGATAAGCCTGGCCTACATGTTAGATATTAATACAAAAACAAAACCTTTCAATTATGTGCTTACACAGACTTACAGCAGAAGTTTTACTTCGTCTTTTAGGCTTGGGTTTTACACCAAAGCCTTGGATCCAAAACCCAAGTAACCCAAGCAGCAACCTTGCTCAGGTCATAAAACTCCCACAGAATCCTTCTTGCACTCAAAGGTTTGTGGAACTTGGACAACCTGTTATTTGTCTAGACGTGGATTTTCATAAACAACAATAACATTATATAACTCTATGCAACGCACGTAAATCCTCTTTGTGGTTCATCTCATTGTGATCGAAAAACTCTTTGTACTGATTCAATTGTACCTATTGATCTCCACTTCAAATACAGACGTTTATCATTATTTGTTTTAGATCTGACCGTGGCATTCTGTAATGCATCATATAATTATAAACATCTTCTTATGACTCACAATAGAATGTCTCTACTCCACTTATTATTTATAAGTCATTGCTGGGATAAAGATATCTGAGGAGGATAACTGCAAAAAGTATCGGTCATAGCACTTCTATACATATTGTTGTGAAATAAGCAATCATCTTAGTCTTACAAAACAAGTTAGGCTAACACATTTAACACACAAGAATAATACCATACAGCTGTCTGGTTGCTATTCAATAATAAATGATATAGATTATATTCTTGGTAGCGACAACAACACACCACAGTGTAATAGCAAGACACAGAAGTTGTAAATCCTTATTTAGATATCCTCATGTCTCATATCAATATCGCTCACTTCTCTACATGTATGTCAGGAAGCAATTTTGTGGAATTATCTTATAACAACAATCCATTCAGTAAACGAAAAGTTATTTGATAAAAAATTTTGCGGTGGCGTTACCGTGACGATCATAAGGAAATTTATTACCTGTAAAATGATTATATGGCAATTAAGCATCATTTCAGTCAAATTGCATCATCAATGCTTGAAATTACGTAAAATCGCGTTGAAGATATAGCTGAGGAATCGAGTTTGCTGTGCATGATTTGAATAATGAAATTTTTTGAATATTTCCACTAAACCTACGACAAGTATTAATTTATGACTTATTTTGTGCATTCGCTGATAATACCGGCACATTCAAAACAGGTTCAAGTATATGTCAATAGTTTGAAAGTACAAATGAAATACAGAAGCAATGGATGATGTGAAATTGTTGAGTAAATTGTGCACAAGAATCTTTTAAAATCCTCAACATCATTTATACTTGAAAATTGTTGACATATTTCGTGATTATATATTAAGCTTCTATCACAAGGCATGATGCTAAAGCACAATTAAATCAAAGAAAAAATAAAATGATTGTATCTCGAATGAAGAGATGGCGTGTTATAAAGCCATGCTGCATTATTTTTAGAAACTTTAAAAAATGACATTCGATGTAAGATTTACTTATACAAATTATGACGATGATGATGAATGGTTTAACGTCACTACTATCCCAAACTGTAGGCGGTACAGAAACAGTCAGACTTCAATCTGACGCGTTGTGATCTTCGTTTGACTTCGCGTTGTGACTTTCGGGGTTCGAACATTGGACCGAAGGATCGCTAGGCCAAACACTTAGCCAGTATACCAATCAGACCACCCATTCTCTAACCAATAAATGTTGGTTTTATTAACACATTCTCAGATTCCATCCATGCATGTCTCTTTGATATTTAGGTCGATTTGACAGAGGCTAATTTTATATCAATGCAATACTGCTCAGCTCAGTAAATAATAACCTAATAACCAAGTGCACATTAGCGTGAGGCACGACTATTGCATTTTCTTTTCCACTAAATAATATGAATACTAAATAATAAGTAATATTGTACTATCAAATTGAATAGCTGCATTTAACACAGTGTCTCATTTAAAGATTTCTTTGATGCTGTTTTTAAAACGAGTTTGCAAATTGTTTCAAATAATTGATTTCAGAGATGGCGTCAAAACCAAATTTGCTTCAATTGACTAGCTGTCAGCAAAAATAAGTTGTATGTTATAAACATGTTATCGACATTACGCTATTTCACACATCAAGACAGTTTTCGAGGCTCCCAACAGTCAATAATTTAATATAAGTAGGTTGTTCAATTGAAATGAAGCAATGCAAAATGCTGGAATTAAAAAGAAAATGATTCTTTTTTTTACTTTAAAACAATTCAAGAAACTTTTTTTTAAAAAAAGCTGGCCACTGCGGCTCACTGTGGAGCAACTTAGAACAGCCTGTTGTGTAGTATGTCAGTTTGATCAGACAGTCTTGATGTCTGAAGCAAGCTTGGACCTTGCTGAGCTGAACTGACACATGTTCGTAAGACGAAACTCCGTGTGTGCGCGTAGCACGCACCATCTACTGACGTCAAAGCATTAAGGTTGAAGCTGCTTTTCTTACCTGTCACATAATGATGACCTTGAAACTGAAATAAATTCCAGATTAATAATAATAATTTATTTACTACTTTTCTAGCTGCAACGAAGTATGAGAAAAAGCAAAAGTTGCAGACCTGCCAACCTAATGATGACAAAAAACGGAAAATATCGTCATTGACCCAAAAAACGTCAAAATATGGTTTGCGTCATGTGTAGACCTGTTGAATCTTCAGCGTAAAAAAATCAGGTCAGAAGTACAGTAGACTCTCGATTAGCAGACCACCTAAGGGACTGACCACCCGCAAGTTGTCCGCTCATCCGAAGTCATGTCAAAAAGATGAATAGACATGAAATATATTAATGCAGTCGAAGTTGCATCTTAGGGAGGCGTGTTTGTAAATTTGCGTGCACATTGTAAACTGAAATTTATCTCGCAAACGGTATTCAATGTACAAGCAAGGTTTTAAAACTATGGTTTGCCGAAAAAAACCACCCTAGTCTTTGTCACCTGATAAAAACCACCAGTTCTTGCCACAGCCTTTCGGCAGAAACTAAATGTAAAAAAGAAAGATAAGATAAAAAAAGAAAAGATAAAACTTTTCTTCCCAGTATCAGTGTTACAGTTTTTTGAGAGCATTGTAAGGAATCGTCACATCCTGACTTTTGATACACTTTAGTCATAACAAATTAATTTTATTTGCTTATCATTCGATCAATAACAGGCCTGGATTTCTGCATTTCAACCCTTATCAACATGACATTTTAAATAAGCATACAGTCTTAGTACAGGTTCAATAATGCAAATTATTACTAAAGTTACTAAAATGCTTAATAAAAAATATGCCTCATTCTTCCTAGTGTGGACGTTTTTACATTCATTACAAGATGCAACAAACGTGCATGCCAGAAAGAAGGCACACATATATAAAACCTTCTACAGGTAAAAAGAGGTTTTACCGGAAAAGGCCATGTTAATTGAAGTTTTGAATTGAGCACAAAAACATGAAAATTTGTTCCACTGTCATGCATATTCGGTCAAATGACACATGCATGTGGTGAATTTCAAACAAATATGAAAATCACAATGAATGTGATTTAAAGTCAAAATCACTAATCTATCACCTATGAGATATCACCAATCATCAATATTGTTTGTCCCTCTCAAATTCCATTGACAACGACCAATTTTGAAACTTATTGAATGTTTTCAATTGCACAAATTAGCTGCAGCAGTTCAGAAATGTGCATCACTTAATAAAGATTGCTGCTGTGAACTATGCTATTTAATATACACCCCCAGATCATAACTTTCTGCTCCAGCCACGGGCATTAGTAGTGCGTTTCTAAAGAAAAGTAGAAATACGTTCTAGGTGACTATTCACATTTTCCGGAGTAGTGGCCTTGTGGATAGTGTTCGCTCCTCGCTCGTGAGATCTTAGTTCAAACCTAGGACTTTTAATATATATATATTGTTTGTCACCTCTGCCATGTGGCCGACTGACTAAAAGTGTCTGCCAGTTTCTCACACGGCTTACTGGTAATGCGCATATGTATTTTAAATCTGTTTTTTCATCTTATTGATTTTTCTAAGTAAAACATCACCGAGAAAATCAAGGTTCAAGATTAAATTTTCTATACTATTTTTAGTTTTTTTTATTTTTTGGTACACTTCAGACATGTGAAGACCATTTTCTTATTCTATTACGTGGACTGTATGGTCTAAGTAGTGCTAAGTAGTATAAAACTTCACCAATACAACCGCAACGTTGTGTTGGTTGTTGTTTCTCTCAGAGCACGAGACTTTCCTTCTGCAGTAAATGCTATAAAAGTCACAATGCCATAATGTTGTAAAAATGTGGTGGCTAGATATGAATGATGTGCTATTGAGACGTTCATACATTTTGCATTCTTGATCTTGCAGTTCCAGATGATTCACCAATGTGGACATCATAGCAAATTATATTTCTTCAAGAATTTAAGAAAAGACGTGCGGCATCCAGGTGATCCAAGTAATGATGTCAGACAACTTGTTTATATGTTTTGAACGGTACGCAGCAATTTTACACGAATAGCAAAATGTCAAGCAGTTTTTGCTATTTTCCATCATCATTGCTCAATTTGCAGGCAAAACAAAATTCCTCAAATGACTTTGATTATATACATATTTCGGCATGCATCTCGGTCGCCAACTGAATAACAGGTCGGATTGCAATTATCAACTTTTGCGTCGCATTAGCGGAGTCAATAGTCAGCATGCACTCTGGTAATTTCGGAGCAATTTGTGCATTTTACTCGATAAAGTAGTTAAGGCAGCGTGACATTTGCCTGCTCTGTAATTACAGCAGATACTGATTACAGAGAACGCAAAATCCCACATTTGTGATTTAAGTTTCCAGCAATTTGCAATAGTCTGATTGGTAGTGTCGAATAATTTCGAATCTCTGCTACCTGCTTCATGAAATACTTCAAATTTCCAGTTCTTAAGTGCTACGGCCTGGTACAGAAGGAATAGAGATAAAAATTCGAAAATTCAATAATGGAAAATTAAGCAAAATGATCGATTCTGACTAATGCCAAGAACACTGAATTGAATGTAATTCAAGCAACATTATTTTGAGTTTTTAGAATGTGGACATGTCAACCAATCATCCTTTCAACCACTTTATCGTTAACCCTCGCCTTGCTGGGGAGAGGTTTTTTCGCCAAACTGGCGAATTTTTTGAATATCTTCCAATAGCTTACTCTCTACGTATTATGAAACTTTTGCCCGAAGGGAAATAAATTTCCCTCTACACCCTTGGAGTGAGATCTATTTTAAAATTTGAATGTTTTGAATATTTTCACTGATTTCGGTATATTCATTTCTAACGTATGTTATCATCAATTCTTGATGAAATCACTTGAGATTACATGGAGGATTCTTCCTATCAATATCACGATCTTCACAAATGCAAAGCTTTTGAATTTATAATGATCTGCCTACTATGTATTCATGTTTCAAATTCAAATGTGATTTTTTATTATTTTTGTACTTTTTAGTTCTGCATTTGATCAACAACTTTTTGTAATTTTCAGAATCATGTTCCTTTAAGCCTTAATGTCCCGATAAAAGCTCACCGAATGAGGTTGTTTCTTCACCTGCAGAAACTAAATACTTATGTGCGCGATTCTAGTGCTATTTGAGTTGAACTGAAAGTTCGAATTATTTTACTTTTAAGCTCATATAATGCAATAAGGTAATCTCATAACGATCAATAATCATCATTTTATTAACCACCTTGACCAGATCTTTCGATTAGTGTATGGTTTATTAGTTTTTGTTGTCACTTTCCATTTCAAATAGTGATCTAATGGAAATTAGTTAAAAATTGGCCCACCTCAGCCCAGGGATGACCTCATAGCTAAAACTAATACTGTATTTTCTGAATCCCGTTTCAATGCCCTTTCGGAAAAATACACCAGTGGTCCGAGGTTTAAGATAATAGCCTCGTTAAAAAATATAAAGTATAACATATCAGAGCACAAGTTAATGAGTCTAACATAAGGTAGGTCCCGCTATGGCTCTGAAATGTGGCCGTGTCATAAAAATTGTTTGGAACATCGCGATCGGAGAATGCTGAGATACAGGGCAACAGTGAAATGGAGCGAAGGTGTATCACGTAAGGAGACTGCAAAAATGTGCGATCTGAAGGAAGATCGGGTTCGAAGAGGACGCATGAGATGGTTTGGTCATATGAAGTCATATATATTTTCATGAACACAGCACAAACCCATCACTCACTATCGACAACAGTCCACTCAAAACTCTCAACAACATCCGAATCTTGGGCGTTAACCTAGACACTCAACATGCATTCACAACACACGTTAACAACATTTATTTAAGGATTTTAAACCAAGCTGCTAAAATCAAATGTGGCAAAGTGATCTTTTATTTCAAATTTTCACCGTTAAAACGGCCTTATCAAACAGATACAATGTTGAGTAAGATTGTATACCTCTCAACATTGTATCTGGTTGATAAGGCCATTTTAGCGGTGAAAATTTGCAATAAAAGATCATTTTGCAACATTTGATTTTGGCAGCTTGGCTTAAAACCCTTAAATAAATATAAATGCTGCTTAGAATAAATTACAACATCTTACTAAACACGCTAACAACATTTGCGAAAAGCAAGACACACCCTCAGCATGCTCTCATGTTTCACTTCCACTAATTTGAGATGACAAGAGAGCAGCGTGGCCATCTACAAAGCCATCACACATCCACTGTTGGGATGCACATCCAGTCTGGCCATCAATCATCTCACAAACAAAAAAAATAATAATGTTAATAATCCATATATTTATATCCCGCTTTCACAAAAAAGCTCTAAGCGGAACACCTTACATATTACTTAAACAAATGGCTTTTAGAGTCTTTTTGAAGTGGATCGTATAAGAGAGGGAACGAATGTCAGTTGACAGTTCATTCCACCAAGCTGCAACAACAACCGAAAATGTGCGATCGACGTGAGTGATGGTGTAATGACGTGGTATCTGGTGGTCCACAAGATCTACAGAGAACTGCTGTTATGAACATTGATTGTTTCTCATCATTCCTCTCAATACAGAAGAAAGCGCTTAGGATCGCTACAGGATGCACACGCCACACAAGCACATAACATCTACACAATGAATTACGTGTCTACCTCATTGAGGAGCACTTCACACTACATGCAAAGCAGCATTTAAATGGAGCAAAAGTCAACATCATTCTCTCCATCTCCTCACGCAACAACCATCCCACAGACAACATAAGTCCACTATCTTCACCACTGGAAAGTGGGAAGTGCGCCTCATATCCACTACCACAGCCACCCAATGTGATAACACAACAACTCCTCAAGCAAACTCACATTCACCACGTCGGCACACACCTAGCACACAAATAAAACAGCAAAGTCATGAACTATTCCCCCCCCAAGCAGTTCAAAAGTCAGAAGAATGTACACGCGGAGCACTCCCACAGCTCCGCACTAACAAATCAGTATTCTTTAAAGAAATTCTACACAATGTAAACCCATGTGACCATTCTTCTCCTCTTTGCCCCTCATGTAGTAAATCACATCTGCATAATACATATTTAAATATCTCGTATCTTGCACACACATACAAACCGTGGGAGCTATGGGTTGCCCCCTTCAGAGGTGCAGAGCCTGTTGTGCAGCACAAAGTGCATGTCTGCTTAATGCACATGCCAAACTTGGACAATTTGCAGCTAAAATTTCTTTCGATGCAATTGTCTTTCAATTAATTGATGACGTTTATTATTAAACATGCATTTTATTGCATGTGAATTTGAAGCAAAGTGCTACTATAGCGACAGTACACTATAATTCACTAAATCAAAGTTTTATCCTAAACATGCATTACACATGTATACTATACATACTCATTTGTGAAACACATACAACTATCTACAAAGGTAGTCAACGAAGCACTAGCATTTTTACAAATCTCTAAGTATCATAAATTCACAATCCAAAAATAAAACCTGAATATTTTGCAACCAGCTCGAATCCTGAATAAATAAGTGATCCTAATAAATCTGTGAGCATTTATTTACAGTGATTGAATCTGCATCCACCCCTACGTGTAGCCAGTTTCAAGTCAGCTCTCAATAAAGATTGGACGAAGCGTCGGGCTGAAGAGTGAATTCCTGCTTCTTTAATATGCATTTCTATAATTGATGAGCACAGAGCTATTCAGCAGGATATTGAATTGCGGAAATCACTACGGTATATGGAAGTTTTCTTTTATTATTTATGTCTATTTGAGAAACGGCTTAAGATGCCTTGGTGGACAATCGATCGATACCCGCTTGCCTTAATGTCGGCGGTCACAATTGTGACGAGATATATTCATTGATCACAACTGCCATGACAAATGCTGAGTGGTGGTGAGAGTTTGATCCTGCCAATTGACACAGTCGCCTGCAAGCGGCTTGTAGCTCAGTTGGTAGAGCAGTGGTCTAGTTAGCGTGATTCGTAGGCTCAAATCCTGCAAGCCGCACATCTCTTGCGTGGCAGTTTGATCAATCGTTTATTCCATTTCATTCTATTGTTGATTTACAAATTAATCAAAGTTGGATTTCAAAGAAGAAGCAGAGCAATGTTATTAATTTTCTAGATCAAAGTCAACGAGGCGACAACGATTTTTGGGGTTCAAAATCGACTAATTAGCGAGATACCTTGAAAGACATCGACCACTTCAAGTATCAAGTATCGCCGACCACAGGTTGCCCATTCCTGTCCTAAACCATCTTCAAATTATTACTTGCTGTGCAGGATTACTGTGTCATGCTGAAAACACAAAAAGACCTGCCCGCGAACCATAGCGTTGATTTCATGGAAGAAAGCGCAAAATGTCACAATCATTTCCAACTCTGAAGGGACACGTTAGGTGACCCTTTAAAGTGTAAAGGTGTCTTTCCTGCCACCTGCTAAAACCCGCTCTTGTTAGATTGGAAGGTGTAGCCTATGATAAACACTTCAAAAAACGTTCGATCATTAATATTTTGCATGTCAAGCTTCCATTCGCTGCCAGCTGGACGCTCATTGGTTGAGAGCGTCAGATGCCTTACACACGTGTCACTCTTTCACCAATAGGGAATCAGATATCATCAAGATAGACCTCGGAGAATTTCATCCAATATGCCATCTTTGGGAGACTGTTACTCAAAGAGCACATGACGGATTTACCGTGACTTCGATATGCTAATGAGCACAATCTAAGCTACATGTATGCCAATTTTCAGGGTACCATTAATTTTGTTGATGTTAAAACCTTTTTCCTGGACTAAATATTTCCGAAGTTGAATTACCTTTTTTAATAGGAAAACCTCCTCGATTCTACCATCAGGGCTCATATATGACCTCCAAACATCTGCAGTAACCAAGTTGTGCAAGCCTTCTTCAGGATGCCGGTTGGATAGAGAATATCGTGGTCTAACGACTGTGTACTGCTTGTAAAATCGTTCGGCAGCCTCGTGCTTCTGTAACAATGGAATTGAAAATATTGGTAGTAGAAGATTCATTTCATGTACAATTTGATATGTAGAGAAACTTAGGGCATCGAATGAAACACATTTTAAGAATAAACTGAATGATATGTGAAACAACAGGAAAATAAGACATGAAGCAGACAGTGAAAGTGTACTAGAACGGTAAATATGCTGCAGCACATTAGTGCTTAAATTACACAGATAAATTAATTCATAATTAATTGCCAACATTTTTCCTAAAACATTAACGTACTCCTCCAGATGTTTCTGTCCATATATGCTCTGTCTATATATTCATGCTTCTGTGTATATAATCATCGCATTGTTCTGTGATATTACTTTTGAAGATCATTAGTAATAACTTACGCCTATCTATTTTGCATTATATTTTGGAATGGCGTGGCATTAACAGAAAAACACTTTTTGATAATGAATTACTCAACTGACTTGCCTCATGACATGAATCTAGGCGTGATTATGCCTGCAGGATCTAGCTAATAAATGAAATACCATGGGAAGAATCAAAATCACATGGTAGAGGACGTGAAAAATGGATTTATCATCCTCTTTTATTCATTCTTTGATTACAAGTGATTATAATTATCTTAGTTGGAAAATCAGTAAACATCTTTTTCCGAGAACTTGTATTGTAGAAAGTGAGTAAAAAATATACAAGAAATATCAATTCAGCATTGATACAATAACTACATATGCATGTACAATTTGTTTAATATTTATCATGGATTGATTCATAGTCTTTAAGGAAGGCTTTAACTTAAAGGCAGAATTCAGTATGATCTGAATGACGATGAGGATCAACAATGGTTCATTGATTAATTGAAAAATAATGATCACCTGAGATTTCTGTCTAGTTAAGAATCTCCATTCCTCGAGAACCTCTTCAAGGCGATCGAGGCCACCATTATGAAAATGTAGAACTTTGTACTGAGATTCTGTGCTAGCAATTACCATTTGACCACTGCGGCCAGGACCACTGTCCGTATAGAACAATCTGACGTAGCGCATGAGACCCAAATCGACACTGAATACACCACATACTGTTTCGTTATGAGATTGTAGATGACCATCTAAAAAAGAATCATACAATGATACATGCATCTATTGAAGAATGCAGAAGCCGATTTTTTAGGGGCTACATAATAGGAGCGGAAAGAGAGGATAAAGAGAATATCGTCGGAATGGAACAGCTGAAGGAAAATGACAGGAGTTCTCTGTGATCGGAGAGTCCCCAGTGCGGTGAAGAGAAAGCTCCACGAAGTGATTGTGAAACCCGCGATGCTCTGCGACATAGAGACGGTAGCTCTCACGAAAGGACTGGAGAAGAAGCTAGAGGTGGCGGATATGAAGATGTTGAGGTTTCCGTGAGGTTTGACTCTCCTGGAGAAATGATGCTATCAGGAAGAAGGTGAATGCTGGTCAGCTGGGCGCCAAGCTGAAAGAATGAAGACCGCAAATGGTTGTTACGTAGGGAAGAGAGTGATGAATATGAAGGTCGGGAGGAGGAAGAGAGGAAGGCGTGACTGCGCAGAGGAGGACCTAAAAGTCGCAGACCTGGACGAGCAGGACGCCCAAGTCCGAAACGACTGGAGGAGAATTCTCACCGGCGACCTCACATGAGTGGAATAAAAGCCAGGAGAAGAAGAAGAAGTTTACTACTACAAAGTCGCTATCGCTCGTTCACTGCCAATTCGTTTCCTGTGCAATACTTGATTAACAGATGAAGGGTTCGAACCGGAGTCTTTAAACATGGAAAAATGACTGGCATAAGCAAAAAGTCATCCTCCAAATAAAAAGCTGGTAAAACTAAGAAAATGCTCAAATCAATTAAACCAAAAGTTTATAAAAGTAGCAGAATTTATTTTAATCACAGCTTAAGAAAACGCTGTTTGACCGTTCTTACTTGCTTATTAGAAATAAAATATACTTTGCCCTACCTAAACCAGGTCACGAAGCCATACCCGCAAGTCAGGGGTCGCCAGCCTTTATAATTGTACACAGAAACCGCTCATCAGTTGGCTAGCAACAGTGCATTCGAACTTTTGAGCCGTTTTAAGTCTTTGCACCAGCAAACGAGTGAACTGAGCGAACGTAAGTTTCTAGCAACCATCATTGAACTGAACTAAGAACATGCCTTTCATGAAGTGATGAACGAACTGATGCTTCTCAAACTCCTAAAATTCCTATCGAGCGGTGTTCATTGATGCCTTGACAGAGCTTTTCCTGTATCCACAATTCTATTTTGTGGTTTAGCACCGTAGGAAGCAGTTTAGACCCTTACCATACCAAGCCTATTTTTGCTACGTGGAATACCAAGCCTGGCCAAAAATGTCCACCCTGCAAAAGAGCCTGTTTATTCCACTCAACTTTTATTCAAGTTATCACATATTATTTAACCGTTTCAACAATATCAACACGATAAATGAAAAAGCTTACAACCAAAATTTAGTCACAATTTGGGCACCTTACTGACCAATGGTCCTTGCAAACGTGTGCTCCGCAGGAATCGCACGTTTGGTTCGTTCTCCTGCGGCTCGGACAGCAGCCACATCTCCCCCGGATATTTCGACTCGCAACAGCAATCACGGGCTCAATGTTGATGAAATAATGACTCACTGCGAGGTCCTTTAGCCCCTGGGGGATTCCATTGAAGTTTGTGGATTTCCACTGCTCCATTCTGGCGTCAAGGTTCGGTTTGATAAGTTTGAAGCCAAGATCTTCGATAGTCTTCCTGCGAAACACTTTTGTATTATTATCGGGGGGGGGGGATTCTTCATCTTCAGAAGAATGACACTGTTGGTGACAATTAGATCAAGGATTTAGTATAGGACATTAACAGTCCACTTCTGAGTTTTTCGACGGATGGTAAATTTCTCCACTTTTTGGTCAAAAGAATCAACGGCGCCTTTGCAACTGTTGTAACAAGCAATGATGTCCGGTTTCTTGGTCTCGGTATCGACTACAGTTGTTGAATGATGCTGAGTGCTGAGTAGTATCACCGCTTTGTTTTTCTTTGGAACATATGAAACCATCGTCTTCGGACCATCAAAGATAAACTTGCTCGAGTATTCATCCCGATCCTTATGCGGCAGTAGTTGCTTCGGTATCTCAGCCTTGTTTTTGCGAAGTGTGCCGACGATTGTGAGCCCATCTCTCCATAGTTTATCTGCAAGGGAGATACTTGTAAAGTAATTGTCACAAGTGATTCCGCGTCCAGTTCTGATGAATGGTCTCACCAATTTCAATACAACATTTTCAGCCACATTTTCTCCTCTCTTCTCACCAGTTTTTCCCAGATATATATTAGTGTCCAAGACATATCCGGTCTGCACGTCACAGATGTTCCAGTATTTGATGCCATACTTAGATGGCTTACTCGGCATGCACTGCCGGAACCGACTCTTACCTCGAAATGCGTAGAGTGTCTCATCAATACACAGTTGTTCAGATGGCTCAATCGCAACCACCAATCTTTTCCCCACAGTTTCAAATACCTCTCGTGCTTTGAAGAATTTGTCTGAGCCGTTGTCTCTTTGATGTCTTGTATCAATGTCATCCAGACATAAATTGAGACTAATTGCTTGGAATCTGTTACTACTCATTGCGAGAGCGGCAATAGGGAGAAAGTGACATGATGTTTTCGACCAAATCTCTGGAATGAAGACGTCGTGTTTCTTTGTTACACCGAATAAAATCAGTAGGCCGAAATATGCATTGATCTCATCCTCTGTCACTTCCGGTTCGTTATCAGGCATCCTTTTGCTTGTATATAGTGCGATCTTCTGCGAAATGTAAGGTGTCATGAAGTAGAAGAAAAAATCAGAGATATCTTCGCAACCTGCAACACATTGACTCAATCCGAGTGGCATTCGGACTGTGTTCCTCAGTCTAAATGAAGCAGTATGTGGCCGATTTGTTCCCCATTGATAACCATTTCTGCCAAAAACTTTCCTTTCGATACCATTTCCGTCCCCATCTTCATCAATATCGTTGCTAAAGTCATCATCTGATAAATCTGCCACTGAAACGATATCGTCAATATCAGATTCATTTGTCTCTAAAATGTCCGCTTCATCTTCACTAGAATCGTCGTCATGAAAAATCTGATCTGCTACCTCCTGTGCACTGAGCCGCCTCTTCATCATTCTATGAAAGTAAACAGAATGAACTGCCTGTTGATCAACTGCCGATTACAGCTAAAGCGCAATCACTGCTGGTTGTCAGGGGTGAACGATGCATAGATATTTTTGAGTGTAGCTTGACGCAGGACGATAGGTATTCTATGGTCGCAGGAAGAAAAGAAAAAGTTATTGTCAGATAGCTATGCATCCATAATTGTCACAATGACAACATCTGCTCGTCATACGAGGTATTGCTAACAATATCAACCCTTTCATCACGTGATATACTGCAATTAAAATTTTCACTGCAAGACAATTTTTGCTACGTGGAATACCAAGCCTGGCCAAAAATGTCCACTTTAGAAAACAATACTCTCCTGACAAAAAAATAAACATCACTGAGGTATGAATATTATACTGCCGGAAACTGCACTGTATAATATTTAAACATGGAGCAGGTCTATATCTGAAATGCACTTGAACAAATTTATCGCAACTTTTAAAAATAGGTGGACAAAAATGTCCAGGCTTGGTATGGTAAGGGTTAACAGCCTATCAGGCAAGCATCTGGATCTTTCGATTCAACTCCCGACGAAACGAATGCTGCAGAATATCTTCGGTGTCCAAATGACCATGAACGCCAAATTATCATATATCTGGAGAATGAATTAATGTAGAATCGAATAACGTTATGTTTTACTAGTCGGAGGGGACGTCGTCAAATTGGCACAATACCATACGAAGTGTCGTGTATGAATGCTGCAGTCGATCGCCTTTGCGGCCCCAGTTAGACATCTTGCTGCCGGATTGGTTATCAGGTAAATCCGCCGCGATTGATGTGACGGTCGCACATCCGCGCAATCTATCAAATTTAACAGGAGCGAGTATGACTGTCCAACAAAACACAGCAGCTGCAGAAGCTCGGAAGCGTGACGCCAACATAGAGAAGTGCCGGGAAGTAAATAGGCAGTGCCTCCCCTTTTGCTTGACAGCATATGGTGCTGTGACGATGCCATACAATTTGTTACGCGCCCACGAACCAGACTCGCAACACAGACTGTCCACGATGCCATTGCTTCTACATGTATTTATGGGAGACTATCTGTTGCCCTGGTGAGGTGCAATGCGAAGGCCATTTTGAAAAGAACCGAGGCCTCCGTTGGTCGAAGCGAGATCTTAAGGACCGTGACTTGATGACCTTTTTCAATTTATCCTGGACTTTTCAAGTGTTGTCTTCTCCTCTTTCATTAAATATCAAGTCAATACTGAGGTCGTTATCTATGCATAAAAATGTTGTTTCAAACGACAAGATTATTTACTGGTCGAGAGTCACAGTGTCATCAGATCAAAAAGCTAGTTCAATCGCTGATACAAAACCCAAAAGTCAGCTCAAATCCCTCGAGGTTTTCTTGGCTGTCAAACCCTGAAAACATGTGCAGTGTATCTCGCGTATTTCAATCACGTTATTGCTTCCATGAACGTCTAACATCTCCAACATGAAAATAACACACTACATAGTCCCATTTTCTAAACATTAAGTAGCATGATGGTGCTGATATTTTACTACACAGAACAAAATAAATGACTGTCCTTGAGATTGAAGTTTAAGGTGCAGTTCGGTCAATTTCAGAAACGAATTTCATTCCTGAATATTGAAGTATTCAATCACTACGACGATTTTCTATCACTGTCACACTCATCTGCTCGTTAGTTTGTCAGCAAATTCACTTCAAAGATTCATGATGACGTGACAGCTGCCGATTCCTGCTTACTGAAAAGCAGAGAGCCGTGCAACAGACACGAGGTTCTCTGTGGTTGGCTGATAGCGGAACCATACAGTATGTAAACAAACAAATCTCAGAATGGACCTAAAGTAATGTTTTGTTTGTGCACATGCATGCGCAGTATTGTGCCATTTTAGTCATTTTGTATGTGTTCCCATTCCTAAATGTAGTCGTCCTAAAACAGACTCCGATTATCGCCCAATCTCAATGATTCCTCAACTCTTCAAAGTGTTCGGGAGGATGGTGTACCGGAGGCTGATCGTACCTCACATCCAGAATCGGGATCCTGCACAGTTAGCAAATATCCCCGGTCCGAGCTCTGGAACAGCAACTGCTTTGACCCTGATTAGCAATCGACTTTTGATTTTCTCGAAGCGTTCAGGATGCTCTTCTGAGTTGATTTGCATCAGTTATATTCGCTCAATTAATTCATATGCACATCCTTGCTTTTGCAATTTAGCTTCGAATCTACAAATCAGCTTGTGAGACTTGAGAAAAGAGCAATTCGTATTATAAACTCCGATTTCGCATATTCTGATTTGTTGTGGGTTGTTGATCGCAGTTGTGAAAACTGTCTAAACATATTGAACAGGATTTAAATCACCCACTTGGTTCCATATTTATTTTCATGCATGAAAATATGACTAGAAGTACTGGCATTCTTCGTCCACCATTAGCCAAAACGAAGCGTTTCCAAACTTTTCATCATATTTTGTGTACACCGGTAATTTCTATTGACGCTTGTATTGTATTCTCTTGCTCTTATTTTATATATTATATTATATCAGTGATCACCGATTGCTCAAGTGAAACAATAAAGCCCCTTCTTGTCCTGTCTTGTAATTGAATACAGTGCAAAGGTCAACATGATATTGATTGAAACAATTAATCTCCTGAAAAGCTTCGCGAGCGCGATCAATTCGCTGAAATATTTCCTTCAATACAAGTGCCGGCTTGCACTTTCGATAAATGTCATCTGGTCATACTGGCTTCATTCCTCTTTTTATAATGTTGAAAAGATTCACGACCCGTATTAATGAAACAATGGTAAGCCAGTCGGAAATCGTCATCAGAGTGGTTAAATCATAGAAATTGACAACAATACAACCTCTAGAATGGAAATTAAGCTTCATGCAATGCACAATAACGGCACATAAATCGCACGCATTTTCACTTAGATGTACCTGCCAACGTCTGTATCATTGGGTTAGAATCAGTCACATGATTGATTTAAAATTTTAAAATCGAAGCTTTTAATTGGTTCTTCATGCCCCAACTTAGTTCCCCCGGATGTGCCGCGACCTTGAGTCAATTTCCATTCTAGTCAACTTCAGATAAACAGTTTATTTCCATGGGTTAAATGAATGAAATGAAGAAATGTGCCGTCGATGTCATTCAGAGTCTCTCTCTCACATACACACACACACACACACACACACCACCAATTCTCAATTCCATAGAAAGGTTTAGAATCACACTCCATAATGTAATCGCTGCAACCGCAAATATCACTCAAATCAATACAGATGGAAAGGGCATTCCATCCTATCAAAACATGTATCATTGTCCGAGTGTGGATTCATCATAGCGATTCTGCTCCAAATCTTCAAATACTGCTGATATCCAGACACCAATGAACAAATAATTTCAACTCATTATAATGATAGTAAAATATATTTTTTCAGGAGTAAATTTCAGGTATGCAATTTGCACATTGAATGAAATTTTGCTGTGAATTTCGGTGTTCATTAAGTTATCAGTTCAATAAACACCCACCGAAGTTCACTTAAGATGCTATTTGCGCATCTTAGAAAAAGATTTTCAAATAATTTAAATAAAGCTTCTTAACTCCATGTCGGACTTGTGTATTATAGAAGTAGCTACATTTTGGGCCATGTATTCGACATATTATTGAATTACTCTGTTTTGTTAGTATCAAATAAACATAGTTTCAACAGGTTAACACAAAACATTAATTCATTTTCTGTCGCGGAACACGTGCTTTCATCATTTAGTTCTATAAATATTCAAAGTCATGCAGTTCTGTTATGATAGCAGGCAATTCTGGATATTTTGATTTCTGCGGTTTGCTGGGTAACTATTTGTTATCTTTAATTATCTCTTTGACACAAGCCTGTCCAATGTGCGAAAAGATAATGCTGGAGCATATTTTTATTTCAATGACCTTTTTTAATTACTAAAGCTTTGAAATCGCTCAGTGTACTGACTACTGACCAATGGCAACATTATCTCCACTGGATTGAGACGCCTCTTGCACAAAATTTCCGTTTGAAGTTTGAGAGACATCATCGTCTGGAGAGTCAGGTCCTGATGTGCTCCCTGAAGATTCTCCTGCAGATGAACATGACTTGCATCCTTCTTTTTCTTTCTCTGTGTAAGGTGTTTTCAGCTCAGCATTTGTCTGAAAACAGAAAGCGAGGACAAGTTATTCTCTGTACAAGTTCACTCGTTTTTTGAGTGATGACCAACCTGAAAAGGCGTCAAATCAAGGGTCATCTCGCCTTTCTTTTCTACTGCAACTCCTGGTTTTTCGACTACCGTATAGCCCATTTCTGAGGCGGATATAGAAGAACTACTCGCAGGTTCGGAGTTTCCCACAACTTCCCCGCTATAGGATGATCCTGACGGACTGAAAGAGACATGCATAGTGAACCAGTTACCTGAATCAATGTTTTGGGTCTCAGTGATTATCCTGCCTGTATCGAAAATATTTTTGCGTAAATAAACGTGTTTCTAGAATAAGATGGAAAGTTTACAATAGAGGTCAGAATTCGATGGACTAATATAAAAACGCTCGAGTTGAGTTCAGGTTTTGCAGGTAATATTCATAGCCATCCTGATGAAGGCAAAAAAGGTAGACAGTTTTGAAGAATTAATTTTGAAGCATTTCTTATGACTGAATATTATTTTCTTTAAAAATGTGTACATTATATACTTTTAGTCGTTTAAACCAGGGATGCGGAGTCCTATCATTTTGATAGGACTCCGACTCCGGGTGGAAAGTATATATAGCCTTTTTTTTAAAAAGCTGGTAACCTACATCATAGATCATTATAGGCTTGCCCGAACCTATCTTTAGTGATCATTTCTGCATCAATTATCAATCATTTTCGATGAAAGTTTATCAAATGTTGCTTTAAGTTGGATGCTCCTCCCATCTTGTTGATGCGTGTTTCACACGGTTTTCTTCAGTCTCTACCAGGCAGGAAAATCCCCATCCTTCTCTAAAAAATATGGGTGCACTTTGGATTTTGGGAGCAAAATATGGGTGCACTTTGGACACACGATTAACGTGAGGGTAAGAGGTAATCAGTGGTCGGGCCAGCTCAGAGGAAGAAATTTACGCAGGAAGGTA
Organism: Prostheceraeus crozeri; assembly: GCA_907163375.1. NCBI lineage: Eukaryota > Metazoa > Platyhelminthes > Polycladida > Euryleptidae > Prostheceraeus > Prostheceraeus crozeri. The sequence continues at coordinate 552,211 of CAJQUW010015337.1, read as the reverse complement.
AAATTTACGCAGTTCGTGGTTAAAATTTGGTTAATGGTAGCACTTTCAAAAGAGCTGTACGCGATCAGCCAGTATTATTTCCATAATACACCAAACTACATGACTAACATTTTCACGTGGTTCAAAATGCACCGGTTTATCTTCAGTTTAAGATTTTTGAATGTTTGATACATTTATGTGGAAAGAAAATTCATTGTAGGTCAACTTAAAGTCACTATATCTAAATGAAGGAGCAGGCCCTATTGTAATTTGATTATATTTTGAAAAGTGTAAATTGTTTTAAAACATCTTAGTACTGTACATGAGAAAGGAATGAAAAAACAAATTTTCTTTGATATAATAGTGTAGTTGTTGAAAAATAGAGGACTCTGACTAAATTTACGCTATTCAGACTTATACACGGCAATAAAACTATCTAAGACATATAATAACAAAAAAAATAAACACATGTTAAAAAAAAGGCGTTGCATTACACGAGAAACAATAATTTTGAGAAACAGTATCCAACAATATTTTGCATGGTTTGTCGAAATTAAAACTGAACAATTCTGCGTAACAACAATAAGAAGAATTTTAACTGATGTTAAGAGATATTTTAGATGATTCGCTTGAAAACAGACAGTAATGAAGGGTTCTAAAAAATATGACGAACAACTATAATCAAAAATGAGATGTACAGTGAAACTTTAGTGTGTAAAAGTCTATCGCGAGAAGTATACGTATCATGGATTATTTTGCTTTTTGACAAAGATGTAGATAATCATCGCGTAGATAATCATCACATGTTGATCATTGCGTGTCTCGCGTGTATTCCATTTTTACATGATCAAATGCAGCGAATATTTGATGTTACGTCCTGCCATTTGATTAAGGCATCAATACTTAAGAAAAAATGACAGATTATAATAAATATATGATTCTAGCTTCAATAGCGATCATTATCAGTGAAAAATAAAGAAATGTAAAATTCAAATGAGGATATTTAATCTCTCTTTAATAGAATTTCTTGATGAATAGCACTCCTTCTATCCTTATCAACCATAAGGCTTAGCTTGATAGTAAGTTTGGGACGCGTGAGCAAAGGAAGACTCCATGGTTGAAAATATCTGAGGTTCTCTAACAAACCAAACTCTGATTGTTTGACATGGATTCTCATCAAAAATTTCATCCAAAACTCAGGATGATCTTAATTTGAATACTGTTGAAATTTATGCGAAGATGCCTGCTTTACAAATTTTCGTCTCTGTTATATGTGATGTGCTACTGAACTTCGAAACAAATATATTATGATCGAGTCATTTGCACTTGACATTCCTGCCAACTGAATATGCAACTGACTCTTACACACACAAGTATACTCGTAGAATCCTAAAAATTAAACATGGGAACTATTCGAAATTTAAAGCTGCTTAAATTCCTGATTAAGCATATCTCATATCTCAAGAGTTCGGTTATTAAATGTACTTAAGGAATCAAAAATGATGTAGATTCTTTTTCATTATTGTTTTATACACTATTTTTCTGTCTAACTTCGCTTGTTTTTCGATTATTTTCATCTTCCAGTTATATTGTTATTCTTTCCCAATCACCGCAGTCTCTCTCAAACTACGAGCTTCCTGCTCCATTTCTTCAGCCTTCCTTTTCCTTGCAGTAGCTTCCTTTTGTTTTTCATCGACACTCGCCAAATCAAACTCCAATTTCTTCAATTTTGCATTTTGTTGTCGCTCCTTCTCTAGCTCGTCTTCTATTTTCTTTCTGGTCAGTTCTCTCTCCGCCTCAGGTACTTTACTTTTTTCTTAATTTTCGAGTAAAGAAACGTCAGATTTCGCAGTAATTTATTCGTAAACGGTTAGTAGTGCACCAGTTGCTGTGTACAGGAGATTAAAAGGCTGGTACTTGTTCATAAAACCTTCTTCTTTGCTGTTCGCTAAGATCAGTTACTAATTTGGAAATCCTTTCGCCAATAATGATTTTCCGATCCGGTAGAATAGCATCCGTATTGGAACTTTTCCATGGCTCTTTGGTGTCAATGTGATCTTCTTCCTAATACATCAAGAGCCATTTGATGAGAAGATTTGACATAGTTTGCCATAAGTCATGTATGAGGCAACCATCACGTTGGTACCTTTTGAAATTCCCTCAGAGTTTTAAAGCGGTGGTAAAAAAATTTAATATGCATTCAGTAAGAGGATCTGAAAGTGCCTCTTGAATTCTTCCGATTCGATCCTTCGAAAACGACGTGTTTGACTTCGCCACAGTTACAACAAAAAAAGTGCTTCAATGCTTCCAGCTGTTCTAATAGTCGTTCGATCACCTCCAAACACTGCTACCATCGTGTATTTATAAGGCGCAAGAATCTGTGCTGCTCCACCTTCATAAGATTGGCGCTGTGTTTATATTCCGAATCAAAGTTATGACGCAGAAATCATAACGAGATTTTTCTATCGTACAGCATATTGACAAAATCTAGAAAAATATCATAATCAGATTGTTTATGCTATAACTGTAGCCATCAGTCATGACGAACCAGAATAAAACCATCATAGAAAGAAAAACCATTGTACATGAAATGTAGTTAGTGTGTCACTGTTAAAGCACATAACTCGAACATATGTTGATATCACTGAGTGGTAGTTGGAACGAATGGAGATAAGAGAAAAAATCCGATCTTTCACAAAATTCTTTCTTAAAAGTAATGATTAATTCTGGATTATTCAAGCGCACTCGTCCCAATATCACTCACGTTTACGACCTGAAAGAAACTACATATTAATTGGAGTACACTCGGAATATATCGTAATATATTCGTATAATGCAAATAGACATAGATTTTCACTAAATATGTGTGAAACTGGTCTTGATTATTAAGAAATGTTCAACTGAGCATAAAACATTGACAGTAGTACTTAAAAAATTACGCAGAAGAACATGAAAAATTTACGCAAGGGTCACATTTTTAACGCCATTTACGCTAATTTACGCAGTGCGTAAATTTACGCAGCGGCCCGACCACTGGAGGTAATGTTCTCAAACAGGCTAGTATTTCATTTTTGTCTCTGGCGTGACCTTTGGTGCGTAGGTGTGATCGAGGCTAGGAAGGCTTGTCTTCTCTACTAAATCACCAAGTGAAAAGACAATCCTTTTTTCACTTTCACTGTTCATTCCCTCAACTATTACAGGTTTTGCATGCAGCTGTGTCTCTGTACTTTTGTTTGACGGAGAAAGTTGATATCAAGACAGTGACAGCTATGCACGAAGATAAATAATTTGCTTGTATTATGATTAGGGTCTAGTTATAGGCCGGAGTCCGGAGTCCTACCATTTGATAGGACTCCGACTCCAGCAAAAATGATAGGACTCCGAGACTCCGACTCCGCATCCCTGGTGTAAACATTCATTCTCTCAAATGATTCGATGGTTCATCAATCATCATTCATCGAGTATAGTGTGTAGGAGCAAGGACAACTAAAATTTCGATGTTGCTACAATTTGTACTACATAGATGCTGTAGCAGTCCTTGGCAAGAAGTCATATACCAAACAATACGTATAGGTTACTGAAATAAGTAAATGAACAATAAAGTGTAATCAATAAGATAATCAATTCGTGTCAACTTGTTTACTTAAACAACTTGTCAACTTGTTACTTCTGATGTCACAAAATATATTAGAAAATGTCGCAATCTGTAAACTAGAAAAATGACATAAATTTGAACTACAGAATAGGTACCTCGAAATCCAATGATACTCTGTATATTGCACTACTCAAGGTCATGATTTAGTCAAAATGAAAGTAAAAAAATCATACAGCTCCACTGGTTGATGGAAGCGAAAGTATGAGGACGATTTTACGTTAAATTGAATTATGTGTCTCATCCCAGGTTTACGCTTTGAAACACAACTGTAGAGATCAAAGACATACCGCTGAATTATTAGACTAAGTGGAGAGTAAACACGTTCTATCAAGCGATTGCAATATCAAAGGCTTCTATCATCATCCCATTTATGACATTGATGCTTTATGAACTTTTCTTCATCCATCAGACAAATTTTTGTACCGTTTTCCTAACATCAAACACCTGCAAATATTTTCACTTTTAGTGGAAAATCCTACTGATGATAATTATGAGAACATCGTTGATAAACACTGAAACACCCACACACCTTCCAATGAAATATATGTTAGTGACACGGCCATCACACAAGTGAATGATTAAGTTAGCTACAAACAAAGTTGATTATCTACACAGAATTCTTTTTAGAATAGATGCTAAGCAGAACAGATATGACACCTAACGAAAGAATGATAGAAACTCGAGTTGTGTCGGTCAATACTATATCGAACTTAGATAAATATATGTTCTTAAACATTTATGTGGGTTAGGAAAATGCAGGGTCACTAGATAATGTCCTAAATGGCTAACTCGCTTGACCATGTCTTTAAAATAACACGACCAGAAAAAGAGTAATGAAAAATCATTATGACACTAAATCGCAGCTGACTAATTCAGAAAATGCAATAGCTACAAGTGGGTTTCTGACTTCCCCCCACAAATTCTGTCAATATCTAAGAATCAAATAGTCTTATCTTCAGATCATAATTTGAATCGACTTGCAAATGTTCTATTCAATAGATGGCGAACTCTTCACTCTCGAGAAGCGCCAAGTATTGCATTGTTCTATAGCTATATTATGCAATGATTAAGCAGATAAATTGAATTTTCTTTTGGCTGCTTTTGTATGGACGATTATTCTTCGATATGTGGTCTCCTGAACTTAACTTCTATAGCAAATTAATGAACAACTATGACAAGTTTTGATACCGTATACGCATATGTGCAAGCTTAAAATGCCCATTTACAAAGTGTTATCAATATCGAGATGGCAATAGTATTTTTTATGCAGTTAACACCAAAAAATATCCAAAGATAATAAGCTCTCTAGCTAAGCTTCTGCTTATTCAGTGTTATACAAATTTTCACCGACATACCGGCCTCATCAGAGTCTAGGGGAGGACGATATTGCGAATAGTCACCCATAACTTGAAGATTCAACATAACATAACAAAAGATCACAGCTTGATATTCTACACATTCGCGTCTGTTGTTGATGATGGGATTTCTGTTATTTAATGCAGATGGCTTCATGAAGTCGCAAGTTGGCATAGGAAGCCATGATGGGTATTTTAGTGGAAAAACTGTTGGAGGATTGGATTAGTAGACATGTAAATGCTTGCACATGCCGCATTCTCTTCTAGTAATAAGTTCTCTGATTTACATATGAAGAGGGTAGATAACACTGCCAATCATTCAATGAAATCATTAAAATCAATTTTGAAAAATGATGCTATAAAGTTGTCAAGAGACACTATGCTAGATGAAACTAAATGCAGATTATGAAGAACGGTATCAAAATTTGTTGAGGATAAGAGTGTAATTCACTATGTACATTCTTTTCATTTCCAAGTATCATTAGTGTTTTTCTCAATAAATTTCATTCTTTAGGACTGCGCGTATTCACATTTTTGCTCCTCCTTTATCTGCTCGGTCAAAGGCATAAACAGGATACTCGCATATTCCACCATTCACTAAATTCAAGCAAGATTGTATCGACCTAAACACATTTTACATCAAAACACAAAGTAAGTGAAATGCTCCACCTTAAATAAGCAAATAACTACTGCGTGTAGAAGGTATCACACGAGAAGGTATCACAAACCTTCACACGAGAAATTTGCATATTAGTGACTAAAATCACTCTAATAGCTTGTTTCAGCTATAATTGCAATAAAACAAAGTTTTAGATTCGTACAGCAAGTGATTAGTAAGAATCTATAAAAATGTTAAGTGTCACATCAGGTCATGAAAACAAAAAGCCTTGTACTTTCACAATCTTTCCATACGTACAATCGCTGACGACCGATATAGGCACATTTCCATGTCTCATTTTCAATACCGAAAGCGATCAGGGTAGGTAATGGTGCAGGCTGCTGTTTTTTAGCTTTTCTTCTACAAAAGAATTGTAGAACATAAAAAAAGGATTTAAGATGATGGTCCAAATCATTTTCACAGACACCTTAAAGCTCAAAACCCTAAAGACAAGAGATAGAGAATCCCTCCAACAGTTTTACGCATTATGTTTTAATATTATGACAAGTAAAACCGTGTCTATCCTAATGGCATTCTCGTAGCTTAGCAAATACATGCGTCTATACACAGAGGGTCTAAAAGGAGCCCCAAAATTTGCTGAAACAGTTCGTCGAGCAAGCATGACACTTAGCCGAAGCAATACATGCACATTTACATCGCATGAAAAAATATTCTTGATTCCTTGCGTGAACTGTACAACCCTTTCTGTTAGAATTTTTGACATTTCTATGGATATTTAACTCAGAACATTTCAACATCTTCGTCCAGAAGCAGTTCGTGATTGGCCTTGGGTTGCCATGGCAATAGCATTGATTGCTGTCCACTTACCATCCATGTTATTGTCCCTGTCTCACACTTTATGTTATTAAGTTATATTCCTGTGATTAACACCAGTTCCGCGTCAACACACGACTTAGAGCGGACGAAAGGCCTCGTGTTCTGATTTTAAACACTTTGTCTTGAAATACAAATATGAATCGGTCCTTTGCACTTGCCTTTCTATACAAACAATTAGTTGAATCTGTTGCTTATTTCCCATGGTCACTTCAAAGCGGGTCTTACATAAAGCTGGAGCGTCATGACCAGGGCCGACCAAATATGCATTAACGAATGATCGTTTTATGCGCATAAAAAAGTAATTTTATGCAATAAAAGCTGTATTTATGCAACATCACTTTGATAATAGAAATAGCTAAAATAGAGAATGTATGTAGTCTATGCATAAATGGTAAATAGTCAGCCAATACTTGGAGTTCATTCCTAATACACAATGCATATGGATGTTTTCCTTAGTCATTCCATGCGATTGCTCCTTATAAATGCCTTGTACTTGGAAAAAAACTCTCTCAACGTCAGAGGAGGCAACGGGAGATTGTGGCAATAACAATTTTTCCTCCAATAAAGGATTTTAAAGTCCCTCTTAACCAGCTTCTTGAATCCGGTGCTCTTTGAAGAACATTTTGCAACTTGGTCGCTACATTCGCATCAAAATCATCTCTGATATCATCAGTCAGTTGTTTGGTCTGAGACGTATTACACTCACGGTCATAAATTGCTTCAGACAGCGAGGAATGGAGTCATATATACAGAGGAAACATATACAATGCATCCTGCAATATCGGTGACCGATTTTACTATTAGTTCCATCAGGTAGTATTCCACTGCTTCCATCCATGTGTCCTAACGTGTGATTGTCGGAGAGGGTGGTAGTGGCATGCGAGCGTATCCCAGCTTACGACGACGTGGCGCTGTTTTTCTGAACATCCTTTCGTTTAAAGCATCAATTTATTGACTTTTGGATAGAGTCCAAACATCAATGTGAATAACTCTGTGGAATCTGTGTGCTAAACGAATCGTCCTCGGCATAAAAGCTGCTCTAACCACTTTCAACAGATATCAAGACAGGAAACGAGAAATACGTTGTTTACAATGACTCATGTTTTTTCAAGAAATCATCCATATATGTATTTAAAAATACTTATTTTCATTATATGCATTTTTATGCAATTAAAACTGAAATATGCATTTTATGGATCTTGCATATTTGGTCGTCCCTGGTCATGACATAACACAATGCTCGACGGCACAGGAAGCTCCATAAGTTATCTAATCTGATGTCGATGAAGCTATAAAACAATAAACATTGAATAGAGTGTGATGCTAAGTGCGACGCCTTTATTATGTGACCTCTTTTATCAAAATATTGACTGTAAAACAGTATTATATCATCAGGCATTTCAGTGAAGTTTGATAAAGGCGAGTACATCCTTGTTTTCTTTAGCTCAATGGACGATTATGTACTGTACTTAGTCATTTTTTCTATTTTTTGCATTCTGAGGTGCGACGTTCATTAAAAAGCTGACCTCTCAGCTGCGGCGACTTTCAAAGGACGGCGTTTGTCAGAGGAAGTACAGTATTCCTCCGTCGATACTTCTTCATGTATGGGAAACGGCAGCGGCTACCCTATCAGGGGACCCCGGATTGGACATTATTGTTCTAAATAATACCTAATGAAAGTCATCTCAGATGAATAATTCGACAAATCCATGATAGACCTATCTCCTAGGAATAAAACTGGATCAAACGTAAACCCTAATGTCATTTTACACTTTTTCATGGAAATCTTGATAAGAAGCGACGTAATTTACATTGTGTTCAAGTGATGTCTGAATGACAGTTTGAGTAAGTGACAATCGAATTGCGTGATGTCGGCTAGGATGATCTACATATTCATGAATAAATAATAACGAACAGAACAAATGACGTGGATAGGAGTTTAGATTATAGAACCTTTTCAAGTAATCACGGGGAGTTGGGTAGGGCAAGTAACAATTTCGTGAGAAAATAACGAAGAATTAGCTGCTGTCAATAATGAACATTCCTTAATAAGTTGAGGTTAGCATCAACATCGAAACAAAAAGAAGACAACATACTTCTTGCGGCGCATGGTGATTAAAGCATCGTATCTGTCAAAACATGAATAAATTTGTTGCAATCGATTAATTGGATAGTAATGAGATCAATTCAAATAGTCTAATTAGGGTTAAACTAAGCGAAAACCGATCGGAAAACTAAAGTAGGTCTCACGAAAATCATTTAGAGAGAGTTGAATGCACAAATTCAAAATATTTGCATCAGAATACTGTGGAATCACACATTTATGTGACATGACATTTTCACGATCGACCAGTGGTGGGCAACGCATAGTCCGCCAGCACATGCTGAGTACCCCCCACCAATTCTCATAACTTAAGTGGCCCGTGGACATTTTTTGAATCAGTGATGTGAAAATGACTCACTTCGACTTTGACCTTTGAAAGTTGGTTCTAAGATAGCTTCTTAGATATGACTTCTAAGATATAATTAACTAATAAATGAGCAGCATGATGGCACAAAATTTTATATTCGAATGCTCAAAACATGTTCCTTTCGTAATGAATGTCTTCTCTGTATGAACGTGCAATCACAATCATCAACTGCGCGAGTTTATGACATGGTGTTCGATGCTTTGTTGAGCATATTTCACTGCGTAACACTTCAATAGGCCGATAAATACATATAGTAGTCCACTTACTTACATAAAGTAGACAGACCGTATCTAAGTGGCAGGTGATTTGATATTTTTAAGAGGTATTAAGATGCGGATAGTACTTTAAGCAATATACTCGCATCTTCAGGAGGCTGGAGAAATTGCACAATAAGATCATATATAATGCATCATTCGTGGTAAAACTTCCATTCCAGCCAGTACTAGATAAGTGTAGGTAGAGGAGAATAGAGTAAGACTGTGTGGATTTTATTATACAAAAAGCAATAATATACATGTCGAATGAAGCCCATAGTTTTCTGATTCGAAATGCATTGAGGAAGCCTCAACGATCTTTTCTCTACAGTTCAGCAATCACAATGTACACTTAGTTGTAGCTCCAACGTAGGAAGATCATTCATTTACGTTGTCTTCATCAGCTGTGATCTTAATATGTAATCATCTTCATCCCTTACAGTTCCTGTGTCTTGCTTTCCTGCTACTTTCGCTTCATATAAAGCATTTGGTGCTCTCTGTAAGATCGTGGCCTCACGATCGTGCTCACGATTTCCATTATACATAGGGGCCTTTGCAGAAATGAACGCATTTATTATCATTGGTTAGATTAAATGTCTTTTTGATGAGCACTGCGCGACATGAACATTTGTTTCGAAGGAAGGCACTTTCAACTTATGAATTAAGATTCTAATTCCCAGCATGATTAATTCGATGATTATTTCACAATTAAACCTTCTTTATGATACCTTCATTAGGTTGATGCAGGCAAAATCATGACAACTGACTGACTTCTTGAAAATGCGGTTATCTTCACCTTTATCCACGTGTGCAATATCCAAAGTTTTACCCAGGTGGAATGTGAAGTGGGACTGCGTAAGCTATTGAGGAGTCAAGTGTAGAAAACTTTTAATTCAATCAGTCCAATAATAAATAATCTCCATTCATCTAAGTTTTCATGTCAAGTTACTTGCCACGCATCTATCGATCTTTTTCCGAAGAAGTCTTCACTTGGCATTTTATACTTGGATTCCACGAAATATTCCACAAGCAATGAGTAGACAAGGTGGTGACTCAAGCAACATGACAAGTTTAAACGATAAGCAGTAATGCACCACATATGCAATATTTAAGTCTTGCAACTTCTCCACATGAATGTGATTCAGATATCATCAACAAAAATCATGCCACTTGATAATTCATTAATCCTGTATTCTAAAGTTACGTTCCTATTTAATACAAGCCATTCAAATTATAATTCGATCATGTCTAAATTCAAACAATCATTCTCACCTTGTAATAGACGGTTCGACAGGTGATTTGTCAGGTGTTGTCTGAAGACTTCCTGGATTTTTCTTCAAAGTTGTATTTGGTATCCAAGTTAGCACCAAAGTTTTTCCTAAGACCTGAAGTGGATAAAAATCCTTCTAGTAATACAATAAAGTCGGAATGTCTGATATAAACTCACTGAAGCATGTATGAGACATGCTATTATCGTCTCATCGAGATCGCATCTATCACAGGGTTAACATGCTGACGTTACAGGTGCTGCGTATTACATTGGATTTGTTCAAAGGGTAGTCAGGGGCGCAACTATATCAGATGATAACGTGCTCAATGATGGCGGAACCAGAAATTCTTGAACAACCGTCGACAAACAGCTTAAATGTAATCAGTGCAGGATGGCCGCATAAAATTATTGAAAAATTCGTGTACGTATTCTATTAAACTTCGTGTATCGCCGCGTTTCAACATAAGTGTATAATGTAATATACATGTAATTACAAAGTTGGCCTCGTTACATCATTCACTAGAAAGAAGAAAGGAAAGAGATTTTGACTAATACAGGGTGGCGGCCAGATTTCAAGCTTCAAATTTACGGGCGATTCCCGGCTATTTCATCGAATTTCCACGCCATTTTTTTATTATGACAAGATACTTTATTCCAACTACAACGCTCAAAAATTATCCGGACACTGCTTTGAACTACTTTCAAAACACTAATGTGCGTGGTGTCCGTGGCACAGTGGTTAAGTGCTTGGCCTAGCGATCTTCTGGTGCAGAGGTCGAGCCCCGAAAGTGTCATTGGAAGTCGGTAGGAAGGGCATCCGGACTAAACGATCACAACGCTCCAGATTAAAGTTTGACTGTGTCAGCACCGTCCTAGCCCCTTGTATGGGGGAGTAAAGTGACGTCAAAAAATCATTATTCTGCTTTAAACTACTTTTATCATACCTTCCGGTTAGAATTTCAACACCAAATTATGACGTGAACGATATTTGACTGTCCTACTCAGTTTTCAAAATTTTTGAATTTTGTGAGCGGTGATTCATAATATTATAAACATCTACTTTTCCTCAATGGCCTGCAGCCGTGACCTACTTATGGAATCTAAATGATTTCATATCGATGGAAAAGTTCGTTTCCTGAACTTTTCAACAATCAAAAAATGCTTCATTTTCATCATCTGATTCATAAAATTCTATAAAGTTGCACTTAGCCGATTTTTCAGACTTCAATTTTCTAACATGTTAAGTTGAAGCAACAAATCGCATTTTGGAACGCTACATTTTGAACTGCAGCGTATTTATGCCATGAAAGAAAGCCAGGATATCAAAATCCATTAATACATGTTAATACATGTGGAAGATAGGGCCAGAAAGGAAAATAAACAAAAGAAAGATTATCCAGAAGCATCGACAAGAGAAACCAGGAAGACTGCTACCGAAGACCGTTAACGCCGGAAGAATTCCTAATTGTAATCACCTTTTTTATCAGTTTGCGTACAAACAATGGGCGCGTGGCAACCGTCATCCCTAAAATGTGTGCTTTGGATTCCCGGGTTCGGTCGCCACCCTGAATTCAATGTATTCCAGCAATGTGTGTGATATTCACACTTGACAAACTTTAGGATAATATCACGTAATAGATCCTATCATTCCACAAATGGAAAACAATGTATAGGCCTAAAGATTGTCATTGTGAAAAAGAGCAATTTCTTCCTCATTTAGTAGTTTTTTCACAAAGACTCAAGCCTAAATACTGGGAAATACATTCTCAGCGATTGAAATAATGTTTCGTAATGTTCTTAACATAATAGTTATGTTCGTTAAAATTTTCGGGTCGGGTCGGGTTCAAAATTGGTTCGTGTGGCAGGTGGTCGTGTTAGGATTTCAATTCATAGCCGTTGCACATCACAACGGCGCCAAAGGTGGCAAAGAATATTTTAGTGGACAGAGTACAAAATGCTGTGGACTAAGGAATACCATCGTCTTGTTCTAACCCAATTTCATACTGAACACAAAAATCGTGAAAACGGCACTTCTTTCCGACGATATAGTCGTTCCAATGATATTGTGAGTAATACCTACTTGGATCAAAGTGTGGAGAAATGTCGACAAAAAATAATTGTGTTGCGTACAAACGTCTTTTATGTCCCTAAATCTTCAATGAATAGGACTATCTTCCGTCTTGTATAAATGTCTTTATGGAACTGCTTACTAAAGTTTCATGTTTATTATGCACAGTAGTGAATTCTACCGTCCTTAAATACGCAGATGACATCAAAATGAACATTGAAATTAAGCGCGCTCATCCGGAAAAATCTCCCCAGCTTCTGCAATCTGAACTCAACGCGGTGGCCATCTGGTCAAAGGAATGGCAACTGCATTTGAATTCAGAAGAAGTCTGAGTGCGTTAAAGACCTTGGAATCCACATCTCAAAGAATCTCAAATTCTCACGGCACACCATCCCTTGTGTCAAGAAAGCCAACAACGTTTTTTCTGCCACCCTGCGGACTTTCATGTCAAGAGACCCTAACGTAGGCTTTACACCTCCCTAGTTCGTCCACACCTATGCCGTCCCAGTTTGGAATCCATTCTTATCCAAAGACATTATTCTGATCGAACGTGTGCAACGGCGCTTGACTCGTAATATTCATGCCTTAACTTCCATTCCATACGAAGAAGACTAAGAAGATTCAGCTGATGTTGGACATCACTTAGTCTCTTCGAATATAAGACGAGATCGTTTTGAACGAATTATAGGAGCTATTCATTTTGCCAATAATTATGAAATTGATAAAAGTGAAAAAATTTCAAACTGAGACCACTAACACACGACTGAATGCAAATTTTTGGACACATTGTACCTGAGACACTCATGGATTGGGATGAAGCCATGATTAGGTATTACGATTCCTACGGGAGTAAACAATATATTTGTGGCAAACCCACACGGTTGGGGTATAAAGCATGATGTCTTAGCACTGCAACAGGTCATCTAGTGAGTTTTGATATATATCAAGGCAAGTATTTTCTTTCACGACAAAGCACATGCAGTTATGGCAGTCTAGTAGGAAAACAATCTGCACCTTTACTGCACTTCTTGGATAATTTGCCTCATCCAGACCTCAGTTACTACTCCTATTTCGACAATCCTTTTTCGAATGTGGATCTTTTACTCGAACTACAGAGGAGAGGCTACGATGGCATAGGCACCAAATCAGAAAACCACATTTCAAAAGACTCAAGTTCGCAAGAAAAATGAGGTAGCCAAAGAGAAACGAGGTGCATGCGCTCATACTACAGATTTGAAAAATAATCTTTGTATTTTACATTGGAAAGACAATAAGGTAGTTTCCTTCATATCAACATGTGATTTCATTCATCCAATAGGAACTTATCAGTGATTCTCTCGTGCTAGCAAAACAAAGATTACCGTCGATATGCCTAATACCGTGAAGATGTATAATAAGTTCATGGGCGGAACGGACCGCATAGACAAAAATGTGAATTGTTGTTGAGTTCCATCAGACATAAGAAATGGTATCACCAAATTTTTCTTGGACTGTAGATGTTTCTATCCAAAATGCTTGGAATATTCATGGAAGATGTGGTGGCAATTTGAGTTTGCTTAGTTTCCGATGGCGGATATGTTATAATAAAAAGTAGATATATTGAAATATTTTTTTGGATCATATAATTCATATAATTGCTTCATATAACTAGTGCTCGCAAAGATAATTGCATTTTTGAGAAAAAAATTATCGGCACTAATGGGCTAAATTTGAATGAAATTGATGCGTCTTGCTAAAATGTTTTGCGAGCCGTGGCTGAGACAGACAAAACTTTCGCTCTGAATTATGATTGTTTAGTTTTTTTTACTTGAGTGAAAGTATCATTCCCGGGCGATTCCCGGGCAAAACTGAAAAATGGCCAAAATTTTCAAAGGGCTCCCGGGCGCGGCCGCCACCCTGCTAATATTCATTTACGAAGCTGTTAAATGCAAGGTTTAACTCACAAAATATAGTCATTGTCTTTTCAGAGAACATTCTATCCTTTCTTCTTTCTATACCTTCTGTATACGGCAGTTCATATATTATTATGTTTTTCATAGTGCGCATTATTTATTCACTTTTGTTGCTATAGGATATAGCCTACGCATACTAATCAATAAGACACATAAATTTATTCATGTAGTTTCTTTTAGTCTTATTCCTAAATTTCACTCACATTTTGGAACCCCGAAAAACGATTCTCGCATGAGTTTTTCGTAAACACTGCGAAATGCAGCTAACCCAAGTTAAAAGATGTAAAAGGAGTTTCATTGTATGAAAGGAAAGTGTTCAACCGACATCTTCCAACATAAATTGCATGCATTTTGTTTTATTACTTCCTATAATTTGATTCGATTAGAATATTTGGTGTCCGAATGTCCACTCCCTCTTAAGAATTTATGTTTATTACTTTCCCAAATCATGTCGCTGTAGGGATATTTGAATTGCATCAAGCTACACTGTACATTTCCTTCTATTTCTTATTTCAGGGCGATAATTTTGAAATAGCATTCTGTAAGGATAATTGAAAGCAAATTTGAAATATCAGTCCTGAAAAAAAAGCAGTAACCACCCAAAAAAGTAAACCACATTTATTGAGTTTAGAATTAACCCAAGTATATTCCATCTTTTCATGAAATCAGAAAATATACTAGCACAGATAAAATCTTCAAAGTACAGTTTATGCTTCCTCTGACTACTTGCTGCTTTTGAATTTCGTGTTTGCTACATAAAATTCGCGTATACTCGTGTATATTCGAGGTACCTAGTACCAAATGCGTGCATATTCGTGTATATGCGATCACCCTGCTCCAGTGTTTGAACAGCTCAATGTTTTGGCAACCTACAGACAGATGGCAAAAACCAAAAAGAATATTTAACTGAAACATCATTACCAGATCATTTTCAGTCGAAATAAATTTCGCTCAAAAGTCACTAATCGATGAAAAAAGATAAAGCATTGACTTATCAGTGAAAAAATAGTCGTAATGTGCGACGATTTCACCGATTAAAAGTACATGTAAACCAAAATTCGTACCTTCCCAGTAAATTGGGTGTAGCTGCGTTTCCTATCCCATCACCGGTGGGAGCAGAATCACCAGTTTTATCAGTAATTTTAAATGATCAATGAGGTACTAAAGATGGACGTCAGATTTTTAAAAAAAATCTCAAATCACGATTCAGCTAATGCCTTAAAACAATATCTGGAGACTCTTTTGAAAAATGTTCCAAGGTAGTGGTTTTGATTCGTTACTGAAATATTGTAGACATACAAGGTGGCCAAGAATTCCAGCCAATGCAACAGGATTGAATTAAAGTTGAAAAGCGCAAACCTTGACATTAAGTAACAGAGTATATAAAGAATCATTGAGCATATAGATGAATTCGCTCAGACAGAAAAATTACCGCATGAATGTGACTACATTTCACAGACCGGGACACCATGCATATCGGGTGAAAAAGGATAGAGATGCATTACTTAAGCGTTAACAATCTCGTAATTTGATAAAATGCTGCTAAAAGAAAATTTCAATATCTTATCTAAACGCTAACACTGGCGAGTACATTTATCGGTAATTTTTGCTAAGATGCAAAAATGAAGCACAATGACAAATTCAAGGTAATTGTTAAGCTGAGGACAGTTGCCTCAGACGATCGGAAACAACCATGAAAGCGCGCTTACGTAATTCTAAATTATTAAAGTAGTTTAACTGTCACATCACTTTCATTTAATTACTGATATATTTAATTTATTCATCGCTAATATTTTCAATCATATTTCTGAAGAATTTCACATTCACAAATTACCGTATTTTTCCGTGTATAATGCGCACCCTAAACTCAGCAGCAAAAACTGTGGGAAATGCATAATGCCATGTATAAAACTCACCTCAAATTCACGTAAAATTTAGCTGAGATGCATCGAGCACTAGAAAGTATACTTGTCGCGTCTAGTCATATTAAGAAACAGAAAACACATGGGATATGACCTTTCGTTTGACTCTAATATCAGAGTACCAAAATTTTTGGTTTCGCAACGTAGATTGTTTTTGGATTAATAGACTCCCCTTTAAGTTGTTGAAGAACTCCATTGTTTTTTATTTTTCTACGGTAATGAAGTCATAAAAGTCTATCAGTAAAATTTCATCTTTCGCTATTGTATAATACACACCCAAAACTTAATACTGAAATTTTCGAAAAAATGCGCATTATACACGGAAAAATACGGTAACTCATCCTAACTGCGTCGAACATGCAGACTGCAAAAGACATCAAACTTGAGAAAAGTTCGGTAATTCTTGTGACTTCTCTCTGCTTGCTTAAATTCCCTTCCTCGTCGCTCTGTCATCAACTTGACATGAGGGACTCGATAACTTCGTTTCAGTCAAGTCAACTTTTCTGCCTTGATAAGGACGCTGTCTGAAAGGATTTCAATACATATCGAGAAAATCACCAACTCTGTTGATTTCAAATGAGCTTCAATATGCAGTAAAGGAAAATTCGACCAACGAACACAGTTGGGAAATTATCCCAGACAGGAGACTTTCACATGGACGTGTGGCTCTCCGTTCTCAAATGATGACGTATTCGGGAATATCATTTCCAAAATTGAGTTTTCACAGCTACATACATGCTCTCTTCACATACATGAGATATCAGACACACTGCATGAGTCTCAAATCATTACACTAACAAACGCAACAGTAAATAGTTGCATTTCAAAATTCATCTTCCCATGTCGATTGGAATTTCATATAAATTTATAGAATATTCATACGCAAGCCGAGAATGAAGATGTACTTTCAGATGTACGAACGAAACTTAACAAACATGCCAAGCAAAACTGGGAAGCAGTAGTCTATGTTTGACAAGAAATGAATCGATAAATAGAAGGTTAATGCGGACGTCAATACTTTTAGCACATCTTGAGTGATAACACATGAAAATCGGGTCATGAAACATGACATGAATGTGTCATCCAAAGTATTCAAGACTAAATTCTTTATTCCAGCAATTGTTATTCTAGCTAATGACTGACACGTTCCTAGCATGTCTTACATACTTCAGGAATGGTCTTGAGTTTTAACGTCACTACTCCCCATACTGGAGGCTTGGATATTGCTAACATAACGGTGCGACTGCGGTTAATGACCGGTTACGGTTAAAAGTACCACGGTTACGGTTGCAAATACAGGTACTACGACGTTTGACGCTACAAAATGAGTATGATATTGAAGGAATGACAAAAATTCGATGACAAAGTAGAAAATTCAGAAGATACGGACTTTCTCAGGATCACTCTATTTTCTGTAATATTCGCTTCAGGACCACGCTATTCGTGAATTGGAAATGAAAAATAAATCGAGGAATTGTAAGATTGTTTCCTCTTCCTATGTTAAGTTTTCAAATAAATGTGAATTAATGTGATGGTCAATAATTTATATTACAGAGATTCCCAGAACTCAACTCTTCAATATTCAGAGGGCTAGAATTCAGAAATTCGATCCTACACAACATTCCTGAAATGTTTCTTCCTTCAACCTGGAGCTGATGCGATCCTTCATCACATCAGCTTCATGACCATTGACACCCTCATCAAGATGAGCCTTCAAAGAAGTTTCCGCCGCTTCGCATCCACCTTCCCGCTTTAATCCACCGTGTTGGGTTCAGTGCCCGTGCTGATCAAGGAAATCGTGAGTAAAGAGGACATGAAACTTGCAGTTTTGAGAGTACGGTAAAAACATTAAGAAAACGGCTCTGAAAACAATAGCATTAAGAGATAATTCAGTTGCAGTTGCGTTTGTGTATATTGCATGTTTGTCGGCTTTAGTATTGGAAATGCTAAGCAGTTTCGAATTGTTAATTGCCTTGCACGTGAGGAAATTCCTTTTTGTTGCCATTTTTCTTTTTAGCGAAAAATTGAAAACGCTTCCTTGTAATGGCGATGCTTCTGATTTATAAGACAAATAAAAATATAATGTCTAAACCGCCAAACGTTTCGTCCGCCGCGGACTTATTGATGGACAAACTGGCATTGGTATGCGATGGTTTAAATACCAAAAATGACTTCTCATCAATTCGTGTTCGAATTACCGGTTTTATCCGGTTCTCCCGGCGTATTTTCAGTTTTTCCCAGTTAGTAGACACCTTGCATTTTGTGATGCCTTATAATTTACTGTTCGATTCAATCAATTCTGTGAGTAAAATTTGATCAGGCTATTTTCAGAAGAAGACAGGCACCGTAACTATATTTTCAAACGACCTAATGTCTTGAAATTTCGACCCTGACCCCTGTCAATAAATTGCTGCATTGGAAGATAAAAAGAGTTAACAAAAAAAGCATTCTGACGATAGACACCTGCTTCTATCCGCCTGCCAAGTACATGTAAGCACCGGAAAGTCGACATGGTAATGACCAGGCAGGATGCCATGTCGATAGGAAAATTTCTGAGGTTTTGAGATTTCCTACGTGGGCAGCATTTTCTGATACAGCACTTACAAATAACAGGGATTGTTCACATAAATCATCTTGTGCATCATCGCATTTCGCTCTAAATATATGAAGCTATTTTACGAGATTTCATTCATCCACTGAGAATATGTTACTGTCATTTCAAACTAACCAACTATGTGAAATCTGTGACGTTATCTATGAGGATTTTATTCATAAATTTTATCTGCTGAAGCTGAAATGCTTATGTCAGATGAACATTAGGCAAGTTGATGCTTTCAACTGGGAAATGTGAAAACATTCAATGGAGAACCCACACAGCAAGAGAAAATGACGATAAGCGGATCATTGATAGCACGCAACAAGAATTTTAACGGTCAGGTTTCGTGAAAGTGGACGCAATTTACGGCTTACACATTTTATTCAGTTAGACAGCTGCGAGCGGGAGTGATTTACATGTAGCAGGATATACATGTAGTCAGACAACACGCAGAATAATTGTTCAGTATTCCACAATAATTGTAAATCAAGACAAATCACTGCTTCCACTCAACCATGTAAGGCCATGACTATGACCACAGAAAAAATTAAACTCAGAAAGGTGTAAATAAAAACTAAGTCTCTGTCATAAATACTGTCGCCTCAGCATTTATCTTATACTCTTTGCGAGAGAAACTTACGGGGACGTTTGAACGATATCTGAAGTTTGATGCTTGAACGACATGATGGAAATTGCTTTAATTTGCTTACCTTTCCCAATGTTCGGTAAACACGTAATGTGAGCTACGAACGGATAATTCATCCGATGGAAGTACTGACATGCTTAGATCATTTTGCATTTCAACAATCACCTGTGGCAAATTAGCAATCGAATTAGATCGAATTCTTGTTGCGATAACAGTGGCTAAGTACATGTTCTAGCGATCTTTTGATTTTCAGTAGTAGAAAACGACTTGATTTAGTAGTGCTTACGATGCGTTCAGCATTTCACATACACGCCACAATGCGATAAGGGTGTTTCCTGTTTTCGCATACAGGGACTCGTAAATTGCGATAGTTCCATACTTTAATTCAAAAAGCAAATAGCAAACTACTGACCTCATCATCCTGACACCGCAGACTGAGATATCCGGGATAGTGCTTCTCTTCATTCCCAACAGAGCCCTGGCCATCAGCAGCTGCTGCATGAACACAGACATTATTCTTGCAATAAACAACCTCGCCGTCCTGCACTCGTGGTTGAAGACCAATTTCTCCACCAGTTAGACCCAGTAAATTCGTTGCTTTTCGGAAGAGACCAGTCACTGTACTCATTAATTCATCCACACGTTTCTCCGCCACATTCCCTGGAAGCGTAGCCACTTGTGACGTAGGACTCGAAGCTGTTGAAGCTGGAGATCGTGCGGAGGACACTGCTGCGCTATCCGAGCCACTGTGTGATGAAATAGTGTTTCTGGCGAGTGCCATCAACTTATTCATCCTCACCGTTGGCCCTGAAAGTCGGGAAGACGATATTGAAGCATTAGAGAAACAGAGTGGACGAGGCATGATAGAGAATGAAAATTAAAAGGCGAGAAATTCAAATATCCGCTGCTGGCGTCTCCTCTAGTGTTGTTGAGAGATGCAATGATCGAGCGTCCGAAGAATACTAGTGATGAATCACAAATATTGAGTCGATTGGCAAACGGATATGCCAGGGAGATAAACTAGAAATTGGGGAATGAATAAATGCATTCATCTTGAGCAATTACGATAAGCATCCATCATTATGAACACTTGTAGCGAAAAATGCTTGGACAAAAGAATTACAATTAGAATATCAAAGATAAGATGGAAGGGATGAGAACAAAATGAAAAACTTTCGAGGGAACATTGACATAAATGTTCAATGCCTCAATACAAAATATAGGAAACAATGTAAATCAAGGAGTAATATTTGGTAAAACAAGTGAGGAATCATTACTTATGGGATGCACTTAAAAGTTCAAAAAAATCTGAAAAAGTTCAAAAAACGATGAAGCAAAAAATCAACTGCTGTTTCATTAGAGAAAACTTCTGAATGCTTTAGTGAGACACCTGTATAATTATCATTTTGGGCTACTATCTTTCTTTAAATTTCACATGCATGACGTCATGAAGTATGAACTATGAAAACCAGAGGTGAATGTGCAACGCAAAGTCTTCCAAAATCGCAACTCGCAATAAAGTTGCAAACATTCATCAAGCCACTTGAATTTTTTTAAATGAAGAATACGATTTATTTCAGAAATATTTCATATTCCCAATTGAACGAGAATTACGGTCAGGAATCACTCACTAGTCGATTTCAAAGTTTCGATAGATTGGGTTGAATCAACCGGATTGCGATGGAACTAACCTGATTCCGATTGAATAAAAGGGCAATGACCTAATTAACATTTTCTGTTTAACCCAAAATGTTGAAATCTATCCTATAAACACGGTTGTTTGACTCCTTCAACCCCATTACTGTAGTTACAACCTGCGTCCGGTAGGAAAATAATAAACAATCAGAATCCGGTTGGTTCAACGAGCGTATCGGGTTGAATCAACGCAGGTTCGTTGTATCTCCCCCATGCATTATTTGTTCAACGAGCAGGTCGTTGGAAATTCGATTAAACGTGTCAGGTTTCAAAGTCTCGGTTCGGTTGAAATCAGTTGAGGAGATGACAGCCGTTTTTCTTGCTGGAGCCGGTGCAATCCAATTCTCGAGAACTGGATCGGCACCATATAAACGCGCTCAAGCTCAAAGTGAATCAGAACATGATAACGAACGAACTTTTCGCCTGTCATGAAGTGAATTGGAACATTTAGGAAATTAATTTCATGGCGAAAGAATTGTGGACCATCGTGGTTGTCATCTGGCAACAAGTCAGAGGATGGTTGACAATATTGTGGAGTTTTTGTGTGGAGGTGGATACTTTCGTCAATTGGGGCGATCAGCTGGAATTGCGACATCAACTGCCCATTTAACTTACCGTACTCATTTGGTATCCGAGTGGATGGCATCAATCGCACAAAAATATGTTTCTTTACCAAACTCTGATCAAATATCGTATTCGCAGACTGGAGAGATTAAAGGTCGGCAAGTGGTGGGTTTGTTAGATGGATTCATCCTTCATATCCAGCGACCAGCTCATGCTAGAGACCGTTGCTGTTGTGGCAGACCTGGGAAGAGCGTCGATGCAATAACGAATCGGATTCCGATTAATGATAGGTCGTGGTTAATCAGAATGCGGTTGATTGAAACAACCCTACTCTGGTTAGCTGGCATCTGTCGTTAATCACACTCTGGTTCGGTTGACCGAAACTCAATCGTAGTCTGATTAAACGGAACTTTGAAACCGCCTGCTGTGTTAGTTGGACGAGTGGTGAATGTAACAACATTATTTGCAAAAACAGTGGTTTGAAAACACTCAAAAGAACTTTTCAAGAGAGATGTTATAATTTGTTGAAATTGATATCAAAGGCAAAAGAGAAACTGCATTTGTTTTAAGGTCGAATAGTAGATTGAAAGTCAGTACCAAAATAGAGCACTTCGGTGTCCCGCGCTTTCAGGTCGATAGAACTAGGTAGACGTCCGCCTATCAATCGAATGACATCAATAATAATAATAATAATAATATCTTTATTGCTTCACATGGTTACAGTCGGTGAACGCATTACAAAAGTGCAAGATCATAGAATACAAAATTTTATGAATGAACAACGAAAGCGTTCAGTTTTTGCGAATGGTGGACGCAAAGTTCACTGAGAACGAATTAGTCGACAATTATGTGGTTGGAACATAACAGACAAGGGGTGAGAAGACGACCCCTCAATTGATGAAATCATTTTGTAACACATCTTTGTGGCAACTTCGATGAATGAAGGAAACTCATTCGAATTGATAATCCTAAACACTCGCCTCTCCAAGCGCATTATTTTATTAAATAGATAGTCCGGTGCATTGCAATAAACTGGATAATCAAATTAAAAAATGGAGCGAATAAAAGCGAGTATGATCTGTACATAAGGGTAGCAGGGCAACCCGATCTCTTAAGATTGTACATGACATAAAGTCTCTTCCTCGCTTTCATAACCAAATCATCCAAATACAAATTCTACTTCATGTCACTAGAAAAAGTAACGCCCAGAATGCGAATGTATGAGACCTGACACAAGGCATTACCATCTGGAAAATAAACATCAGACAAAACCAGATTCTTTTTTGTTACAATGTCCATTACAAAACACATTTTTGTTGAGAGGCAAGCCAATATCGGAGGACCATCTATCAATGCTATTAAGCTCTTGCTGGAGATTATCTTCAGAGCTGTCTCGAATAAAATGAAGGAAGGTAACATCATCGGCATAGCGCACCATGAAGGTATTCCAACAGACAGCAGAAAGCGAATCAGTAGCCAAGCAGAACAATACTGGCCCAATTACACTTCCTTGAGGGACACCACTTGGTACACAACTCCAATCAGATGTCACACCACCGATAAATTTTACTCGCTGTCTTCGACAAGACAAGAAACTATACACCCATCTGACTACAAAATTAGGCAAATCAAACTTGACACAAGCTGAAACAATAGTAGAGTGCAGCAATTTATCAAAAGCCTTAGAAAAATCAGTTGTCATAATTCTAACAGCGCCAGACTTTGTATCCAAAAATTCAATAACTTTGTGATATGCTAGAACAACAGCCGAAGTGACTCCAGAGCCCGGACGGGGAATACAGGCAAATTGACAAATTAAAAATGTGAATATTATCTCTCGTCGTTTGGTCAAATACGAAAATTTGTTGAACTCATCCTTTAGAATTTTAATTGACACATGATTTACTTTTGCAAACGCATTTATGAATAATTTATCATAGAATTAGTTATTATTGGCAGCAGACGAAGCAACCGACGAACAATATTCATTAATACTTTCTCAGGTGATTGTGAGACAAGAAAATAAGAGAACATGTTACATAGAGTAAAATGACATGAATTTTAAGGGTCTTTGATGAAAATATTTAAAAAGGCAGACTCGATTTCGTAATGACCAAGATTTTTCGGAAATTTATATTTTTGCAAAATATTTACGGCTTCAGAAACACCCGAAGGTGTGGAGTGGACCAACAGGAGCAACAATCTAGCCCAAACCACCCAGCACCAAACTAACAGCAGCCCTGCACCACCATTGGAGGCCCTGATGTGTTACAAAGGATGCAGGCATACAGGGACACTCCATTAAGCCGACAAGGGAAATAGCTGCTCTTATGGGAAGGTCCTTTTTCAAGCTCCTTAACCCCGGTTCGTTTGCATCTGTGTCATCCGACTTCCAACAGAAACAGCCTTGTCAGCAATCCTCCACAATATCAGGGCCGTGCTCACTAGTGCTGACTCTGGCGTCTCATGGATACATTGCCAGTTACAGGGGTGTCTCCCCTAGTCATAAGCACATCCATTGCGATAAAAAATTGTGCTATTGGAAAATTTAATTGACTAACCCTGACGCGGACTGTGTAGGCGAATGCATTCGGAAAGGCGGAAAGGAATTAAAGCTTCCAACATTGGTTTTTCATTGTAACTCTTCATCCTCCTTTAATGCAAAACTTCATTCTTTCAAAAATCTGATCCATGTAGGCTTCATAAAAAGTCGATCAGAAACCGTCTGAAATATCACTTAAATCTCGCTTTTAAGCAAGGCTGCGGAAGCGATTGAATTTTAGTCACTTCTGTTTCCAATTATTGGAGACTGGACATGGGCCACAAACCTGCCGATTTCGAGCCCCTCCTTCTTCATTTTCCACTTTTTTACGAGTTATAGGTTTTGACGTTAACACTTTTCAGTCTCCACGAACTTTCTGTCGCAAACCCTAGCTGACTTGTATGCGTTTTTTGACTTGCCAAAAAAACCAAATATTTTTCAAATTTACTGAAAATTTTGATCTCTGGGAAATTGCGAAATAAAAACGATATATTTTCCCAACACGTGTGTAGTAAAAAAATATTAAACGACCAAGAGAATGTTTGAGAATGCTATAATGAAATTTCCTCAAGACACACCAATCCGCATTGTGTAAAGTTGTTTTTGATAAGATGATACTGAGGCTTTCTGATTTCGAATGCCATTCTGAGATAAAAACCTTCGTTTTCATCATAATGAAAAAATTAGAGGTAACTACATTTAGTAATACAGATGCCAATTTGTAATTAGGTGTAATAGGGTAAGCACTGAATATGACAACTGTTACTTAACTCATATCAAGACTTAAGGTCAGAAGTCGGAAGTGCCTCACCTCGTCCTGACACGCGAATTCCGTCAGTCATTAGTATCATGATACTTCGGAAGCGGAAGTGGTCGTTGGGCATTCGTTTCCGCTTTCGCTTCCACACCCCTGCTTTTGGGCATAATCAAAAAACATAATAGCCTAAGTTGCATAAGGTTGCAGAATGTTTCTTGAAGCAATTAATGTACACTAAAGTTGAATACTATCTAACATTGAAATTATAAGATGTAGAATAGTATGTTTGCATCCGCTGCGGTGAAATGCTGATCAAAGTGGTGAAGCGAAACTTAGACAACTCTTTCGGGTTTTACCTACAAACAAAATAGCTAAGAAAAGATTTTCATCGGAATATTAGTGCGCTTGCCGATGTGATTTTCAGAAACTTACAAACCTAAAATGGTCAGAGCAATAATCTACATGACTTATTGATGGTCATAGAAATAATCCATCATCTGTGAACCGTGTTGCAAATTAACGATAAATATGCACTATATCTCAGATCTGTGATGATGCTTATTCATAGAGGCAATGCAACTATAAAGGCCACTGATGCTACTATTGTATTGAGGTGATGACTTTTGCGATCTTTAAGACAGATGGTCCTTAACATGAACGGCGCCTGAACTTGGCAATGCCTTAACTTACTGAACTTAACAATGCCTTAAGTTTGGTCATTGTTCTTCATCAGTTAAAGAACTAATTCTTTATCATAATAGTGACCGGTCATTCATGATGTCTCTTTATATACTGAAGTCAGTTCTTACAACAAATTCACAACTCTATCTCCGAAATTAGAAGATGTTTAGTCAAAATTAAGATAAAATACACCTGCAGAAAGTATCGCTTTAATTAACTAAATCTACATCATGCACATTTCAATGAGAATACAACTACAGTGATTATTTGCCTTTTATTCATGCATTGTGTTAAGTCTGCTGCAACCATTCATCGTGTCATCGACCACTCATCCATTTCAAACGGTACATTTGTCTGTTCAGCAACACAGCTATCACTGTAACACACCCTTAGCAATTGCTATCTTAGCAATTAAGAAATGTTGATCAGAATTGTACGATTAAATACCTTCACAAAATCATCATGAAGAGAAAACTGAGGAATCTCACCCGAAATACGGTGTCATTCTGTCGAGGTAGTGGCCCTGTGGTATTGTGGTTTTATAACATGAACATATCGAGCAAAAAGCATGAAAAAAGTAGCAGACTTGACGAAAAGGGTTTCAACGTCGAAAATGCGCCAAAAAAATGAAGGTTCATATCCTCAGAATGATATCTCTATTTCTCAAGCATAAGTTTGGACTCTGATTTTTGTTCGATTATGAATATAAGCATTTGCTGCTGGTAAAATAGGTTGGTTAAACATCGAATAATATTGCACAGTAAAACTGCTTCGACCTTGAAGGAAGCTGTCAGCTCATATCAAAACATCGAATGTCTGCAAGCTGGGAAGTCCCTTATAAATTAATTGAAAAAATACAATTCGTTTTTATCTGCGCCAGTTCTTTCGGCCTACGACGCAGACCATTTTCAAGCGACTGATTTATATTCAATACATAGTATGAATATAAATATATGGTATATAGTATGAATACATAGTATTCAATACATATTCAATCGATATTCAGTAAATTGATTTAATATGTATTATTGACAGCAATCATTAAGACCTAATTCATCCGTTTACTAGTAATGAAGGCTCAGCACTTAACACGATGTCACACTATTTCTATCTAGCACATTATGAACGCAAGATGACTACATACGAGTATAAAGAAAACATCGTTAATAACAAGGACACATAAAGAAGTCCCAGTTACGCATCACATATCTAACAGATCCTACACTTACAAATATCTTAGTACTCACTTCTTATACTGCCGCTTATTTTTCAAACACTTCGTCAAGGCGGCCGTCTATTACAGATGGTATAAGGAAATTATCAAAATAGAATTTTCAGACTTAAGAGCGACTCTGTACGCCCTGATTCAGTCACAATGCCCATGTTCATCCCGAAAGAACTACCTAACGAAATCGCTATTATACAGTAAGACAATAATGACTCCATGTACCTATATAAATTATACAAAAGTATATTTTGTCAATCTCCATTTATAGGCACAACTTATGCATGGAAGGA
The DNA here is from genome assembly GCA_907163375.1 of Prostheceraeus crozeri. Lineage (NCBI taxonomy): Eukaryota > Metazoa > Platyhelminthes > Polycladida > Euryleptidae > Prostheceraeus > Prostheceraeus crozeri. The sequence continues at coordinate 524,791 of CAJQUW010015337.1, read as the reverse complement.
TTTCTATACAGCATCACTAACACAATCAACGTAGGCACAACTAAGGAAAATATGACGTGTAGGCTGTATCAAGTCACCATTTTGATTATGCTCTACAAATTAAAATCAAGAAATCTAGCTTAGGCATTTCTAGTTAACCAATAAGCACTTTTTCAACCTGTAAGAAAGAGAAAATTCTATTAAGTCGGTTTCATAAAGAACCACTCATGCAGAGTATTGATTTGGGGCCTATGCAGGGTGTTTATGCAAATACAGAAAAAATTGTCAACTTTTCTCTACATGTTTGAAAGATCAAGGAGACAATTGCTGCCCAAAAGAAATACTCTTCACGGGATATTCTGTTACAAACTATGGCTCAAAACCCATTCCAAATTAATAACCTGTGTTAAGAGTAGGAGTGTATTTGATCAGCTGTTGGCATTTATTGGTCTCCATGACACAATCTTTTGTCTGTACATATTATTGTCACCATAGTCAAAAATCTCTATCCATGCTTGCAAGTCTGACAAGACTCTCGTACTCTTGGAAATTCTCACTTGCATAGGGTTTGACAGGTATTGCGTGGCTACTTGATCTCTTCAACTCGATATTGAGAGATAAAATAGTACCTGTTGGTTGGCAACTAAGGCAATTCCAATTTACAAAGGCAAAGATGACACAATGGTGTGTAGTTTTAGAGGAATGCAACTTCCTCGACCGAGTAATGAAGATTCTCGAAAACTTGTTGGAAATGCCGATCAGTGATGCCGCTGAGATAAGCGAACTGCGATTCGAAATTATGCTTGGTAAAGGTATCAGACATGACATTTTTCATGTTTGGCAGCTTCAAGAGCCTTCAAAAGAAGAATGGTCTCTAACTGGCCTTCATTGATTGAGAGAGGTATCGACGTGGCTCTGAGATGCGAAGGAGTAGAAGAACGATTGGTTAACGTTACCAGATGGTTGGATTTTGCTACCTCAAGGAGATGATGGACGAATGTGGGTGTGCTGTCACTGCCGTGCAGGATCGTATCCAAAGCGGTTGAAGTACATTCAGAGAACTCTCACCCTTTCTGACAAACATGAGACTGAACTTACGGAGACCAAGATTCACTATGCGTGCGTCAGAAACACGGCAGCGACACGTGGGCCATGACGAACGAATCTATGAGGCAACTTGAGGTCAACGACATGAGAATGGTGCATTGGATTTGTGGCGTCCCTCCTCAAGATCGGATCTCTAATCAAGAAATATGAAGATTTGTCGTGCGATGAAAACGTCTTGTCTGCTATGGTTCGTGCACGTTGCAAGAAGGGATGACAGCTGTTGGACAAAAAAGTGCAATCCACTAACATAGCAGGGTGAAGTGAGGAGTGAGTATGCTAGGATTCACGTCCAGCTAGTAATTGTAGGTTACACCACGAGTCAATTCAACGAGCGCGAAGCGCGAGTTGAATTACGAGTGGTGCAACCGAATTACACCACAGTTTCTTACCCCTACATTGGTCTAAGTGTGGTGTATGAGATTTTTTCCACGGTTCGCGCATGAGGGGGAAAGTGTTTGTTCAGCCAGAATCAGAGAAACCGGATATTTTATGGTTGGCGCGGGCAAGCGATGTGGGGCAGACGGATGACTTCAACGGAAACTCTGTTTTTACAACGACAAGGCATTCGAACTTCAAGAAGTGGATGAACATCAAAGCATGACTATTTCTCAGTTTAAATTCGGTGAGGAGGTATTCATGATTTTTATGTTTTAGGAAAGTCGACAGAATTTTTAACCCATTGAATTTTCTGAGGACTAAATTTTTCGCTATTAAAGAGGGCCATGCATGTAGTTTACATTGACATTGATATGTGCATCCTCGGAGTATAGAGATTTTGGCAACTGTTTTCTTAACAAGAGACCAAAACAAAACTGTGGCGACATATACACCATCATTGTTGTGCTTCCATTTTTTATTACCATTTCATGGAGTGAGTGAGTCGCGGGGCAAAACTGTGGTGTAAGAGAAACATTCTTCCACATCCACAGTTTTGCAGACTACATTCCGAAAACAGTGGTCTTATAAGAGATTTTGACAACTGTTTTCTTAACAACCCTCACTGTTGTGCTGCCATTTTTATTACCATTTCGTGAAGTGAGTGAGTCGCGGGGCAAAACTGTGGTGTAAGAGAAACATTCTTCCACATCCACAGTTTTGCAAACTACATTCCGAAAACAGTGGTCTTATAAGAGATTTTGACGAAGAGTTTTCGTAACACGAGAACAAAACAGTGTTGTAAATCTCATCATACTTTCTTGCTCCTTAATTGGTCTAATTGTGATGTATGAGAATTTTTTCTACAGTTACAAACATAAAGAAAAACCATTTGCCCATTGAAAAACCAATTGTCCCGCACACGGGACAAGTTGTTGCAAACATCAGAATTATAATGTTATGCAATCAAATGGATAACCGTTGAAACACTTTAGTTAAATAGATAATTTTTTGAAGCGTGTGAAATAGGCTATGTGCGAAAGCACAACTAATATAATAGGCCCGAACTAGCAATTAACTTAAATTCATTAATTGACTAAAAATTCGACCGACAGAAAAGTGAACCGATTTAGTTATATGTTAGGCAGAATTACTAGTCCATTATTTTGAAAGACTCTATAACACTGAAAACCACAGAATACTGAGCCTATTTCGGTGTTACACCGTCGTTCAGAAACTGCAGAATATTTTATTCGGACAAATTTAATGTTGGCAGAATGTTTAGTTAATGAACAACGCCATGGATGCTTAATACACAACTTAAAGATTTCACATTTACATTTACATTAGCAAAAATCTCAATAGAAATGTGTTACCTCAACGACTTTATTGGACATTATGACAAGATTATCCTTCTCTTCCAATGATTTATTGCGATCCTCGTTAAACTTCTTACAATGTGCTTAATTGTTTATTTCTTAAACATCTCACCGACCTAATGTACACAGTGAGAGATGTTTAGAAAGCCCTTTTTATTACCTTTCTATGAAGTGAGTGTCGGGCAAAACTGTGGTGTAAGAGAATTATTCTACATAGTTTCGCAGACTGCAATCTGAAAAGTGTGGTGTAAGAGAATTTGATGACGAGTTTTCTTAACACTAAAACGAAACTGTGGAGACATATGCACCCTCACTGTGGTGTAAGTGCAGATACATTTCAGGAATCATTTATACTCGCATATATCTTGTCGTGCATTAAATTTTCCCATTCTATCATTTTGTCCTCCAATTTTCTGTCTGACAAAATATGTGTAACAAAGCTAGAATTGCATGTCATGGATAGACACTTAAAGATAGCATCACATTGATCACAGTGCACATCATTCCATATATCACAGTGCATTTTCAAGATCAGACAGAAAAATCTCAGATGTAATGTAATTTGCTAGAACTACAGTCATTTGAAGACATCAAATCAAGGAGTCTAATAAAAAAGTCCGCAGCCCTTATGCCAATATTACCGCATCAATAAACTATAAAAAACTTTGATTGACTAACTAATGAAAAGTATTCGATTGAGAGGCTTGCCGCTTTTACGTCTCAGCATGTAGACATGTGCAAAAACAAGGGGAATATCAAAACGAACTCCGAAATGAAGTGAAGTAAATTCACCAAAAATTGCTTGAAAATGTATTCAATCATGTAAGACCACTAACTTGACTAAGTAATAACTAGTAATTTATCTATCAAACTGCACATGCGATTTGACGACTTTTGATGTTATGGAATTCATTTATGTCATGATTTTACATATGCGCACCCTTTCCGATAGCTATTTCTAGCAAGGCCCAATCATCATCATGTCTGGCAAACTTTGAAACTGAATGATTTAAACATTTTAGCTTACTTTGCTGCCCTTTTAGGGTCCTCAAATCATAACCCAGAAAGAAGAAAAGATTAAAATCAACAACTGAAACGGATTATGCGACGTAATTGTTCAGTTATCAAGCGAGCTTGCGTTTCATAGATGCAAGGAATTCGCAAATAAGTGGTTTTTCATACTGTCATACTTTAAGAGTTGATCAGATTTCATTACGTGTTTTTATCGACCGCAATACACTTGTTAACAAGATGAATAGGATAAAGTCCATCGTCCATCGTGATGCCAACAGCAAACTATGCATGTGACTTGGAAATGCGCAGTCAATTTATGCAGAAAACTTGATTGAGAAAACTTGCATTCGAGCCATCGTTCGTATATCATGGAGGGATCATGCTTCCAACCAGAGCGCGATGAGATGGTCGGCCTGGAAGATCTGACGGACATGGTTACGCGCTGGCCATGTATTTTGCCTACCCAATGACCTTCCTGCTCGTATTGCAATGGATCGGGTACCACCAGGCGGTACAAGAAGGAGACGAAGACCGTGTAAGATGTGGAGAAGGATATTTCGCGAAGAGATCTTGCGAACATGCGGCTTACTTGAATAGGTGCCAGACAAACCGCCACTGATCGAGCAAAATGGAGACAACTCGTCGCCCGATGTTTCAGGAAGGAGTAGGAAGTAGCAAGTCTAAGTCAAAGCAAGAATAGAATACTCAACTCTTGCATCAAAAAACGAGAGCGAATAAAATCAATGCCCATTTTCTATGAAACATTATCTGAACAATTGCGATGACCGCGCATGCACTAAGACTTTGGAAGAGAGGAGCATAGCATTTCCCAGGAACTGAATGGCCATTGTGACATGATTTGTTATGATGTTCCGTAGAAAACGCACTTCCTTTGAATGATGCTGTTGCATTAAGAGAAGGAATTTGTCAAGCACTGGTAATTCAATAGTGAAGGATATAAGAGCACCCACTTCATTTGCCACCGAAATTATTTTATTCGGAGGAGACACGCTGGTAACGAATATATCGTCGTCATAATTTAATGTTGTCAGGACATCTAGTAAGAAGTTTCTTTTCCACAGAATCCATATATAGAACCGCTAAAATAGTAGATCATCAGAACATCAGATGTATTTGTTAAGCGCATCAGTATAGAAAAATCTTGCATTGACACATTGAATAAAGGGGTGACACTTTCATGTTGCTCAAACTACGGTAGTGTTTGATATAATTTGAAGGATGTTGCTGCTATTTTGGAGGAATATATCCATGCAAATTCTTGACATCTAAAGAACTGAAATATAAATTATTGACTGTATCAAGTAAGAGCGAATTCACCATGTTTACAAACGTATCTGCATCTTGTAAATGACTAGGAGTAAATTTCAAAATTGGTAGGAGACAATCAGATGAAAATTTGGACAATATTGTTCCTGAAGCATCTGCAGTGGTTATTAAAGAATGACTTTGCAATAGTGACTTGTGATCTTTTGAAATGCTCGTTAGATGATTGGGGAGAGAGTCACTGCATTGATTTGAAGTAAGGTTCCGATTGTTTAGAAACTACACTGAAAATATAAAAATTGAATTTCTTCTGACCAGTCAACTGTAAAACCATAGGCATTCCTTGATCAATAACAAAGGTAATGCTAACGCATTATTACTATCAGATTGTCTGAATACTACATTAGAAACAGTTATGTTCAGAAGTTCATAAATAAATTTGGAATAACAAGAAAATGGAACATTACTTTGATCGGCAATAGACAATCTCTTGTTGGATTACAGAAATTAATCCATCAAGAGCAGCAGGTAATTTTTCACCATGTAATCCATAATGTTGTCTGTTGACGGATGCATCCATGAGTTTCGGGAACATGTTTCAGGAACATATTCAGCATTCTAATTATCTTCCATCATTTTATCAATCGTCGAACCATTGTCTACAATCGTTTGATTTGAAACAACAGCAAGTTTTTGTGCAATAATTCAAGCAGAGCATTGATCATAGATGAAGTATTCTTCAGATAATTGCTGTTCGGTTTCGGTGTGTATTTCGGTTTTGCGTTTATTTGTTGTTTTTTTTTGTCATTATTATTTTTATCATTATTTATTTTGGGACTGAGAATAAACGTAGCAAAGACGAAGGTTCTCATCAGCCAGCATGTTCAACATGAGCAAAAAGAAAAATGTAAGGGGAGATATCCATGTGGTGTCTGTTACAAAGGTGTCGGACGAAACTCCATACAGTGTGGAGCTTGTAGGAAGTGGATCCATCAAAGATGCACGAGTCTCTCTGTTCTACAAGTGGATCCCAACTTCAAGTGTCATCGCTGTAATGGAGAACTTCCAGCAACAGTGTCCCCACCTGCGAATATGAACATCGGCAATGAGACCTACGAAATGGTACAGGATTTTTGTTACCTCGGTGACGTCATCGACAGCAGTGGAGGATGTACTGGAGCGGTAACCGTACGTGTTAGATGCGCTTGGAAGAGCTTCCATAATCTGCTTCCAGTCCTCACGAGTAAGGGCATCTCTTTGAAGCACAGAGGACACGTCTTCAAGGCCTGTATAAGGAGTATTTTGACGTATGCCTCTGAGACCTGGCCTATGAGGGCAGAAGACCTAGCCCGATTTGTCAAAAATGAGAACTGCATGATCCGATGGATATGCCCTGCCGGACTCCGCGAGCGTTGTTCTACCCAAGAACTCAAGAACAAACTGGGACTACATGACCTAGAGCTCGCAGTAAGACAAAACCGATTAAAATGGTTCGGACATCTCCAGCGAATGTCTGCGTCGAAATGGCCCCGAAAAGTTCTCACCCATGAGATCCCGGGGAGAAACAACAGAGGAGGACAGAAGAAGAAGTGGTGGCACAACGTCCAGAAGGACCTGGCTTCCCTGCGCCTCGACCCTGCCATAGCCCAGAACCGAGCAGAGTGGAGGAGACGAATCCACCCAAAATGTCGACACTCCCAAACCGTCGGACCCTCAACCCTGGGGAAGAAGAGACGTTAGACGAGGAGTAAGAGTAAGTAAGTATTTTAGTTTTTTTATTACACAATTTTTTTGTGTTATTTCGTTGTGTGTTTCGGTCCATGCTCGACAATTAAAAAATGCAACAAGGTCCTTTGTTCAATTTTTCCGCTTTGCTCGACATACTGGCAGTAGTGGATTAAGTCAAGTTGAAAGCGCTAGCTTTGAGCATCGACTGCACTGCATTGTTGCAGCACAAGGTTTGTGTGAAGTGTCTTCAACGTTGACATTGCGTTGCGCATTTATGTGATTGTGTTAGTGACTAATTGTTCAGGGAATCACTGATTTTCCGCCATTTGAATAATCAAAAATTAGCTGAGGACAACGATGTCCAACCATCGGCTAAGCCATTTCATATTGATGGCAAATGAAAATGACATCGTACAAAATTAGATTTTGAAGAAATTATTGACGTTTTCTCAGTCGAAAGCACGTAAAAAGCTATTTTTGTAAATTATATGTAGGACGCGCACTCAACATTGTGAGGAATAAATAAAAGAGTCATTCATAGTGGAGGGACTTTGTCCTTGTGAGCGTTTGCTAGCTTTTGCAACTTGTCTTCGAATATTTGATTAGCCATAATCTTTATGTAATTAACTATAAATGTATTTTATTCAACATTTTTGAGACAGCGCAATGTCCTTATCGTGCTAGACTGTGTCTGGTCGGGTTTGATGGTTCAGGAGTAACGATTGAACCCCGATTGCCCTTACTAGTTTCATGCTGTTCTCATCTTTCTTAATTCAATTCATCTACACGATTTTTATTTGTTGAGTGCCATTTATATGTAGGATCCAGACTTGATTGATCATAATTCAACAGTTCAAACACTTGTTGATGTTAAGAGAATATAATGTTTGAACTGATTACCCATCTTTTTACTTCACTTCAAGGAAGCAATCAGAGAGTTAACAATCTCGTGTCTAATTATTGACTTTGTTGACCAAGTTTGACCTTTTAACCTTTATAAAAAATATGATTCATTGGTATAGAACTGGGTACCGTAGTATACTTAATTCATTATATTATAATTCATATCAATTAGACTGAATTTTGCATAAACTTTGTATCCTCTACTATGTGAATCAATCATGCATGTACATGTACATGCATACAGATTTATAGAGAAACATTTCTACGACACACGGTCTACAAAATATGAAGTCAAACTTGTCTACTTGGGCATTCCAAAGCTTTAGAAGATAAAACACGGTAAATAATGAATATACATGCAGTCAGCAGAGCTCCCTTCGTGTCAAAATGTTTTACGCTTTGACATAAAATGTATTTTGGTTTTTAGACCTATTTCGCATTTCAAATTGATTTAAGTAAAGTAAGTGTACTATCATTTAGTAAGCTTATGTAATTGTATTCAAACCTTCATTTATTCCTCAATATCTAATAATTTTTGTACTTCTAGGTAATTGCTTCATTATTGGTGAATCATTTTTCGCACATTTTGTTATTGCTATACAGATGTACATACACATGCATGTACAAAAAATATAGACAATTCGTAGGAAATTAGTTTTGTATGATAATGATTTAGGGGCCTGCAAGACAATTCGGCCTCAGGGCCAGCGCAGGTCATGGTCCGCTCCTGGCCAGAGGGCTGCAGTCAGCGACCATATCAGGATAGATGGATATTGAAATTTTCTGATTCGCATATAAATCTTTATTGGGTCGCTACAGCTAAAATCCTTACCTTGCAAGTTGCTGCTACTCAGTGTACGAGATGTAATTTCACTCAACATCATACAAGCATACTTTCCATATGGATGTCACAATCATATATGAAGGATTCTATATCACAAATTTCTATACGCTTTAACCAATTGCCCTGATTAAATTAGTAGCGTAATTGGAAATATCTACTACATGTCAAACTGTATATGCAAAAAAACTGCACCAGGATCTTCAGCCACTAATCATTGAAAAATACATTGGGACGGACGCCTACTTGTCAAATGACAAAACCTTAGGAAAATTTTTGATTCGTATCCTTACCATGAAATCATTGCTTGTGCTGCATGCAATCTTTTATAGATGACATTCACCAAAATTGTCAAAGCATTGTAAAGACGGACGCGTGTCATTGGATACTGTCTGTTACTACACCAGTGCCATCTTCACCCGCACTTAGTTCTTTGAACTGATCCATCTTTCATCAAACGACTGCAAATACTTTAAATTTTTCAACAGATCAATTAAATATCTCCCATCTGAACTAGACGCGCTTTCAGGATTCGGCAATATGACTGACTACCATGATCACTCGTTCAGCCAACGAGTCAGACATTTCCCTTTAAGCACATCACCGCACTTGGGTCTTCTGCAACAACATGCGAATCCTTTTACTGAAATCTACAAACTAATATTCCATACAACGATCCTCTTGCAGCATTTCGAAATCTGTAGTATAACTATATCGGTAAACATGTACAGCGGCATCCTATTCAGCAAGCTTTTAAAAAGGATAAAAATGCTGCTCGGCAAGCGAATAAATACCGGCAAGTCTCATGTTTTCAAATTGATGAATCATTGCAATGATAGTGAAGAATTGCAGATGCCCCTGAGTCAGAAGGCTAAATGCAAGACTTCAAGGTAAAGGCAGCAGTCAACGGTCTACTATCAATGAAAATCTAACCGGAAAACTTTCAATCATTGCGCCTTTTGTCATCAGAAATAAATGATAGCATTAAGTAGGAACATGCACATGCATTCATTCATGTAGGAGCATCATAATACTTGAATTCTGAGAGCAACAGATCGTTTTCATGGCCTTTAAATTTTTACTTTTTGAGCTGTATTTTAGGAGTTGACTATCATGCTATAGTTGAGCTTATCTATTGGCAAGTGCCTAATTGATGATTGGAGTTCAATTTGAGCCTCTAATCCTCAGTAATTTGTAGTCTTAAGCTTCAATATAAAGGAGCAGGGTTCATAAACATCAGCGACGAATGAGTCTAACATATGACTAAACTGATTTTACAAGTTTGCAATCAGTGTGGAAGTATATATGATTTACTCAGCTAAAACAAAAAAGTGACAGCTTCCTTTGGTGGATGTCGAACACTTTTATCAAACCTGTCATCATACATCAATTTTCATGGTCATGATTTGCAGAACCTGACGTGCCAAATAAATTTCTGAACTGTGAATTCCAAGAACATGCAAAAATTTAATCGTGACCTTGAGTTATAGTAAAAATTTTGCTAGTTTCCAATAGTGACTACAAGTATGTTGACAAAGCAACGGAATGCAGATGTTGAGAATAATGGGCCATCCATGATAATGAACGCAAAGAGTGGTTAGTGTATAACAAACTTTTTTCGCTACGTCTTGTATAGTTGCTTCTGCATCGCCTCGAGACCTAACAAAATGTTTTGAGGAACAAGTGGCCGAAGACATCAAGACTAGCAATGTGTCAGCTGAACGCTATAACAAAAATTAAGCAAATTCTTGAAACAACAATCACGACATGAAACCACATTAAAAGAGTGACAGATCCGCTACAGGCGTATTTATCGCAGGCAGTAATAATTAAATGATGACGGTATCAACTACACAGCCACAATTTGATACGTTTAAATTTGTAATTTTTATAGACATCAACTTGAATTGGACCATTCGGGATTTTGCAACTGAGTGGCCATTTTGGAAACATAACGGCTGAGGGCCCACCAAGAGTGCGAGCCTGTGGCTTAAGTTTTCCATCAATGTGTATTGTACTGGAATATTTAATTATTTTGTCCTGCTGTGACAAGCAACATTCCTGAATCTTGCTCACCAATGAATTCGTGACACTTCGGTGAGGAGATTCTGTTATTCGTGATTTCAAATGTCTTCGTCAGGAAGCAGGCTCAGGTGTAGAATAGCGCAGTTGGATTGCATTTTGCTCCATTTACTGAAAGAATCATAACACACAGATTGCACAAGGTAGTTCCAGGAAATTTTATTTGCTTCTGATGTACTTGTTTATGCACCCCTGACAACCGATGTCGATCCTGTCCATGGCTGCCCTTCTCTTCCAAAAGACGCACAATCTTCTGATCCGCTTATTCCTCTGCTAGCCTGCTTCTTCTGCACGAGAGCTGCAATTTTCCAACAACGTATTCCTTTTCTCGTTCATTTCATGCGCTCACTTTCTCCGCTCTTTTGCAACTCTACGCTCGTTTTACTCATCTTGAGCTTCTCTCCTCAAACGCTGTTTGTATGAGGCTACAACATTGAAACCCCTTTTTAATGAGTGATGAGAAATAGAAACATTCAAATTCACGTACCTGAAAGCAAATTAATGAATTTCGTTGAGGCCTACATGAATTTTGAACTTTCCAGCATATTTGTTATTTATTTGTTGAATTATTTTACAAAATACCTGTTGAAACATTTTGATGCCTGTGAGTGCTGTTGAAGTAACAGGTATGTGATAACATTTGTTGTTGAGATCTTGATTTTTTATTAAGCTGTTTGTGCGCTCGACATCAGCATTTCCATGGAAGAAAGTCAGAACATGTGATACCAGTCTTGAAAGACAACGTTTTTTTCTTTGCAATCATGGACCAGGTCACCTCAAAGTTGTGTTATCATAATTGTGCTTCCCTTCCCTTACTTGTCAAGAACACAAAAACGGCAACTCTCGACCTCAAGCTCATTGAAATCAATTACTGATATAGTTGGCATCAAATGCGCGACAGAAGATACCATTTCAACGAATTTGTCAGACGACCAATTATCCGGGTCCGAAAATAGTGATCCTTTCAAAACATCGTTTTCAGTATCCGATGTTTGTTTGAGAGCACAACGTAGAATTTTCTGACTTGTTAAAGTAAGAAAATAATATGATGTACAAACGCCCTGTACTAGTGGCCCTACCGATACGTAAAGTTCTGTTGTGAGTTGATGTACTTGCGTACCAATACCAACATCTTCATTATTTAATTGCTTTGTGCGATCTGAGACTACCTATTTCCGTTTGTAATATGACTGAAATATCCAAAGAGTGAACGTAAACGGGTCATTAACTTTTCCATCTCAGGTAATAAACGATGAATTTGTGAAGTCGTCTGAAATACACATAATTTAATAAGTCGTCGGTCTTGGAGTAAATACTCCAAACTATTTGTCCTAATTATTATTGTGTCTAAATTGAGCTGAATATATTGTCTATCAACTTCTCGAAAGTTAACGAAAGGATTATTTATGATGGCCAAGAAATAGGGAATATGATAATATCATACGAAAGTTAAAATATATACTTAACTCAATAATGAATTTTGAAAGTTAAATGACTAAAGTATTGTAAATGTGGTTATTTAATATGAAATTTTAATTAATGCGGTTATTTAATTGAAAAGTTATAAAGAACAGGACAATAAGTTTAGGACTGATGAATTAATTTTAGAACACAAATCGATTTGTCTCAATTGTCACAAAACTGATTGCGTCCCATAAGAAACACTTTTACAGTATATGACCCAGTTATAAGTGATTGTATGATAGTGCTCTGTATTTTTCCATATGTATATTATAAACATTTGCATATCGTGATAATTTAAAAACTGATTAATCACGCAGTAATTTATACCTTTGTGTAAGAAACAGGTATCTATACAATCTTTACACATTTGTCTGGTATGTCGAAGCAGTAAAACAAAAACAAAGCCGAACGCGATTTCGAAACGAAGCAATTGACCACTGCAAAAACAGTGCGCCTTCAATAATGAACGTATACGGAGACCAAAGACAGGATAATTTTCGATTTTATGTATATTATAATATGCATTCCTAATTTATGAGGAAGAACTTTCATAGTATCATATAAGTCGAGTATTTCACCGGATGTCAGACACTTTCCACATAAATCATTGAATAATTACTTCTCAAAATCTTTTTGAAGCGAATTCAAAAAGAAATCACATGCGATAGCGTCGACAACGCAAAACACACAACAACCTGGCCTTCGGATGCAGTAAGAAACCTGTAATAAGAAATAATTGACGTGGATGAATGGATTCAGGTTCGTAGAATGTTAAGTTTTGCAGGTGTACTTTTTTATAAGGAGTGATTTAATAGCAATTTTGCTACTATTTTTCTTGGAAATAAATTGTAGCAAGAGCAAACGAATTTCATTTAATCCAGATGTTTTGTTTGATGCTTCAAACATCTTCAGATCAGTTTTGTACAAAATTTTACAAAATAAAATCATTTAAACAGGAAAAGTAGTTGGATTCATGCACGAAATTTAGGAAGTATGCGCGAATGCACGAAATTTTAGATGGATGCACGAATTTTATGTATGATAATGCACGAATTCTTACCCAGTGAAATTCCTGTTTTTGCCAGAGGGAAGCCGCAAACTGGGCTAGGGAACCTAAAACCATATAAATAGAACTCATATTTGCTAGCATGGAATTATGGATGACAAGCAACTGGACTGCGAGAAGCATTCATTTTACAAATGCTCTGACAGATATGTTTGAATGCTCATGCATCGTACATTGAGAGACTCCGTGATGAGGAGAAAACAGCAATAACTGCTCAACAAAAGCAGTTTAAAATGGACATTCTCGCAGATGTACAAGCTGCCAAGAAAACAAACAAAAAAAGTATCATATTTGGAGCAAAATCTGGAGAGTAAAAATGAAATCAAAGATAAGATGAAAGTTCAAGCAAGGCAGCGTCGATTGTTGGAGGATTTGCAGAAAAGGTCAAGGGAAAATGAGGAGGAAATTCATCGCCTTATGTTAGAACAGGAATCTCTCACGAAGAAAAATCAAAGGGAAGTGGAGCGTGTCGCACAAAGCGTTGTGAAGAGGAAGGCAGTGGAGTTGGGTGCCTCTGCCATGGCAAAGATACACAAAAGAAATGAACATTGTTTAACTCATGCATAATTAAGCTGCAGATACTGTAATTTGTACCTATGCTGGTAATCTAGTCATTATGCGCAGTAATATTAATGCTTGCGGGACAACTGGGCTCGGTAAAACTGGGCCCAAAAAAAGTACAAAATGACTCTCCTTTTTTGACATAAATGTGTTGCACAGACTCTGCTGTACACATAAATGCCCATTTTCGATACTACAATGTCCTTGTCTATAAAATAAACTCATTTTTATGCCAAAAATCGCATATTTTTGTGTACTTTTACAAAGGGCCCAAGTGCTTCAAAGGAATAAACTTTTTTCTACATATAAACATGCCATAATAAAGGAAATACATTGTAGTTATCAAGTTAGTATCTTTTTTAGAAGATTTCGACCTACTTACTTTCTAAAAAATTTTTTATGAAAAATTTATTTTTTTTAATTTTTTTAAATGAGTTTATTTTATAGACAAGGACATTGTAGTATCGAAAATGGGCATTTATGTGTACAGCAGAGTCTGTGCAACACATTTATGTCAAAAAAGGAGAGTCATTTTGTACCTTTTTTTGGGCCCAGTTGTCCCCACCCCATATTAATTGATCACTATGTGCACGCCAAATATTGTTGAACAATATATTGCTTTGTCGCATAGAATATTTTCTAAGCCCCACCGTACTAGTATAGACGTGATACAACGATAACTTAAAGAAATGTACAAATTGTAACAGCTATGGTGCCTAATTTGTGACGATGAATACCCGCTTTTTCTTGGCATGAACAACTTGGCAAACAACATCGATGGCGAGGGATCTGTTTATAGATAATTTAAAAACAAGTACAGGTATTCGTTTTAATTCCTACACCTGTATTTGGGCATTCGCATGCATTCCTTTTATACCATGAGTAGAATGGTGAAATCGCTATGTCTTTCAACATGCAATGAAGATCGCAGTACGACTGCTCAGGATGTGAATATTTTTCCATTGAAATAGTTAGGCCTACATGAACCTAAATGGCGACAAAAGCATTCATCCTTCGTGCTCGTGCATTTGATACCTCGTGGAACTTTTTGTGCATTGGTTGATTGAATAGTAAAAATTATTTTCTGAAACAACACAGGTTTCGATCTATTGTGTCGAGATGAATACTACGTATTACCTATCATACTATTCATAATCGTAGATAAAGTCTATCTGGATAGCGTCTTTGTGGTCAGTTAATGGATGACATCCAGAATGCACCAGTGTTAGGGGCTAGGGATGACTACATTTTTTTGGGGCCATACAAAGGGAGGCCCCAAAAATGGATCACATTGTTCATTCTAAGATTTTGCCTCTGAAATTAACATATACATGTATGTATGTACATGAGAGTATTTAATTCAGATGGGTAAGGTGAAAATGATTGAAAAATGCATTATTGACATCCGCAGAAATGATGCACGAATTTTTCAAAATTTAAGAATCCGACCACTGAACAGGAATATTGACGTTGAAATCTTAGTTCCAGTTGATAATTGACTTGAAAAGCACGGGATGCGTAAAAAGCACAATAACGCAGGATCGTTATTTCAAGCATTTCGACATGTGCCTTATTATTCCTTCTACCCACCACTTCGTTCCGAGGCAGACGAAATTCGTGTCTCTGTTTCTATCAATTCTGCTAAAAGAAATTACATTGGTAAAGAAAAACGAGAGCTTATCTCCATTAAATATGCATGAAAGTTTTCCCTCACGGGCGTCGCCGTCAAATGTAAATGTATTTATGGCAGGTCTTTCGATTCCTGTTTAGTATGAAGCTATGACTTATCCGGAAGGTCCTGATTATTTCTAGGCATGAAGGGCATGCTGGTTATCAATGCACTGGTCTTCATCAAGGTCCAGGCACAGGAAATTTTTGCCATGACATTTTTCCGTAAGTAGAGGGAAATGGGACGACATGGCAGTGACCCTCTACAGCAGAATCTGTCCATTCGGGAGAAAATCCTAAATATGCGAGATGAAGTTCCATCAGACTACAAATATGGGAGATGCGACAATGTCTCCTAACTCGCTTTTCCTGCTCAGCATCAACGAACTTTTTTGCATTTCAGAAATATTTGATTTTTCAAAATTATTGTGTTACCAATTACCATAGCTTATCATAAGCATCAAACACTACGACACATTTGTAGGAAGATAACTGTATGACTTGATGGATTTTATGGAATTGTTGGTGTCAATTGCTATCACTTTGATAGCTAATTTTTTCCTATAAGTTGTATGGGGTGATATAACAGCCTTCCGATTTTTGCGTTTTTTATCTATTATTGGTCACAATTAAGAAAATTATTCTATCAATTACGGCTCTTCAGTGAATGCTAAGAATTATTAAAATCACATTGACTTAAATACATGACATCGACTATTATCTAGCCGGACCATAGCATAGATCTCATTCATACATACCTGTTGGTGAAAGTGCCTCAGTGGCGTCCACAGAAAACTTTTTCCGGAGGGGGGAGGCTCTTGCCTTCTCGGGAGCTAAATTTACAAATAGATGCAGGAATGTTGTTAAATTTTCTAAAAATGCAGGAAGTATTAAAATTTCGTCATTCGGGGGGGGGGGGAAATTGCCGAACAAGGGTGCCCTTCTCGGGTGCCGAACAAGAGACACTTATTATGTGCCCTGATTTCATATTAGTAGGTTCTCAAACCTGCAGATTTTGATCTCTTCCTTTATTCACTTAAACGTATTGCGGCAGGCTGAATAACATTTTTGTGACATTTGTTATAAAATATTTTGTGGCTTCAAATCTTGAGAAAATTTTAATTTTAAGGGTTAGCCTACTGGCGACTAATAGCTGGTTGTGGAAAATTGAGCTACTTGGGCTCTGGTTGATATTTGAATGATTGATCGACGTATGAAATTGCTATAGAGTTACAGGATCACTCATTTACTGGCAACAGTTGATTTTGTAAGTATAATTGTGGTGGGGAGTTATGGGCCACTCTACAATTCACCACAATGTTTTAAAAGTCACCAGAAAAATTATTTTCCGTCATTCTACTCAAGCGCAAACATAGACAACAAGAAAATGCGTTGTTTTTGAAAGGTCACAGGAAGGTTAAAGCGATGAAGGCAGCAAAAAGCCTAGCAAGTCGACACATCCGGTGAAAAAGAGTGACCTGAGTAATGGCGGGATAATTGTGCCCTTTCTCACTCAACCTGCGACCTCAAAGCGGTGAAAGGGTGAAAACGGAGTCGCAATAAGGCTTTGTCGTCTGAAGCTCATGCTTCTTTGGATTCTACCTTGTCGGAAAGGTTTATTGTCGGCGGTTTGTGACCGTGATCCAGCTAACTAGCAGGCTCTGGAATATTATTTTTATTTTACTGGTCATTGAATTTTTGTATGTTTGATTAATTTTTCATTCTTTTTCTTCGCGTTTGTTTATTTTAAATGTGTGGTAGGCTTCGGCCGTCCCAATTAACACCACCCCCTGGTTTGCGAGATATGAACAGTCACAGATGTTTCATGTTGTTGAATCAGGTTTTTGGGCATGGCACTTATTTGGCTCATTTGTGATCGAACTTCCTTCCACTGCTCTCTTTTGCACTTCCCCATTTGTTGCAGGTTAAGGTGTGACAGATCTAACGTATTCACGGCATGCGGGCGTCAGGTAGTTCGAGGGTCCCGAACCCACTGGTAATGCTTTGGGAGGCAGGCCCGGTCAACTGCTCGAAAAAAGGCGGTACAGTTCCACTGCCACGGACATGCGTGGGTAGCTTTACTGAGGGGGTTTTAGCCCGTGTAGCTGTATCCGGTTCCTCTGTGCCCTACCTGACTTGTACCCATTGTTACGGCAAAGGGGTTCTCATTTGGGTTTCTTCAAGCTTTTGCGACAGGAACTGTGCCTATAAGTGTCTTTTTTGCGTATTATTTATTGTAGCTTTGTTGCTATTATTTACGTTTTTCTGATGCCTTCCAAAGTTTCTTGTATCACTTTGTTGTACAGTATAATTTTCGTTTATTTGATTGATATTCTATGAGAAATTATGAAAATAAGAAAGACACACGAGAAACGTAGTCAAGCCGTCAAGCTCAAGACCCCTCTCAGGATCAGCTTCAGCAACGTAAGAGGACTGAGGTACAATTACGACGACATCAACATCTTCCTGCAAGGTAAGTCACCAGATCTTCTAGCCCTTTCGGAAACCAGGTTAGATCCCAGTGTGTCATCAAGCGACGTTACTCCTGATGGATACATAATTCACCGGATGGATAAAGCACCTTGTCATGGTCTTGGAGTCTATGCCAAGACAAGCCTTCCCTTGAGAAGGCTTCGTAGCTCAGAGGATCCAAGGCATGAGTATCTTGCCTTCATTGCTCCGCTGCAGAAGACCACTCTTCTTCTATTTTTCCTATACCGCTCTCCATCAACTAATGCAGATATTTTCAATGTTCTTTCTGACAAGATCGATTATCTTCTACAAAAGTATCCCAGCGCTGAAGTTGCCGTTTTTGGTGACTTCAACGTGCACAATGTTGACTGGCTTGTGCACTCACGCACCACCGATCTCTCCGGTCAGACAGCCTAGGATTTCGCTGTCTCTCTCAACCTTAGTCAAATTGTCACTTGTCCTACCAGAGTGCCTGACCGAGCTGGGGATACTGGATATCTCCTTGACCTGTTTCTCACCTCAAATCCAACTTGTTTTTCACACAACGTTACTTCTCCCCTCGGCACGTCTGATCACTTTATCACAGTTTCTGGCAAACAAATTTGCTCCACACCGTCTGCACCCTTCCATAGAACATTTTATCAATTCTCCAAAGCAGACTGGTGTGGCTTCCGCACTTTTCTTAGTCAAGTTCAAGCTGAGAATTTGATTCTGAGCGAGAACGTCCACAAGTCGGCGCAAGAACTGACAGAGTGGCTTCAGATAGGGATGTTGGCCTACATTCCTCACCGTACTTTCCTAATGAAGTCCCGCTCACAACCTTGGTTTACACCAGAATGTGCAGCTGCAAGTTGCCAGCGTGACAGTAGCGCTGGCAATCTTGAATTGTACAAAACCGCACGTAGACATTGCAAGGAAACCATACATCAGGCCAAAAGCCGTTACGCTTTGTATGTACGGAAATCCATTGCTACCCAAAAGCTTGGCTCTAAGGACTTCTGGAGGATTTACAACAGTGTCACCAATAGGAACAAATCCTCCATCCCAGCACTCCGTCATGCCGAAGTCAGTACTTCTATGGCGACAACCTCAGCAGACAAAGCCGAGCTTCTTTGCAAGGAGTTTGCGAAGAATTCGTCATTAGACGATGGAGGTAGAATTCCACCTCCAATTCCCACGTGCACTGATGAGACAGTTAGTCCTCCTTCAGTCACAGTCCGAAACGTCAAAAAGATCATCGCCGGTCTCGATAGCTCTAAGTCTAGTGGACCAGATGGCATCCCGGTTTCGGTCTTCAAGCATCTCTCACCTGAGCTTTCTCCACTTTTATCTAAACTGTTCAGTAGATGTGTATCCACCGGTGAGTTTCCCTCTTGTTGGAAAGTAGCTTCCGTGGTTCCAGTTCCAAAGAAAGGTTCTGACTCATCTCTTCCATCTAGTTACCGTCCTATCAGCCTGCTTCCAATTGCAGGCAAGATTTTTGAAGCAGTGATTAACCAACACATTGTTAACTTCCTTGAAACTCAGAACCTTCTGTCAGAAGAACAGTATGGCTTCAGGCACTCTCGATCAACTGCAGATCTTCTTTCATATGTCACTGAACATGTGAGTCGTGTCCTTGACAGACAAGGTGAGACGAGATCAGTTGCCTTGGATATTTCCAAGGCATTCGATAAAGTCTGGCATCAGGGACTCCTTATGAAGCTAAAGTCCTATGGAGTTGCTGATCAACTCCACAAGCTTCTTGCTTCTTTCCTTAGTGACCGGCAGATATCTGTCGTCTTAGATGGCCAAAAGTCTTCCACCAAGTTTGTCAATGCAGGAGTTCCTCAAGGGTCAATTTTGGGACCCACTATTTTTCTGCTGTACATCAACGACCTCCCAGACTGCCTAGTGAGTAAATTGGTGATGTATGCAGATGACACAACACTCTTCAATTCCAATGAGCGACTCGCTAAAAACACTCAGCAACGTCAGCAGTTATGCGACGTTCTTAATGAAGACTTGGGCAGGGTCTCAGAATGGGGCGCCAATTGGCTTGTTTCCTTCAATCCTTCAAAAACTCAAGAGTATTCTGCACTCACGACTTAAAGGAGATGATGATCATAGCATTCAGATGTCAGATAATAGGATCAGAGAACAAGATTCCATCTCCTTCCTTGGATTGGCGGTTACGAAAGACTTGTCATGGAAACCGTACATCCAATCCATTCGCAAGCAGGCAGCTCAACGCATTGGTAGTCTCTATCGTGCCAGCAGCTATCTTCCACCACAGACTGTCTGCTATCTTTACAAGTATACTATTCGTCCTCTGATGGAGTATTGTTGTCATATGTGGGCAGGCGCCCCACAAACGCATCTTAACCTCCTTGAACGGGTTGAGAAACGTGTCAAGAATCTCATGGGTGAAAAACTTGCTAGCAAGTTGCATCCGCTCTCCGTCAGACGGGATGTTGCTTCACTCAGTCTCTTCTACAGGTACTATTTCGGTAGAAGCAGCTCTGCAGTAAATGAGTGCGTACCCAAACATAAGATCTTCTCCAGAAGCACACGCAGAGCTAATGCACTCACATGCTATAATGTGAGCTTAGAACGCGCACGTACTGTGAGTCGCTCGAAAAGCTTTTTGTTCGCACGGCACAACTTCGGAATCAGCTTCCCCAGACCACTTTCCCTGACCAATACAATCTTGATAGTTTCAAGAGGCGTGCGAATAGGTTTCTGATGGGGACAGTTTAAATTTTATTATTTAAAATAATACAATTTTTACTTTTCATTGAGTAACCCCTAGCTTCGTTCATGGCTCATAGCTGTGCTGGGGGTGAAAATTCAGTAAAAAAAATGGGCCTAGTTCGCATATGCAGAGGGCTGCGCCTGCGGAATGTTATCTCACGTAATTACTGGTATTGCTATCTCAACGTAATTACTTGGATTGCAATATCAAGCTGCAATTATTGTTTCATGTTCCTATTTTTATAGCACTCTAGCATCCAGTGATTTTGCAAATTAATGTTAAGAATTTGGGGTAGATAAGCAGCTGGAGCGATAATGATTGAGTTTCAAGAAGTTTACTGACTTCATTTGGAATTAATCAATCTATCATTGTTAATTTGCAGCTCTCACGCTGATTATTCTCAATCATAGCTTTGATTATCATGCCGTCGCATAGCAAGAAGGTTCAATTATTCGTCAAAATTTAAGGCATGCCGGTTAACCACCTATCTAAACCGGTTCACCGGTCAATCAAATAAGTTAATCGCTCTTATGTGTAAGGAACATCTTAAATTTGACTGTTGTAGAACATTGTTAAATTAATGTCGCATTTTTACAAAAATTAATGGGTGGTCCATGACCCCGAACTTTAGAAAATGGCAATTTCTTCTATATTTAGGAAATTTCCTCTGCAGCAAAGCAATTACGCAAGTGATTACCTCTACTTTGAGAGTAAGGTGTGGATGGAAGAATTTCCATGAACTTGCAGCCTTCCTGACATCGAAAGCTCCCACCTTTAAAATGAAAGGCCAAGTGTATTCGGCTTGTGTCCGTAGCGCGATGGTGCACGGGAGTTAGACAATGGCCGTAAAAAATGATCAGATCATGGAAGATTGAAAGAGCAGAAAAGGCAATGGTGAGAAGAATGTGCGGTGTGAGGCTGGCCGATGGACACAGAAGTGAAGACCTAAAAAAAATGTGAACCTGGAATGTATTTCCGATGGTCTACGAAGAAGAAATCTGTGGTATGGCCACATTCTGAGAAGAGATGAGAATGACTGGATTAAAAGAGCTTTCCAGTTGGAAATCGAAGGCCAAGGAAAACATGGTTGCAAGTCGTCACCAAGGATCTTCGTGCTCTGGATCTGAATCCAGCAATAGTGTACGATCGACAGGAGTGGATGCGTGCCATCGGAAAGCAGCAACTGTCCGACACCTTTCAACGTGAACGGAAGAACTTCCGAAGGACGAAAAAATAGGAAATAAGTAAGTAAGTAGCAAAATGAAACGGGTATTACGGGAAAATAACTTACGGGAACCTTGCGTTTGCATCCATAGCTAGTGGTCTCTGTGACCCCCTTAAATTCAGGTGGTCCATAACACCCCACTTTCCCCTGCATTAAACTTGCTGTACTAACAAAGATATTTCTGCTAGAACTAGATTGGGCCTTCTTATCCTTACATGCTAACTAAAAGGAAATTCTTTGCAGAATCGAGGAAATTCTCCATCTTTTGTCTACCAAAATGTGATTTCAGAGTTACGCAGGTTTATGCCTCAACATCTGACATCCTAGGTCCTCCATTTAAGCAAATCCATGTGATTTTCGTTTTCTTCCGCTAGGTTCCTAGAGTTTGTTTTCGTCCGCTAGACGCCTCTCTTCATAATCAGGTGGCAGGATTGCTCAGTTGGTTGAAGACTGCGCTTCGGTGTGGAAGTGCATACGGTCCACCGTTCGAGTCTGTCTGTCTGGGGGGTACCATCGCCTTCACTGGAGGTCAACATGCCTAGTGTGGTAATAGTTACGAGTTTGTGAAGGCTGCCCAACCCCTGACTTTCTAGAATGGGAGGGGCAGGGATGAATGAAGAAGGTGGGCGGTGCGCTGATGCGATTACCCAAGCTCCCATGAAAATCGATCACATCGCATCCAATGAAAACTGCATTTTTTGGTCGAAGACTCGTTTTCCTTGCGACCTGTGTTGGCATGTGTTTATTATATATTGGCAGCGCAATCTTCCTTCGACGAATTTTTCACATACTTGACGGGTTTGTAGTAGGCCCTACTATAATCAGAGCTGCCAGTATTCCGCCAAATCGATCAAAAATAAAATAAGATGAAAATTTGGGGGAGGTGTGGGAGTGATCGTACAACTGCAAGCAGATTCAGGTTGTTTTCATTGAGGATATGTCATGGGATATGTTTAGGTTTTTCACATTAAACATTCAATTTTTCCTGTTATTTTTTTACTCATGCTTTTTTTATTATTTTTTATCCTCGGACATTTTATTTTGTCTTGCATTCAATTTAAAGAATGTTTGATTTTCTGGAATCAAGTTAAGGGCACAAGTTCGTCTTTTTAAAAGGAGACGAGAGACTGAATGGCAGTACACGTCTGCTTTACTCTCCGCCAAAAAAAGACTCAGAGGGCTTCTGTATTGAGGGAAAAATCGAAGAAATACCGAGATAAAGCTTTGGCTTTAGGGCAGCATTGTATGCGTGATATTTCAGTATACAGTTTGCATTGGGTTTCAGAAGATTGTTTGTATCTAGCTTTTAATATTATGGACATCAATATTTTCGTACAATATTGTTCTTTGCCAGATTATATTTACAAATTGTTGATTGTAAATCGTTGCTTTGTTTTAATCTTAATGAGGCCAATTCAGGTTTACTTTATGAGGTTTAATTCAGGCCTACTTTGAAGTGATCAATTGCTACTTTTTGTTATTTTTTTTTAATCATAGATTTGTATGGTTACAAGTTGTTCTAATCATAGAGCAAGGGTTCGAATTATAATTGACCAAAGATGGGGACAAAAAGGAATATTTTTTCTTCGCTTATGCGTACTTTCACGTATTGTACTTTCACTGATACAGCGATGTTCAAGTATATAAGCAAGTCAATCGGCATGAAAGGTACATAATATGGACATAGACTGTATGGATCTATATTCTGTGGAACCCAGTTAGTTTTGGGGATATGAGAATTGATTTTAAGACTCTTCTGGCAATATCTTAGACCCTCAAAAACTTAAAATTTTACGGACTATTCGACTTGATGTATAGAAAATTTCCACCAAAATGACTTTTCTTCTGTTGGCAGCTCTGTATAATGGGAGAAAAAAGTAGATTACCAATACTTCTTGACAGAAAATAAATCCTCGTATGTGTGGGTTACCTGTCACTTCCCTTGGCGCATGTTTCTTCGAAGCGGGTACTCAACACACATTTTTCCAGTAGTCTCATGCTTCCAATAGCTAGCAGCCAGTTAGGGCCTTTTCGAGACGCATCGTAGCGTAGAAGATAGTCCAAGAATTTCGCTCTGAAATTGTCCATGATTTTGTTTATTTTTCTATTTATCATTTGATGGTGAATGAAAAATTGTGGTTCCTATATTTATGGTTCATGATGAATTGCGAGAGCTTGAACTCCAGAATTTGTGTCTAAGATCTTCCGAGTTTCTCGGATGCTTCGTTATCAGTGGAAATCACGAGATATTGTCTTATTGCACAGTAGCTCACAAGATATCCGTCGAATGGAAGAAGTGAATAAGGTAGGGAAATCAAGGAAGTTGCCGATGATCTAATTATTGAAACTGGAAATATTGATGAGGATCAGACGTACTAATGTGATGGCGAAGCTGTTGCGACTGAAGAACAACTTGTCCTACTGAAAGGTGAAAGTTTTCAGGAGAGACTGTTTTAGAATTAATGACTCTCGAAAAAGTAGGAAAGTCTAAAATGAAGCTGAAATAGAGAATGACTTTTCAGAAGCAAGACCAGAGAATATTGAAACGAAAACCCGGGAACCTATGCAATTATGCATCGGTAGCTGCAACAAATCCTGTTGTAAAATCTAATTGAATGTTGTCATATGCCTGTATAATTTTTCAAAAGTGCTCAACTTGTTGAATTATAGCTTTCTAGTTTACCCAATTCGGTAGGATTATTGAAAATTGTCTGATATTGATAAGCATAGACAGCTAGAAATCCATGTGCATAAGTCGGCGGGATTTCAAAAATCAGCGGGAGGGATTTTTTTTGTTTGAATGGAAACACTGAGATCCAACAACTGGTCTTGCTCTACTGGATAAATTTGAAAAGTTTAATTAGTCATGGTTATCATTCAAATCATCAGTCCCCCTGACTGTGATTGAAGTCACGGCTTTTTTGATAATAGCGCAGGTTTCCCAATTCATCAGATGTCATGAGAACGTTGATTTTCGCTTATTGGTTTTTGCTGAAATATACGTTAGGATGTCATCCACGGTGACACGGAAGACCGATCAAGCCAACAAAAATGTAACCCCTCTATACTTTCCATTTTCTCATTCTATATGACCAACACATACTCACTATGATGGTCACTGAAATTGTAACCTAGCTATTTGACTTTTAGAGCCATTTTTTTAAAATGGCGTCAAAAATCATTTTTACAGCATTTTTGGTGACAAATGTTGTGACATGCTATGCCTGATTTGCATTTTTAAGCAATTTTATCAAAGTCTCGCAGTAGATTTATATCAAACAATAATGTATGAACCGTTTTGATGATGCTACAGGTGTAATCCCTTGTATTGGACCCAGTAAACCCCTAAAATACTACTTACTAATATTACGAAATATATGAATACGAGTAAAAACAACAATTCATCTCCTGAGCCATTCTTTATCACTACCATTTCAGAGCAATATTCATATTCCCATAATAAAACATTAATTCCATAGTAGGGGATTGTCTTCTAGGCCAAACATACACGTACATTCCACAATTCTTCATATTCAAAAAGGCCTAGGCCAGCTTTCTATATTAACTTTTTCAAAAAATGGTAGAAGCCAACATGCACACTGAAAATACAGTAGGCACAGTGTATGTAGACAAAAAGTACAATGTGCGTCACAATCCATCTTCAAATGGGCTCTATTGGATGGGAGCAATTGTTATTACAGGTGCCTGCCATTATATCGAATGATGGCGGCGAGCAAATTGTTTCCATAATTCTTGTTTATAATGTCCACTTTTCCGCATTGGACCCATGCTGCATGAAAATCCTGGTGAACGGATTCCGATGCTTGTTCACTGTAGGGGCCAAGTGGAGCTTTGTGAAATAAGCAGAATTGGATAACATGCACGAATAATACATGGACAGATGTAGTAACACTTATTTCCAAATCCAGTTAAGCTTTTCGAAAGTATCTTATCCGCTCAACAAACCCACCATTCAACACCGATCCGAAACAAGCAATCCGTACTTCATTCAAGCATTTCAAACACTCAGCAAACTTCAGCAGTCTCTTCGAGTCTTGTCGAGCACGTACTAGTATAGATTCAAAAACATGAACATTCTGCAGAATCTTTTTACATGCATTCCCTGTAAATTCTCCCCCATGCAATTTGGGTCGAATGATTCCTAGATCAGTGTAAAACTGAAATGCCACCTCTTCACTCACAAGCTCCATCTCCTTGAGGATTTTGTTTGTAGTCCTCAGTAAGAGATGGAGCTCTGGTGGTGGGATGTGATGGATAAACAAATTGCTGTCATCACCGAACACAAGAGGTGGATGGATACAGTTCTTGAAGTCCTTGGCCTTGACTTTATCACTATGCGATCTTTCGCACTGAAAGTCATTCGCGAAATTTCTCACTGATCCCAGTGACCGGACATGATGTTGCGACTCCGAGTCCTTGCCGAACTCCCGCTTTGGACATACACACCAAAGGCATGGATGTGTAGAACCATGCGCCTGCAATCCTGCCACAATACTGGCCAACTTTAAGTCCAATGCGTACATACAGTTCATGCTCACTTGTTGAATGTTGAGAATTTCCAAAATTCGAAGAACGTTGATATGCGATTCTTTCACATCTTGAACGATGGCGATGATGAAGATTTTCTTTACACTAGTGTTAGCGAAAGAGTCCTTTGGATGTGGCGTCTAAACATCCTCATCCACGTACACACTCAGGCAGAATTTGAGGAAACCGCCGACCCCATCGATTCCTATCTTCACGTTGCGATTGTCTAGGTCAATATCCCGTTTTGATGAAATAGCGTCTATAAAATCTTCCACATCTGTGCAATAGACAACCTCACGAAGTTCCTCTTTGTTGTTGCCCGTATCTAGTTTCATGAGTGTGACAGAAAAGTACTTGGCGAGTTGCTGATCTCGATCGTGCAAGAACTGAGGTGTGTGTGCTTGAACGGCATGTCGGTTATGGGAAATGCGACGGATGAATGGCAATAATTTGCGATGAACGCTGCGATTTGAAGTTCCAAGGGCCAGTTGTAGACTGCTGATGTCCGATGAAGAAAACGTCCGTTGTGTCCTCTTTCGGGTTCACATTGATCTTCAATGGAAATGGTCCTGGACTCTTCAGCTTGATGCTTTTCGCACTTTCATCCTTCACCTTGTCACTGATGACTCTATAGGCCACCACCTCTTTCGTACGTTCATCGACGGATTCACACATATCAATCAAGTTCTTTCGCAAGTTGGATAAGTTGCACCTGTGTGAAATCCCACGATGAATGATGCCTTTACAATGAAGGCACATTTTCACTGCAGCACACATTGACGTTTGGTTATTGGCGGTATCGGATGACGGTCGTCCTCTCTTCCTCTTGGAGACCAAC
This sequence comes from Prostheceraeus crozeri, assembly GCA_907163375.1. Lineage (NCBI taxonomy): Eukaryota > Metazoa > Platyhelminthes > Polycladida > Euryleptidae > Prostheceraeus > Prostheceraeus crozeri. The sequence continues at coordinate 497,523 of CAJQUW010015337.1, read as the reverse complement.
TTGGACTTGGTTCTCGCGACGTTGCAAATTTCGCACTCACAATATCGACCTTCATCCAAACGAAGGCGATGCACGTGTGGAAGGATGTCATCGAAGTCGTAGGGATCAGGCAAATCATGAACAGTCTTTTTCCCATTCTCAAGATCATATAGATCTCTTCGACATTTGCTGCAAATGGAATTTGGGCAGCATCGCTCTTCGGGGTCAAAGTTGCTGATGAAGAAGTCCCTTATTCGCTTTAGCACAATATCAGTCAACGAATAACCACCTTTATCCATGCAAACAATGCACACTTTGTCTCTGTTTTGATCATGAGTCAGGAATCTTTGGTGATGAACCGAAGCCGTGGCCATTTCGTTGAAATGTGAAAAGCTGAAATGATCTTGTTTGCTTGGCAAGTAGCAATCGATAAAATTCAAATGTGAACTGACAACAACAAGCAGATCTATTCAGCGCAATGCAGAAAGCCAAACATAGAAATCTGGTCGACCGCCTTTCTCGTGCGTGCTACACAGAGAAAGACTCATGCGACGAGTGACACAGTGATTCTGATTTTGCTTAAAGAGATCATCAGAGATATCCATGCTTAGGTACGTACCACAGGTTTGTAAATGCAGTGTAATACTATCAACATCCAAAAAGTGACAAAATAACCCTGCAATTGCCGAATTGATCATGAATATGCGTATGATGTAGACCTACAAAGCAAAACTAATTTACGTAAGCAGCAAGCAGTAAGACTAATTTACACACAGCACATACCGGTGCTTCGATCAGGTCAGTAGGCCTACATGTATAAGCTTACAAAGATCAGGGTGCCCGCGACCTGGAAAAACCTGATATTGCTCCATAAACATGGAAAAACCTGGAAATTTTGAAAATGTTTTCAATTTTCTTATCGCTGAACTGCACTTCTTCAAATCTGTCGCATTGCAGATAGAACCATTTCTGACACAATTTCAGTCTCCTAAACCAATGTTTCCATTTTTGTATGAGCATCTCGATCGACTCATTAAAGACCTCATGAAACGCTTCGTAAAACCTGAAGTTATGAATTCTTTGACAAGCTTCCGAAAACTTTCAGCTGTTGATATTTCATTGAAAAGTGATGCTTTATTGTTTCAACCTGACGTTGGGTTTGGTGCTAACAAAGCACTTAAAAACTTGCAGCAACGCCAGAAGAATCAGTTTTATAGTGATTGCAAGATGTTTCTGTCTGCCCTTGTCAGAAAGTTTCTTGAACGATGTCCATTACATTTTCCAATCGTACGTGCAGCAAGTGCATTGTCTCCATCTTGTATACAAACCAGTAAAGCTGCATGTCTTGCACGAATGCAGATATTGTTAGAGAATTTAGTAGAAGCCAACCGCGTTTCTGAAGAAATTGCAGATAAAGCAAAGCAGCAATATTCCAATCTTCTTGAGGATATTGTTTTCGGTGAGAAAGTGAATGCCTATGAAGCTAATTCCAAAAGACTCGATGATTTTTATGCTGAGGCCATTGGAGAAAATTCTGATATGAAAGATCTCTGGACGGTGACCAAAATGATTTTGATTTTGTCACACGGAAATAGCTCTGTCGAATCCAGCTTTTCAGTGAACAAAAATTTCTTAGTTGTAAATTTACACAATCAATCTCTCATAGCTCAGCGCATGGTGTTCGATCACTTGAATGCTTGCGGTGGTCCATTGAACGTTGCAATTACACCTGAATTGAAAAAGTCCGTAGGTCTGGCTAGGCAGCGGTATCGGAATGCACTTGAAATGAAAAAAACGACTTCACATGAGTCATATAAAAAAGACAAACGAAAGAGGCACGCTGAGGAATTAATGGAGGAGTTGAGATGCAAGAAAATGGCTGTTTTGGCAAATGCGAAGGCAGAAGAGAATGCAATCAACAAGAAAATGGCAGAGACTCTAAAAATAATGAAAAGCTAAAGTGACCTTTACAACAAACTGCAACTTTCATCACAATAGATGTTATCATAATCACTATCGTTTTCCTTTTATCTTCATGTACAATTTATATACATATATATCGTAGTTTTGTAGATTTTATATTTTATAATTTTTTGAATGAGGAATAAAATAATATGAGTTATCAAATGTTGCGAATACATCAAATATCATTAAATTGATGCGAAAGAAATACCTATATCTGACTTTTTCTTCTTAAGAACATGATAGAGTAGATGGTATCCAGTTCATCGAAAATCAACATGAAAAAAATAACGAAATATATAATCTTGAAATACCTGGAAAAACCTGGAATTTCATGGTCCAAAAGCCGCGGGCACCCTGAAAGATGCTAGTTGAATAGGCTATTACTATACATGTGCACAAATAGGTTCACATAGGCCAGAAATCTAGTATTTTTGTACTATTGTATGTATACACAAGAATACAATGAATTGATTAGCTTTGTTACATTTAATTCCTGCTACTTAATATTAGTAAGTAGTATTTTAGGGGTTTACTGGGTCCAATACAAGGGATTACACCTGTAGCATCATCAAAACGGTTCATACATTATTGTTTGATATAAATCTACTGCGAGACTTTGATAAAATTGCTTAAAAATGCAAATCAGGCATAGCATGTCACAACATTTGTCACCAAAAATGCTGTAAAAATGATTTTTGACGCCATTTTAAAAAAATGGCTCTAAAAGTCAAATAGCTAGGTTACAATTTCAGTGACCATCATAGTGAGTATGTGTTGGTCATATAGAATGAGAAAATGGAAAGTATAGAGGGGTTACATTTTTGTTGGCTTGATCGGTCTGCCGTGTCACCGTGCATCTGTTGAATTGGGATACTTCCACCGTAATTAAAATCATTATAATTCCCAACCACTGTGCGTCCAGTATTCCTCGATTGGGGATTAGCTTTTGTTTATCCGGGATTAGATTCATGCTGAGTTTTGCTGTTCTGGCTTTGCAGTGCTGAGGTGCGGTCGCAATACGTCGGAGTGTTAATTATTTGAAACTATTCTATTCATTTCAGACATGATTTGTATAAAACATGAAGTAGTTTCGCTTTGTGTATAGCCTGATGCAGCGGTAGTGTATTCGATTTCGAACTTTTGAGTGAGTGATTAAAACAGTGTGCAATTAAAATTAATTTCAGTCACTGACTGTAGAGATCGCATTTGCTTTGTAGCAAGCTTCTGTGACCGCTATAATAAGGCGTACATTTATGTACGTTTTGCATATTGTGTTACACTCTATTAAATAAAACGAAGACAAGGTAGATGATTAATTGTACGACTACGTCTTGGTCAGTTCATTGCAACGACAGCAATCAAAAACAGATTATTAAGAAAAGGAAAATACTTCTGACAGTAGGCTATACCACAAAATTTTTAAAATTAGATGATGACTGTAGCACATTTGTGTTGCACTTGTAGCATGTATACTCAAGTTGCTGACTCAAGTTGATCCTCATATAAGGAACTAAATATCTCATTTTAACTAATTTTATTGAAGAAATGAATGTTTATGTTCTTGTTCATTATGATTATGCTGTCCTAAATTGATTGATCCGATTTGATGGGAATTGTTCAATGAGGAAAGTGCAACATAGTTTCTTATTTCATTGCAGTCACTGAAGATTTGTACACTGTCAACTTACGACAGAGTCACATTGACAAAGCTTTACTCAGTGTTGGTATTAACCTTGTAAAGGTAAGTTTGAATCAATCGAATATTTATTGTTCTATCTACTTTAATATAACTAAGATATTTCCGAAATCTTCGTACATCTCGGATTAATGCTGTCATTTGATGGTACTTGAAAATTGCACTATTATGTAACTACACATCTTTCCTCTTTATAGCCGAATAAAAATACCTGAATTTTGGTTAGTGTAAGTTTTGAAAGAACAAGAGACAAAAAAACACTAATTTATGGCTGAACTTAAGAAAAGTTGGAAAATGAGTCCATGAATGAAGCTGAGCCTCGTATCTGCTGAATAGAATTTTCTTTAATTTATTAAGAACACACAGCGGACCAGAAAGGAAAGATCACTAACAATCCTACTTGCATGACAAATTCATTTTCTGTAGTATCAGTGAGATGTTGTACTCGAACATATCATTTTTTCTGCCTCAGGATTAGAAACATCTATACGACGTATTATGTACGGACAGCTGAAAAGCATAACTTTATTTCTGAAAGAATTGTGTTACGGGAATCAAGGGTATTGCTGTATTTCATGGGCACCTTTGATACTCATACACTGACACAAGCCTTTGTTGTCAGTCTACTGAGTGACGCAGACTATTGATATGCTGTTGTGCTATCTCGCCACATAATGAGCGCTTGTGTGTATTCTGTCGATTATATTAGGAAAATAAACCGTCGAAATCAATGTTAGATTACTTTCACCTTCACTCGCATTCCTTTTGTACCGTTGACTTGGCCGTAAAAAGTGCGAGATCGTCTGCTGCATGAACTTCGGTGCGATTCCTGGGTAAATGGGTGCAGTCGGGTAATCAAGGGCATTGGTATCTTTTATTGACTTAATAAGTTGTCATTCTCTTAAGATATTCAAGCAGTGAATAATTTCGATATCTCTCATTTTTTTAATGTTCGGTGACTTGGTTTGCTTTCAAGTGCTTGTTCGTATCAAAGATTAGGGGTGCACTGGATTTGAATCCATGCACAATTTATGGACAAATCAATCTTTCGAGTATTAAGTAAGTGCTTCAAATTAAGTCTTCCTTCATCACTGGCGTAGCAATAGACTTACTCCAAGCTTAGCATTCGAAAATTTACCTCATCTGTTTGTGTTGTTACACTGAAGCTTCGTCGATCGAGTTTCGCAACCTCATGAGATCGATGATGTTCACGTGCTAAAAATATGCAGTGGCTCTGACGAATGTTTATTCTAGCGAAGGAAACTACAGCAAGGAAACCTTTGTGACACACAACAAGAGAATCCCACAAAGTTTACCATGTTGACGCTGCGTGGTGTTTCTCAGTAGTCTACAATGCACAATTTTGGATTTTTTTTAGTGTAAACATGATTTGCAGATGAAGTTACGTGTTCCAAATTCAGTCTAGTCAATTTTGATAACTCATCTATGGCTTAAAGAGTGAATGTTCCACTGTAGCAGAAGACTAAATAGCAATGGATAACGGAGACATGTTAGCTAGCTTAATCACAGAACACGTACGTAGGCCTAGTATATTTCGTAAAAATTCGACCGTATTCGATATCCGATCCATTTCTGTTCAATATAGTAAGTGCTGAATTCGCATGATATTGTAGCTGCATGACACCTATTTACGGTGTCTATCAGAGAAGTTGATAAGATTCAATTGCGAGCAAGCGCATGAAATATTGCTCTTCCGCGAAGAAAAGTTATTTATTGTCATGCCTGTTACAGGTATAGATGTATAGATGTCATCGGTGATGACTTGTCTAACAGTCCATAGAATCCCTTTCGCTATGACTAAAAAGTCATTCTAACTAAATGTCCCTGTTTTCATTTCATCTCGTGTTGTCAAATTGTCATTTTTTTCATCACAAGTGTAGAAGCTCGGAAAAGGCATCGATTTATTGAATTCGTTAAACAGAACATACTAAAAATTCGCAAATATTCGCGGTTGGTGTTTTCGAAGGTGTTTTCAAAATTATCAAATAATCAAGCATATTTTGGTTTGGAGGGTTGTACAGATGTTTATCACACTGTATAATATTTTGTTATCGTGCTCAGCTCAATATAGATATCACGTTTTTTTATTTCCCTCTTCTGTGTATATAGTTCACTTCCCTACAATTCGAAGATTTGAATCGCTAGTCTTTCTATGTAGGCCAACCAGTTAAAGATGTCATTTTCTAAATAATGTGACAATAACATACCGTATATTTAACAACTTGCTTTGTATTTCAGGTTGCATTACCTCAGAAGCTCATCTTGAGGTTATGAAAATTGCATTTGACTTTCCACATTGGTGCAGTGCCTGTACATATCTTTTATTGTGATCGATTTGATATAAGATTTGAAATAGTAAGTTCAGCTTTAGTGCTTATGAGAGTGATAGCGATTTGTTTTATCAACTTTGCTATTTCTACATTCTCAAAGGTATTGTTTTCGTTTTCAGAATCTTCCTTGTGCCTGTTCAAATCTGCCATTAGTATTTGGTGCCCTTATTACTTTTCAGAGCAATCAAATATGTCCCTCAGTAAGTAGTTTTTGCTTTTTATGTCATTTTAAAGCGAACAGTATATTACTTTTTTTGTTGTAGTGATACTGTAGCAGCAATGAAATCACTATAGTTAGACTCAATGTGCTTTTGTGAATCAAACTCATGCTTTTTCGAAGGGATAGTAGCTATTAGGGTTTTCATATTTCTCGGTTTTCATAGAGAACCGAGACTGACTTTGAATTAAAACCGAGAATCGAGCGAGAAACGAGAAAAGCGAGAAATTTTCCATCAGTTTTGTTTCCTTATATTTAGCCTATAACTTTTGCTTATAAAAACTTTTAAGAAAACACAAATAATCGATGCTTTTGTCACTTAATCGAGATCTGAGTTTTGTTACGAATATTTGTTTCACCATCATGGACCATCCGTCAGTTACCACAGCGACAAAATCTTGTTCTAAAGAAATTTCGAATTCAGATAGTCTTTCGCTGATTAAATCAATCAAAATTTCAGCATTAGCAGATCCACGAACTCTGATCATTCCGAAATTAAAGAAAGATCCACCACATAAATGAACATTTAAGTTCAAATACCGTCGGTTTCGCAAGGAAGTGTATTCATCACACGACAGTGAAAACTTCTCCTTCCTGATTTTCCTCTCACTGAGGATATCGATAACACGTTTCTTGACAATACCATTTTCCTGATGAACAAGTCTCAACACATTGAAGATACTTAGGTAGGACAAAGCCTTATCTGACATTGCTTTTCGAATAAACGTACTGTTGGTAATTCCATTGATTGAAAACCCGTTCAATGCGGCTAATTTCACAACAATACATGATAATGTCTCCTTTTCAAAGTATGATTTAATATCCATGTTCGGTTTTAATTTCTTGGTAGAAGATGCTGTATCACGTAATCGCTTGCTCTCCTCTGCGATGTCAATATCATGTTTGGATTTCAAATGTCGAATCATTCCCGTTGTTGCATTGTCTTTGCATTGTATCACACTTAGATTGGGAGTAGGGCACAATTTGCATTTGGCTTTATCGAAAGGCGTGATAAAAATACTGCTAACACAAGGAACGGTTTGAGCGCTTGTTTGCTGCCATACTAAGAGAGAATGCAATGATTCAATTGACAATGTGACCATGGAAAACACCAATTATAAATAAGTCAGTGTGTGATGAGCTCGACTAGTCCACGTGAACTTTCAAACAGAGGACACACATCGCGCGTTCGCTTTCTTGGCGCTGCATTGTTCAGGCAGGACTCAGATTATCTTGAAACACTGCAGTATACATCATATTACTATCGTCCCAATAACACAGATCACACCACAGAGAAGAATTGCTTAGACCAACCAACGCAGACAAAACAATTTTATCGCTGTGGATCACACGCACAAGGTCAGACATAAAACGTGCGCACGCAGAATTTTTATCATAGTATCTTCCTTGTTCATGCTGACTACTGTTTCTGTCGGTCAATATTTACTGTGATCACACACATGGACTGAGAGAGAAAGACAATCCCTCAAAAAAATAAATCTCGGTTCTCGGTTGAGAAAATTCGAGAATCGAGAACGAAGCCAATTTATCGGTTTTTTGAGAACCGAGATTCTCGAATTTTAAACCCTAGTAGCTATGCAGCGGGCTTCATGATATCAACAATATGATTAGAAATTATCGAAAATTTCACTAGCCGTGGTTTCTTTCGACGCGTTGTCACGTGTCTTCTCGAGTTTGCACATTAATTTCTTCTAGCGTATTGAGATCTTCTCAAGCCAGTTTTGCCGCATTGGTAATGTCATTAGGCCTGTGAGAATAATATATTACGAGTGCGTACTTCCTAAAGACGTAGGAGTTATTATTGATACAAACACAGTCATTTGATTTGTCACAGAATTGTGTGGGCCGGGCTTGGAGCTGATAAATTTTAACTAAATAGAGATGCATGAAAATTATTTTCCATTTTCAATTATGAAGACGTGAAAGTCAAAAGGTCACATCCTACTGAGACTTAAGAGAAAACAAACATTCCAGTTGGGTTCTTACACATACACACGGATCACGGAATTCGAATATCTTCACGTGCTACACAAAGAATCTAAAGTCACAAAATTGTTGTTAAAAGTTCGGATCGACTGTTACCAGGGTTCGAAGACGACTATTTTCCGAGCAGTCTTTCAAACAGTGCGATGGCCTAATATCGCCATCCATTATAAATCCACATAACATATTGTCCATATTATACATCCGATAAGCTTCCATTATTAATCGCGCGATTATATTTCAGGCGAAACTTCTAACCAACAAAATGATCGAAAAGGCGGAAAATTTCAAAACAAAGCGTTTGTCTTATTTTTGCCCATCTCTACATAAGTTTGACATTTTGGCCGAATAGTGAGCCTTAGTGCCATTGGCTTTAGCAATGAGAGGTATTGTGTAAGAGCAGGGCTGCCATTTAGACTTGCAGACCAATTGCTAGATATTTATGCCGATCACACGGGCACATGTCTGGGTCGACTGGTTCATAATCGCGGTCTACTCATTCGAGTATCCGGGTCCGGTCCTGTGTAAAATTGACTATCGAGGCCCGACTTTATTTAAAATCGAATAACCGGGTACGAGGCCAGCGCAATGTATCGATCCATAGTTATTTATAAGTAACAAAATTTATAACGATGTCGATTGACTGATAGTGTTTTTATACTATACACATACTCCTATAATTTGAAAAAAGTCGAATCGATTAGACTTTTAAATTGAATGTACATTTCGTTAGGTTATTTGGTGTTAACTGCCAAAAATTATATGATTCAGACCATTATTTGCGTTTGGCGAAAATCTAACTGAGTGAAAATAGAAGTTTTCAACAGATTCAAGATTTAAATACAGGATGGCGCACGTAAACCGCCGGATTTTAAACTTTTATTACTCCTCAAATATTCATCCGATCGTCATGAAATTTCGACTCATGCTAGTTTGGAGTATAGGATTTATGATAATTATACCTGTTGTACTGAGAATTGTCAGAAAATTCTGATTCTATTAACCGAATGACATGTAGTAAAATTGTGGCGATTCACACCACCATCCAGATGGAAGTGAGCTTCATCGGACCAGGTTAGTTCCTTTGAATGGCTCGGGTTGGCTTGGAAGCGCTGTAGCTCTTGTTCTGCGAACTCCATTCGGTTTTCCAGATCTTCGTGTAATCGCTGTACCCATTGGACCTTGTACGGATGCCATCCATAGTCATGGAGGATGCGCTGGATAGTGCGGCGACTCACTTGAAGAGCATTAGATGCACGACGGGTAGATGTGTTTGGGTCCTCCTCGAAGTGCTGCACAACTTGTTCCACATTCTGCTCCGTTCGTTCAGAAGATGACCGGTCCCGCTTGACAGTCACCACACCACCACTGGTCAACAGGTTTGTGTGCCACCGCTTTATGGTACGGGCATCTGGTGCTCTCGCGTTCTTGCCATACTCTGAATGATAAAGCCTTTGTACCTCCACTGGACTCTTGAGCCATTCGTACCAAGCCGCGCATTTTGCTCGTTCTGCAACCGAATAATCATCCATTCTTCTATGTTCGATTCTTTTCAGATAGTGATTTAATCGTCGAATGGTATTTTACATTACATGGAAGTAACTGAACAATATTCCTTCAAGACTGCGCACAATTCGTTGTGCAGAATACGATTCATGTTGAGTTAATTAACTTGATCTAGATTTGCGATGTCAACAAAATGAGTACATGTCATTCGGTCAATAGAATCAGAATTTTCTGACAATTCTCAGTACAACAGGTATAATCATCATAAATCCTATACTCCAAACTAGTATGAGTCGAAATTTCATGACGATTGGATGAATATTTGAGGAGTAATAAAAGTTTAAAATCCGGCGGTTTACGTGCGCCACCCTGTATATTGAGAAAAATCAATGATGAATGCGTTTAGGCCTGCATTGTACACGTAATGCGGTGCATCCTATATATTGCTAATATATTAATTCCCGTTGGGCTTAAATTGACAGAATGGGTCTAGACCTCCTGAATGTTTCCGATCAAGCGGGTCCGATCCAGGTTGTGCTTTTTCTAAACGGGCCTGCGTGCCTGGCATGAAAATTAAGACCTAGTCACATCGAATCTGATGACAAGCCCTTATGACTGGATTTTACTGTTTATTCTCAGAGACATGACTAACTGATATATTGCGAGCTTTCTGTGTTTGTTATTCAAGGTATTTGCCCTCCTGAAGAATTTTTTGTTTCATCTCATGTCATTCATTTTCCTATTGAAGATTGATGCTACAGTCTCACCTCTTGCAAAAATAACCACTAGCCCTATCACCCTTCGCTGTGATTGGCTGATAGAGGAATCATGCAGTATGTAATTAAGCAAATCTCAGAATGGACCCAAGGTAACTAGATTATTCTAGAATGAGATATCGAGAGATAACTAAACGAAATACATGCGGCTGATCACGATGCAACACATTCACGCCTAGGCGCCTACGAAGGGCAAAATACAACAACTGAGTGTTCGCTGTTTCTTATGGCATGTAGCTGTCATATTCTAAAATGCACATTTGCTACATTAAGCATCAGAAATATACGATAACTACCAGAAACATGACAGTGAGTTAGAAACAAAGAAAACATTCAAATTTCGTGTTTCTAAGGGTAATTCTGAATTAAGGAAAGGTCTATTTTTCACCAAAATAAATACATGTTTTTACTGAAACTGAAGTGGTCTTCTTGATTTTTCAGATCTTACAGTTGATGGTGATAATTCCTCTTGTGCATTTGTTGGTACCACTGCTGGTAGTGGTGTCTCTCTCGGCGGTGTTCCCGGCTGTGGAAGTGGCAGTGGAAGCAGTGGTGATGGTAGTCCAAGTGGTTGGAGTGGGAAACATTTACCCTCAGATACTCAACCCGTTTCATCCATATCTACGTCAGTCGCTGTTGCGCCTAACGTACCCGTTGTGAATTCTGGGCACCTTCCAAATTCTTCTATGGGCAGCTGGACTTTGAATTCTCCAACCCGAAATGGTAATTCTCACTTCTCTAATACAAGTATGCAAACACAGCAGCTGCCTCAGCCGTCTCCACAACAGCATTCAACGCCATCGCCGCCGTCACAGCTACAATTACAGTCACATTCACAAACGCAGCAATCAGCAAACCCCAGTAACGGTACAGGCGCCATGACGACGACGGTGATCTCCGGTGACATAATTGTCGATTCTCAGGACAACGAAGCTTGGCCATCCATTTCTTCCATGACCTCTACAATTTCGACCACCGGCAGCAACATAAATAGCAATGCTAAATTATCAGTTAGCATGGCCCCCAATAATGTTGCACCGACGGTTTCATCGGGGCATTTAACAGGAGGGACGCCCGGTGTATTAATGATGAATCCTCCTCCTGCCCCGATTGACCAAGAAACCGGTCTGAATCAGCCCGATGTTTGGGGGGCTTCTACCGCAGCCTCAGGAACCTCCTGGGGTGGTCCGTTTGCACAACCTCCAACCGTTACATCATCAAGCTCACTGGCTAGCCTTTGGGGCGGAAGTTCGAACGTACTAAATTCTGATCCGAATTACAGTCCATGGGGCAACACAAATAGTGTCATGCCACACGCGACTGGGGGTCTATGGAACAACCACTCCGCTCCTTCCTCTGCGAACCCTCACGATCAAACTTCAGCTGACTGGAATAATCAGCATGTATCTCAGCAGCAGCAAAATCAAGGTCACGATATGCAGCGGCAGCAGCTAATGCAAAATCAACAATCTCAGCAGCATCAGTCACTTCAATCTCAAACACCACAACCTCAATTGATGCAGCAAAACATTCAACTTCAGCATATACAACACCAGCAACAGAGTCAACAACAACAGCGGTCACAAATGCAGAGTTCAAATCAGCAGCGTCAGTTACAGCCGTCACAGCAACAGCCGCTTGCACAAAATCAGCAAAATGCAAATCAGATGCAGATGCAGCAGCAATCTCAGATGCAACAACTTCTTCAACAAGCAGCACCATCGCCTCAAGTGCAATCCCTCCCGTCACCTCTGGAAGTTTCTCAACAGTCTGCACAGTCTCCTACTTGGGGCTCAGGATCCAATGGGTCAGTCGGAGGCAATTGGATACACTCGGCTGGACCATCATCACGAGCAACGCCCACAAACGAAGTTGCAGCAATTACTTCCCAAGCCTCTAATGATGGATCCGGACAGACGTGGGCTCAAGCGGCTGGAAAAGGTGTTCCAGAAGCTCCAACCCCTGTACCAAGCAGTGGTGTCAAGTCTCCGGAGGACCTAGCGAAAGATGAAAATGAGCGTCAGGTGTGGGCTTTGGTAAATTCGAATGATGGCTGGGGAAAGCGTCCGGTGAACCAGTCGACCCCCTGGGACTGTGGTTTGGTGAAAGATGACCAAATGAAGCATATTGATTCAAATGTTTGGATGAATGAGCCTCCAAATGGAACTGGACAATGGGAGCATCATTACGAAAGTCTCGGTGAGAAGACGGCTCGATGGAGCGTTCTCAGCAAATCTTCGTCTATGGGGCCATCAGGTAATTATTTTCATGCACACTCCACATTATTGCAATTGCGAAAAAAATATCAAAATGTCAATTCTGAGAGTATCAGTGATAGTTTTTTATCCGCAACATTGAGTCCATATAATGTAGGCTATTCTTGCCAATTCCTTTGAATACGGGTTTTTAATGGTCAAGTTGTGTATGTCTAATCTGACAGAGGACTGACGTCTTAGGATCTGCATTCTGCATAAAACCTGAACGCGGCCTTTTTCTGTGATATTAGTTGTGCTCTGTCATGTTAAATTTATATCTACATGTATCTCAGTACTGATGGATGTCACTCCTAATGCTAATGGAGTTTTATTGAGACGGATGTGTTCGCAAATTATGTAAATAAAGCGATTTCTATTAGTAACCGATTTCAAAGTGTGTGTGAATATTTGAAAACATGCTCAGATACATTGGTGATAGAATCACTCAGTTGGTCAAGGTTAGCTTTCGGTGTGGAAGTGCAGAAAGTTCAAGGTTCGAAATTCACGGCCACGGAAATTGCTGCCTCTCCTCACATCTATATTATTCCGTTTAAGAGATAAGTAACGATAACTTGACAAGAGTTGGAAGAGTGCCCCAGCCTTAGCCTTGATAGTGGGCAATTCCCTGTAGTAACGGTCGTCTCGTTTTTGACATATTTTTGTATGTCACTCGAAAAGCATAAGAGCTACATGGCTGTAACTTCACATAAATACAAAGTGCAACACCTACTACTACATGCACAAGTTGTAGCACGCTACATTTTGTGGTTGCTTGGCAACGTAATTTTTAAGTTGGTAACGGTCGTCTCGGACAGAAAAAGTGATATAATATGCAACTTTGTCTACTTCAAAGTTAATTTTCTATTTAAGTACGTGGAATAGACAGAAATCCTGTTCAGACCCAAGAACTGACATATTTGGCGATGTTGTCCTGCAATATCAAGCCAGCTATGCTTTTCATATTTTTTCCATGACATGAAAACTATGGTAACGGTCGTCTTGCAAGAAAAAGGTAACGGTCGTCTCGGTGATTTATTTCAGATTCAAAATTTTAGAAAAATATTCAGTATGTTCTCTCCTCTCCACAACACTTTATCACAAGCATCCGCATTACTCAAAGCACACATCCTCATCCACGCAATCCAACCATCTCTTCTTAGGTCGTCCACGACCTCTACTCCCATAAACAATAAAACTCAACGCTCTCAAGTAAGTTTTGTATTGGCCTATCATAAATCTGCAATCAACTAATAATCAAAAATCTGACATAACTTAACAATAAAAGTTCATTACATGGATTTGTCCTTGCACAGTAGGAATCTGTAGGTCTTGAATCTATAGGTCTGGGAAGGTGTACTGCCCTCTGGAGCCAACTGGGATTGGGAACTGGAAACTCCGGATGACATGACTTGGTGGGTACCACAAGAGATCAGGCTTGGAAGGTCACTTGAACCTGTTGGCCCTTGCCTTGTGCATGACAGACACCTGTAGCTCACCATTATCGCTAGGATCCAGTTGAACCAGTTCACCTGGATATTCGGTTTCATCATACTCCACCAATAACCAGTCTCTCAGTTGGAAGGTGGGTCGGTCAGCAGGCATTGGCGCAGTCGGAGCAATGTCAGCATCAGGAGGAGTGAGCAGGTCTGTTACGAGAGAGGTACCTTCTCTAATGCTCCAGTAATGGGTGGTCTTGATGCCTTCAATCTTCGGTGCCTTCTCCAGCTCTTCCCGGTAATGTTCGTATGTCTCCTGGATTTGCAGTGGAGAAACTCGGAAAATGACCACCTACCTGCAACAGCACAACAAAATTCCTCCGCATTGCGAACCTGCAGCTGCCTGGCCTTGACCCGGTTCCAGGCCATTCTCTTCAGGGTACCACCGACCCCATCTATAGCCCCTTGCCATGACTAGTGGCGAAGAAGTTCCAGGAGAGGGACTTCAACTGGAACTTGTTGAGGAATAGAGGAAGAAGGGCAGCCATGTACCGGTTTTTAAATTGGCTCGATGGCCCATCACTCCAAAGGGATACATGCGCATCAGGCTGAGTGTAGGCCTACTTCTCCAGCACAATCTGCAGGAAGGTGACAACAGATGATTTGGTGTGCTCAATACAGTCAGAGACAATTGCGCACATTTGCTTGATATCTTTGGAGCATTGGTAGACAGCCACTGTGAAGATTGCTACAGCTGGTTGGGACCAGTAGGCAGACTGAGCTGCATCCTGGTACGTTCAAGTGTAGTTCTCAGAGAAGTCGAAATGTATGGTGATGCGACCAGAGGGATCATCCTTAGATTTCTGGTAGACTGCAGCCTGGTTGCGCTTTGTCAGATGGTGCTTGATAAAGGAAGGCAGGAGAGTCGACCGGAAGAGCTGCAGGGGAAACGAGACAAGTTGAACACTCCATTTTATTCATACTTTGCGTCGGGCATCAGATCCATCTGTCAATATGGGAAATTCTATATAGGCCCACCTATGACACTACGAGACGAAACGACAAGAATTTTTGGATTCAAGTTTTTTTACATTAAGACGATTTAGCGGTAGATTTATTATTAAGTCTGAATACTGAGGTATCCTTATTCGAAAATAATTAGATATTGTTCTAATTTAAAAAAAATAAGATATATTATCGTTAAATTGGAAACAGTATTAGGCGAAATAAAATATTAAAATAGTGTGACACTACGGGATCCTTTGTGCACTCTGTGAACAATACAATATCGGTATAGAAAAGTTAATTAATTTCCCATAATAAGAAAACTAACCTCGAATGCTTCAGGAATAGGTTTTACAACTGAGGAGCGCTGACAGCCCATTCCTTCATTGCTATTCCACCACTGGTAGGTGAGCTCGCCTTCAGCATCCTCAAATGTCAAAAATAGTCAAAGAGGGACAGGTCGCTATAGGTGCAGCATTCCATGCGCATACAAGCCTCCGTCTGCTCTTCGCAGAGCACATGTTCCTTCACCCAGGAAGAGCTGTATTCCTGGAATGTGCATTCTACGCCAGCCAATGCCCTGCAGACCTGCTCAAAGTTCAAATGCTGCATACAGCAGCAGGCCTCTATCGGTGTCTTGGAGAAGGTGACGATGTGCGGAGGCCGGAGGGAGCAGAACTTTGAGTAGGAAACCACCTGAATGATGAATGAAATAGTATGTAATGCATGTTAATTAACGCCATTGTCACGAGCTGCTAATTCGAGATTGTTGAATACATGTAGTATAAGCTCCCTACCTTCTCTGGATTCTCCTCCAAAAAGAAGTGGTGAGTTTCTCGAAGGGTGGAGACCAGGTATCTCTTCTGCATCTCCGTTTTTGTCCTTCCCTCCGGGCCACTTCTGACAATCACACTCTCACGCCTGCCAGGTGCCCACCTGGACACATCGTCCCGGTCGTAGAATGCCTGGATGGCATCCTCTACTTCCTTCGGAAGTCGCTGACGGGTTTTGGGGGTGGTCTGGACATTTGGCAACCCCAACGTGACAGCCACCCGGGAAACAATATGGGCAATCTTCCGGGGACTGCTGGGGAGCACCTTCAAGATCCTCTGGGCTGCCCTGGTCTCCGAAGCCTTGCTGCCAAATGGAGAGGCTGGGGGAGGCACGGGAGCAGTTAGGCGAGACTGGTCTTCTTTTCTTTCTCTCAGCCTCTGTCTCAGCTTCCTATTGCGCAGCATCCCTTGCTTCTGCTGCTTCGATTTAACCTGTGGAGTGACGCGAATGCGCCGCAGTAGAGAGCGCTCCCTCTCCTTCTTCTTTAGTGTCTCCTGATGACGCTTGCGGTACTGGCGCTGTATTTCGGCACGAGACTTTGGCGACATTGTATTCTAAAAAGAAGACGATTTTGTTTGAAGATAGGTGATTCGAAAGCTATACATAGTACATACAATTATTACTCAAGTTAATATACTTAAATTATAATTTTTAGACTTTAGGATAGGATTATTTAGGGCATTGTACAATATGAAACACTTTGGTTCCAGGAAGTCACGAAGTAAACGCTTCATGTACAAGTATGTATGTATATATGTAATTACATGAGAGGCCAGAAGCAACACAACACGAGAATGGAGTAATTTGCCGACTCTGCTGCAAGTAATGGCATATAGAGCTCAAGTCCATTAGATTCGTCGGCATCTGCAATCGGCATTGGGCTCCTATTACAGATAAGTTGCTAACCTTGGCGAGCACTATGATGACAAACAATCACGTGACCATCACTGACTGGTGACAATGCATTCCTACACCTCGCTGTTCGACTGACTTTGTTATTGTCTAGAGGGATTGGGCCCCCTGCTGTCTATGGGAGTCATTGGCATGGGAAAGTTAGTGAAAGAATATGAAGGAAGACCCAGGCAATTCTCTCTCAAAACTCGGTGATGATTCGATCAGTTTTACAATCTCTAGACGATCTAGATGATCCAAGGTATTTGGGGGGGGGAGGAGATAAAGCAACAGTGCCCGTCCATCTTTTTTGCTTCAGCCGGCATGAAAATTTAAAGGGCACTACTTTGTTCCTTGACTACGATTTAGTGGAAATCGACAGTACTCACCTCAGATCCAACGTCGAAATTTAAGATGGAGTCCGTTGAAATTCTTGGAAAAGTTCTGAATCAGTACTAAAAATAGCACTGCATTTGATTGACCAACGTCAGCAATGCGTCAGGCGAATCACCATGAGTAGATCGTTTGTCGAATTGCAAAATCGTTTCCCTTGTTACAGTATGCATTTAAACGATTAGAAGTGAATGTAATTCAGCATTTCTTATTGCAGTTGAGAATTCCACAAATATACAGTAGTGTACATACGTATTTACTATATACACATCTTAATTTGACTAATTATCTACCATAACCATGTGCAACACAATCATGTATTTACGCCTTTGGTGAACCACAGCTAGAATGAAGACAAAATATGTTAAACGGCAGTGGTTGTCTCGGTGGAAAAATGAGGGTCTCTACAGTAACGGTCGTCTTGGTAGTAATTGTCGTCTCGGTGGTAACGGTCGTCTTGACCTTTCCATTATCCAATAACGATCATCTATGAAGTCAGGTGCCCAACCACTCTTCTTCTAATTTAAGTAGGTTTCGTGAAAAAAAGCTTGAAAGTATTTCCACAGGAAAACTTTTTTCATTTTTTGTAACGGTCGTCTCGTGCTAGGAGTCTGACATTGAATTACAGATTGTCAAAAGCATGACTTCTCAAATGACAAGCGAATACATCGAATTGAATTTTCATGGATTCATCTTCAATTGTGTGTATAATGCAAGTCTATTAGCAACCATTTATTTGTTAATATATATTGAGTTAGTGAAGTTTACTATACATATCATGTGCGTTTACAAGCTTACAGGCCATATGTTAAGATAGCAACGAAACAAGGTAAAACTTAATAAACTCATGCGAATTTTAGTAATTCTTACGCCTAAAGAGGTCAAAAATGAAATATAACAAGATGGTGCCACAGGATGCAAGTGGATTTTTTTGCCTGGGTGGAACTCTTACGTGGAATTGCCCTAGTGTGGATTTTACCGGGGGGGGGGGTGATAGAAAAATACGAAGAATTCGTCACGAAATATCTTCTACGCTGATTTGTAGTTTATGGTAGGAGTGTGTCGGTCAACTAAAGTAGATTTTAAACACGTAGCGCAAGCTCAGAATTGATCTGCTGATAGTCAAACGTTTACATGGAAAGATAAGAAGAAAATATTCGGAATCACAAATTTTCTTTTATTTTGTACTTCTCAAAATTACTTAAATAATTTGTTTATTAACTGCAAATGTGTGATACTTTTTCTTATTTGTAAGGTCCGCCAACGAATCCTCAATGGAGTCGATCAACCTCGGTGTCTGGTGCTGAGATGAGTGGTGGCGGTGATGGACCCTTCTGGAATGGTCAGACATGGGAACGTGGATCCCGAAACGCTCCACCGAGTAGACTTCACAGTGTGTCTGGACTACCTAGTGGAAACACTGGAACTTGGGGTTCCGAGGAATGGAATTCTGCTTCAAGTCATCGGAGCAGCGTTAGTGATGCGTCAGACTGGAATCGTGGTACTGATCAGTGGATGGGAACAAGCGGTGCAACCACACCGACTAATACCAGTGGACCAGGTGTTCGTTGGGGACAACAAGGTGCTGAAGATAGCTCCAATATGTGGAACAATCCTCAAAATTCATCAGGCTCAGTCAGAGGTGCTATTCATAATGATGATTTCAACAGAAGAATGGTGAGTTGTTTTACAGGAAACCATCGTTCGATTTCTTGAAATATTATTTACGATTTCAGCCTATGTCCAACAATCAGGGAGGTGGTAATCGTAACAACATGCGTGCTCACGTCATTCGAAAGTTGATGGATATGGGATTTCGGGTGTGTATTTCCTTTGTTCCCTCAATCATTATTTTTATTTTAATGCTCAATAGTTTTTTTCAATCACGTGATGTCGCGTTTGCAGCGTGTTAGGTATCGGATCAATGACTTCGTGGTAGAGATCGCTATGTTTGTATGAATGGTCAAACATGTGTCTGAACAAACCTCAGACTTTAATACACTCTGCACTCAACTGAGAGTGAAAGCGGGGTAAATCAAATCTCAGCCTCATGGAAGAATAGGTCATAAGTCGTTCACCTTATCTGTCTCCTAGCATTAGCCAGTATTTTCTAAAAACGTATGTTTATATTCAAAAATCACAACTCCAAAAAACCTTACTAAGTTCGCCTTTTTTAGGCAGTGATGACGGTCGGAGTTATGAGACCACGATGGCAAGTTTCTACTTGAAACCACTCATAACTCGCCTTAAGATTTGACATGGAACTGACCATCAATCTTAACTGCATAAGTTCTACGTTCTCATATTAACAAAATGCCTTTGAACTGATTATCGATCTTAACTGCAGAAATTTTGTGCTTCCTCATTTTAACGAAATGTCATTAAACTGAATTATGAGACAGCAAATTCAATGAGCTGTCTGTCAATGAGATTTACATTGACATCTCAGTAGAAATTCAATGAGATGTCATGTCTACTGTAGTTGAAAACAAATACTTTTCGACTATGTATTCGATGAAGTATCGTTAATTCATTGTTTCAATTTCAGAGAGAAGACGCCCAGCAGGCTTTAATTTCTCACAACATGAATTTCGACCGTGCATTGCGTAAGTTAATTTTTTGTTGCCTCATTGTGATAACTAGATTGCAGCTACAAATGTTCCGTACCTGCTGATGTGAAGAAATTACCGAAAGGGTGCCGAAAAATCAACGGAAGTCAATTATAAAATAGCTTAGAAATTTCATTGTAAAAGTTACTGTAATCCACATTCAGGTCGATGCCGTAGATTATCTAATATTTTTCTTATCTATTTTATTGTAATCTAGTTCCCTTATATTTCACTGAGCAACTCCTCGCTTCATTCATAGCACTTTGATGTGCTGGGGTGTTGTCAAAGCGATCAAAAATATTGATTGTTGTCTGGAATGCTGAATGAATTAAAAATAACCAGCTAACTTAGAAATTCGCAGCGCATTAATGATCAAAATCATGAGGCTGCATATTTCTCTCATTTTGAAAGCCTTATGCGCCATGGTAGAGCAATTTTCTCCTTGAATACCGGTATACTTAAATGCTAATTCAGGCACAGGTCTTACTGTTTGAGTAACTTAGATATTCGCATTAGGGATAGGCGTAATAGCAGGAAGATGTGGAAATTAACAAAAAATAGAAAAACATGTTTAGAAAGAAGCTCTTTGAGTTTAGGGTGCTAGATATCTCTTAGCATGTCAGATTCATGAAGGATGATCATTGATTGAAAGTATTTTGTTACTGCGTCATGTATTTACGAGTGCATATAGCAGTATACCAACCAGGGTGACTACTTGGTCTTCTAAACAGACAATTTTTTTGGTCTTTTTCAGGACAAGTCGGTTTTTATTCATTTTTTATAGTAGTCTAAGCAGGTGAAAAGGTGGCAATCAGTTTCGTAGTCAGGCTGTCTGGTGCATCATTTTTTCTGAAATATCATTTCCATGAACAGCAAGCCTGTATCCGAATGATGCCTGTACATGTCAAATTTGTTTTCATGATTCATGATGTGATTGTAAGTGCGTTTAAAAACATTTTGATTATCATAAATGAACGTGCGAATACGTGGTAACAGAAACCAAATATTGGGGAAAGAGTCAGATGTGAGGTAGGTGAAATTGACATTGGACTTTTTGC
The DNA here is from genome assembly GCA_907163375.1 of Prostheceraeus crozeri. NCBI lineage: Eukaryota > Metazoa > Platyhelminthes > Polycladida > Euryleptidae > Prostheceraeus > Prostheceraeus crozeri. The sequence goes on along the minus strand of CAJQUW010015337.1, from coordinate 476,548 downwards.
ATTTAGATAACCTGGCTTCTTGTGATTCGAAAAAGCGCGATGAAAGCACCTATCACTAGAAAATTCGTGTTGAATTTTGTATATGCCATTTTAGCATATTTATATAGAGCCATTTATATGCCTCTTCCGGTTTTACAGATCCCGTACTTTTTAGATGTTGTCGGAGATCTTCAGATATTATTTCAAGAGCTTTATAGATCACGTACTTTTATAGGATTGTTATGGAGTTCTATCGATTGCGGTTTGTTTTGAGGTTCTTTAATGGTTTTATGGATCACGTACTTTTATAGGATTGTTATGGAGTTCTATCGATTGCGGATTGTCTATGAGATTCTCTTCTGGTTTACAGATCCCGCACCTTTTAGATATTGTTTGAGTTTAATACATTTTATGATCATCTACGCTTTTTAATTCAGGCTATTATCATGTAACTTCTAGTTGTTAGAATTTATGGCCAAGGATTTTAGTTGTGGACTTGCTCCTGATGCCTTACACTTCCTTAGGTCTAGAGGATGATATTCAATTGAGCGTGTCATTTGGAGGAGTAGCTATTTTATATGAACACATATGTGCGGGTAATTCAGGAGCGCTCAGTTTGAATATCAAGATCATTGAACAATTTCCAATTTAAGGTGCATGAATTCGTGAATCTACAATGAAATATCAAAAATGTGGACTGGCAATGCTTACTATACTACTTAAATGCCGGGTCTTTTTTTTGAGAGTGGTCACCCTGATACTGTTTAATATCATAATGCATACATATGATGCAAACACGATAAATGCACGACATTATGACTGAAATTTGGCATACATGACTGCTATCTATAGGGACCTACATGCATTGAGCTCGCATTATTGTTGTACGCATCAATTACACTCAAATATCCTGATCTTTTCAGAAGAGTTGCAGAATAAGCGATCAATGGGCGCGACTGGAAGTAATGAATTTGGTCAGTCTCACTCTGGTTCGAACATTTTGTCTCGAAATCCGCAACTGAATATGCAGAATCATTCCCAGCAGCAGCAACAACAGCAACAACAACCATCACAATCGCAGTCTCAAATTCATCAACAAGGACATATACAACAACAGCAGAATCAGCACCCTCATCACCAACAACAACAAGCTCAACAGTCAACAACTCAACCACCTCAACAGCATCAACAACAGCAACAGCATCAGCAGCAATTAATGCGACAGCAAATTATGACTCAGCTGCAAGCATCAGTCCAAAACCGAATGCAAGCTGGAAATGGCAACAGTTCGAGTGGAAATTTGCAACAGATGTCCGGTGGAAATCAGCAAAACTACCAAAACACTTATCAGCAGCAGCAGCAACTTCAACAACAGATGCAACAGTTCAAGCAACAGATAGTGGTATTGCAACATCGTGGTAAGAGCCTTCAGAACCAGTACATGAGTGCAAGTGCCATTGGTAATGTTGGTGCAACAAGAACTCTTCAGCAGCAAATCGAACAAGTAAATAACGAAATACAAAATCTTCAGAAACACATGCACCAGATCAACATGAAATTATCACATCTCCAAAGTTCACCACAACAACAGCATCAACAAACTCAGCAACAACAAGCACAACAACAACAACAACATCATCAACATTTCTCGCAATCATCTCAACATCATATGGGATCAAATATGATGAATCAACAACTCAATCATGATAGACAATATGCCAATCAAATCAATGACATGATCGATCGCATGGGTGGAATGATGGCCTCGACAAATGGAATGACTGGTAATCACATGAATGTCGGTGGTTGGAAATCAGATCAAAATGCTGCAGGGTGGTACAATATGGCTGGTATGACAGATGATCAGCAGCGACAGCATGTAAGTTATTGCAAGACTGCATATTTATTTTGATTTCAGAAAATACAGAAATAAGTGTCGATGCTGTTAATCTAAATTACAGTCTGAAGGTGGGCCATGTGGCGAATTTTTCTCCGCTTTCGGACAAGCTTGGAATATGATTAACATCTCTCTCACCGCTAGGTCAACTATGTCAATGGATTCCATTGTTTATAAGCACGGCCTCAGGCTTTTGAAAATGTCCTCAGGCAGTTAGTGGAATTTAAGTTCTCGAATTTGCTGTCTGTTGCTTTTGATTTTGTTTTTTAATAGTTCAAGCGGATGCGTCTTTTTGCCTTTCAACTAAATGCGATTATGTGATCTTTTCCAACAGGCTTTCTCTCGGTGAATTTGTAACAATATTCAAGCTTCAAATTTGGAAAATTCTAGATTTGTGGTGTCCGTGAACACATTGGTTACTCTTATTGGAATGGAAGTATCCCTGAAGGCTCCGGTGTGGCGAATTTTGTGAAATCAATGGTTAAAAATTAAAAGTTGAAAAAGTTTTTGTTCCCTCTTTTAAAGCTGCCCAAATGTTTGAGCTTCTATGCATTGCGATCGTTTGATCTATACTACAGTAGTTTCTCCTGTACATTGACGAAGGCGGAATTATGCCGAGAAAGGGTGACTGAACACAACGCTGCAATGTATTTTGAGTAGGGTTTCCGAACCTGGGGAGTGCTAAATAGACATTCGAATACACGCACACTGCCTCGTGTCACAGCATTGTGTTTTTTTATTTATCTGTTTATCTCATTTCGCTTGTATATGATGTTAATTGGGTCTATTTGTAAAGTCATTCCACAGGGCTTCGCTATTTTTTCGACTGCTGAGATTGCTTTGCCATACTCGATTCGATTGATCGTCTACTACCCATTATACCGGGTCGTCGAATCAATTTTGTATCAGCATTTACGAACCCTGGATTGCCATCTTATCTCATAGTTATTAATCAATCTACAGAGCTCTGTTAATTGTTATGTGTCATAAAGTTCCACTGTACATCTTTTAAAGCCAAGCTTGACATTGTGTGTCGTCGAAATTACACACGAGGCCTACCGGTACAAACTACAGACGGATAAAGAACACTGTCGCTATGGGATAAATTATACATGGTTGGTCGGCATATTATGTGAAATTTTATTTCATATAACATAATGATAACCAGTCGGACTGAGACTGCCAACGGCCTGTCAGTTGATCTAAACCAGTCGCCAGACCTCTTCTCCGGGTGTCATGTTTGCTATTCATTTCGTCACGGCTGAGGATCATCAACAACTTAGTATAAATAAAAATCTAACGTATGGAAAGCGTTCTGTGAATCTTGCGTGTAGACAGCAATATTTAACAGTTGCGTTGCGTATTATAATGTGTTGCAATGACAATGGTGAAAAAGTTGAGTCGTGGATAAAAATTATGATAAGAGATTATGAAGTGGAACACGAAGATGTAGCGGTTAAATTTGTGTGTGGTAGCAGTGTTCTTTCAATATCATTCTTCAATAATATGAAAAGAGTAGACTATCTAATAATCTAATTTAACCAATTACAGAAACGGCGAGTTAAAAACATGAATTTCATGCATCGGTCGTGCACACATCTGTTTGTTCATAATCCCGATGCTATATTTTGTTGAAATTGTAATAAAATGGCAGAATGAAGATTTTTCAACCAAATATTGATAGGTACAATTATGTTTCGCTTTCTGCCTCTGCTTTTACAAAATATAGTGTCTGTACATCTGGTGTATATTTGTAATTGCGCCACTTCATGGTGATGTTATAATAATCATCGTGACATTATCGCAACATTGCGGCATAAATATTATTTGCACTGAGGAAGCATGATAAATCTTCTCCCTCGCAATGTCTTAACTTAATACTCCTTATGTGCCTTTAGTTTTTGCTATTTTAGCATAGTGCAAAACGAAGAGTTGTTCATTTTTGCTTTGGTTGAAGAAATAACCTGTTTATGGTCTGCTTCATAATGCTTGACTATGGTATTTTGGGCCAGTTGCCATGGGCGTCGGCACAGGATCCATGGGGTTGGTCGACACCCTAAACATTTTGCGCTGGGTTTTCGATACCCTATAGTCATTCGTAATGGTTAGAATAGATCAAAACTACTGAATAATATTGAATATTAAGTATGATTGATGCACTAGCGTGATTTGCCTTTCGTTCGATTAGATATCGCATAAGCTGACTGAATTATTTGAAGCATGTCTGAAAATTACAAAATCATTTTCAGGCAGCTATGACTGTCCACTTTGAGAAAACCTACAGGGGAAGCGGTTAGCTGAAAGGAGCCCCGATTCCGACTGATTTTTTGGAGACCTTTGAAGAAATCACAAGGTATTGATGGACTTGAAGATAGTCTCGATCCGCCTGATCTTTTATGAGAATTTTTCAGGAAAACTCCGTGCGCTGGTTCCCTGTCACTAAGTCTGACATCGTGCCCAATTTTGTGAAAATCATAAACAATTTCGGCTAACTATTACTGACCTTCCTTTTTGAGGAAACATTCAGAGCAACCAGTTGCTCTGAAGGGTACACCGAGCCCGTGCTCGATTTCTTATAATTTTCGGAAAGTAGCAATCATTAGGTCAACCTGAAGGTTATATTAGGCCAAAAACTTACGGACAGAAGTGATGTATAGTAAATTTTATCTTTAAATAGCCTATCATTAACCACAATTCTAATTAGCATGATCCACAAAATTCTCAACCGTATGAGGATCTAATAATTTCGCACATTTTTTATGTTGTCGTATTATCTATCCTTGAGGGAACGGGATCTGATACTTACTTCTTCGCTTTACGTCCATTGTCCATTATCCATTCTTCGAAGGGGAGGGCGGTTTTTCCCAATGGATTTTCTCCATAATTCACGGTTGGTAGTATCACTTTTCTTCAGGTCAAGCTCCTTGCAATCAGCAAGCACCCTTTTCACGCCAGGTCTTCTTAGGGCGGCCTCTCGGCGTTGGCCACGGTAGGTCCATGCCATGTGCCTTCTTGACATAGTGGTCCTCTGGCTTCCGGAGAACATGTTGCTCATCAACTAGCAGATTGATCATCTGTATTCGTGGTGCAAATGATGATAACGGAGTTACTCGTCCATCATGACATGGAATTTATCATTCACAATTGAATAATCTTTCGACATCAACTAGCACATTCAATTGATTCAAGGACTTCATCCTTGCCGATATCATGGCATATTTTTGCATCTAACATCACAAATGAAATCAAATAAAAATCATTTGAGGCTCTCCATGAGCATTTGAAGTCGACCTAACAATAATTTGATGAACCGCCCGCGCCTCGTCCAGATGTCGCGATCTTGATATCTGATAACTTCTATGCATGTGTGTTTCACTCCTTTTGAGATCTGTTATTTACTCCAACATCAGATACATACATGCATAAATTCAATTTTGTATCCTACATGCTTTCACTTTCAAATATTTTTTCTACTTAATAAAGCTTATGACTGAAAGCTTTGGAGATAGCTATAAATTTTTCAAATCACAGAATGGGTTTGGACATCTTTCTTGATTATTTTACGTCCTCCAACCTTCTGAGATCATTACCATCCATTCGTTCATAGACTGATCATGACGCACAGCACATCGATGTGAAATGTAATGTCTTCTATGTTCTCTAACAGATTTGTCGACAGCTTCCACAGGATCTCTTAGATCCGCATCAAAGTGTATCGAGTATGGAACCATAAATTTAATTCGTTTGCCTGTAATATCAAAGTTACGTAACATTCTTTTGTTAAGATCAGCTATGACACTAGTATATAAACCAGCTTGAGGTCAATCAATGTCTATTAACAAAGCACGTAGACACAGAAGAAAATAAATGCAATGTCAATATGATTATGGCATGATATGATGTCAATGTGATATATGGGACATATTGGTGCATTTCATTCTATGTAAAAATGTCACCACTATTGGATAGATCATACAACAAAATTTTGCTTTACCTGTAACTTTCATTTGATCATGGTAGATACTCTAGTTAACCCGTCCCGGAATGCGGATGCATTTTAGAGCCTCGTGGGAGATATGGTAAAATCGCGTTACTGTAACTAAGTTGTGGATATTCAGGTAAGATGTGTAAAAGAGATTGGTAATCTATTCTCGCCTTCTCATGTCTCGACAACCTGAATTTCAAGGTGTGCCGGCGCCCTTGTCAGTTGCTTTTGAAAATTGATGTAGTTTATTTTTTGCTCTTTTGTGTTCTTTGTGGCGCACTAGTCAAGTGCTGCGCCTTTTTAGTCTAGAGGTCGAGCCTCGAAAGTGCCATAGGAAGTTGGCAGCAAGGGCATCCGGACGCATCGCTCCATGTACTCAGCGCTCACAACGCTACACTTAAGGTCGATGTCAGCAACTTCCAAGCACCCAATAGGAAGAGCTATGATTTGAAGCTTAATTTTTTCACTTGTGCCATTTTCTCAACTTCATTACTTTTCTGCTCTTTGGTACGTTCGTCGATATAGAAAACAAATCTATTTCATTTATGTGAACACTGACTGCATGTCTAAATACTCTAAAACAACTAGGTTTTCTCTTTGCCTGAATGTCTGACCTATCCATTTATGTTTGCAGAACGACCATTGTCATTTCTGATATTATTTCGCGCTTTTACTGATATCATTACAGTATTGTAACAACTCTATTTAGGAAGTGATGCGCAGTCTGTAATTGAAGGTTGAATGGATAACAGATTGCTCTACTCGCACTGCTGGTGAAGTGTTTTTGGTTCGAATGATCATCAAAATAAACTTACGTATGCATTATCGACAACACATAAACAATTTATGTGGAAATCCAGCGGGGAAGCATTGCTACTTCTGATATCTTGATACATCAATATATTTGTTCTAAAACATCGACTTCAAGCCGATTGTAGTTTAGGCCACTGGAGATTGTTGTATCTAAGTGAGCTTACTTTTCAGATCACATTGTGAAGTTATTCATAAGATTTCTAAATTGTTGACTCGCCAATTACTTCAAAAGCCAATGAACGTAACCGATGTCATTCTGGCGATCAGACTTAATAATGATAGTAGCCGTCTCAAATTAAATGACATCAGTGTCCCAGCAAGACTAACAGCATATTGAACGATGGCATGAGCGTCAAAGAGTGCATGAGCGTACAAGTTGTCGGTTGTGGTCATCGAACTTAAAGAGAAAATAGAGAAAATAATTGCATCCTCTAATGTCCAACGAAAGGGGCTCAGTGAAATTCCAGAGCCTTGCCGTTCTATTTCACGTTTATGATTGATTGTCTCCTGCCCATGAAAATGATTGTGGCAATGGCTCTTCATGTAATATTTCATTTCAGTTTAATTAGTCGAAACATGATAGAAAGACCACGCAACCCCTGTGTTAGATTCACCTGTTAATTGTTTGCACCATGCTCACACATGTGCGTTGCGTAAAAAATAGATACTAGGATTGTATATACTTGAAAGGCTTGGTCAGATAATCCACATCAGGACAATTGCAAATTTTGCCTGGTCTAGAAAACAAATCACTCGTATTAAAGGTGACAGTGACGTGTAGAAACAAGATTGTAAGGACGTTTTTGATCCAACATCTGATGAAATTTTCTGTACGAATTTCTGAGTTTTCCTCGTCATAACGATGATGAAGTATCATTTTCAATTCATTCCGTTCTTTATTTGAATAAAGCATTTTTGTAGATTTCGTGCGTACTTCCTGGATTCTCATCGGCATGAGTTAAAGTGAAGAGTTCATTCAGGATAGCCGCTTTCAAAGAGAGATGTTGAAGTGTGATGTGATCATACTAAACTGATTTCATTTTCTTCGATGTTACATCTTACTATCTTGATGATAAATTCTTAAAGGAGCTCATTACAGTCACTTCGTTTTCTTGCAGGGTATGGGTCAGAATAGTCTAAACTCCAATCCTCAGGTTTCGACTTTGTCGATGGACATTCCAGAATTCGTTCCTGGAAAACCATGGCAAGGTATGAAGGATGATCCCAATATGACTGTGGGAGGAAGTCGCAAGGGCGTTTTCAACACTCTGAACAACGATCATCTGGAAAAGCTGTCAACGAAAGACACTGGTAAATTTTTGCTCATGATTGTTTTGGCAGTATTGAATATATAGTGTAGCTCTTTTCTCTTACGTTATGCACATGTCTTATGTCTATTTATGGCTTGAGAGATGATGTGCGATGTGGAGTAATTGATAGTGACATTCGTAATTCAATAAATCGGAATTGCTTAGAACTTTTTCAAGTTTGATTTTGCGTCCCCCAGAGATAGTAGTCAGATTTTATAACCTATAAAATCGTTCTCCTGATTATCGAATTATCTGTCATGACTGAATGTTTTCAGTAAAGAGTCATGAGTGATTCACATGTAGTAAGAAGCAGGTTCCACTAGAGAAAACCTCATGATGAAAATCGCATATCACAGTTTTATCAATGAAATTGATTTCTTTTGAAAATGCAATATTTTGATATCCATCCAATTGATTTTGAATTGTGTTCAACCTAAATCAAACATTTTTTGAATGTGTTGAGGCCTTGGTTATTCATATTTTTGTAGAGAAACCAAGTACACAAAATGGTAATAATTTTTCATGCTTTATTATTGATTTCGCCCTCCTCTTACGCCATCATCAGAAGCAGAATAATGCCTAGAATAAGAGTCATCTGCCTCTGATGGTGGCCCTATAGGAGGCCGAAATTAATAAAGTATAAAGAATTATTACTATCTTGTGTACTTGGTTTCCTAACAAAAACTTACATTTTTTGAATGGTTGTTGATATTATATCCAAAATATAATCAATAATATCAATAGAATATCCATTGATATTATATTCAAAATTTTAGAGCAAATGTTTTCCTCTCCCTAATAGTAGCATTGTGTAAAAGAAGTTTCCTCCATATTGAATTTTTAGTTTCAATCCCTCTTGACGATAAAGCGTGGTTATTTAATTCTATATTAGCGAAATATGTTCTTTGATTATCTTAAGTGCAAGTGTACTTTAATGTACAATCTCTTGGAAGAATTGAGGAACACTTAAAAATACAGAATATTTATTTTTCTAGGCTGATTTATATTTGATTCATAATGGACATTCACACAAAATACAATACATTCATGTAAAATTATGGATAGTAAATGATTTTAACCTAGTGGTTTATGTCTCTTAAATTCAATAACGCGTCCAATAGCCATTGTTTTCGATGATGACTGTCGGACGACAAGCCATGGAATGAGCCAAACCAGCACAGTACTCTTCAGTAATCTTGGTTTTTCCAAACTAATGATACAGTTTTGCTATTCAATTGTATTTTTTGGCTGCATAGCTGATGGGCTACATAGTTCTTCTACACTCCATAAATTCTCAATAGGATCACAGTCTGCAGAATTCCCAGTTCACTGGAGAACATTGACAGAATTTAACCGCAACCAATCAGAGACGATTTTGGCACGATGACTAGGAGCGCCATCATGCATCAGTGCTACAGCATTACGGACAATCACGTACAAACAAGGTTTGTCTTCAAGAACGTTGAGGTACGTTTTTCTGTTCATTGTCATTCCCGCTGGCAGGAAAAACAAGCCGGCGAGGCCTTTTACGACATTGAGCCCCAAACCATCTGCTTCAGTGGGAAGCTTCATGCAGGGTTTGAACCATACAGCCTACCCTGGATGGTGCATTGTCTTTGATGGTCTTCGGATGTGTTTCACACGGGTACCAAATTGCTCGAATGTCGATTCATCTGTCCACCTTACTCTTTCCCAATCTTCCACTGAGTATAGTAACAGTAGCGTTAAGCAAATTCTAATCGAACCTTCGCCATTCTTGCAGTGAGATTTGTTTTTTTGCTCCGGCGACGACATTGAACAGGTTTCTTTATCACCATTATCTTCAAAATCCGTTCATCTCTTGTGGTTAAAGCTTTTGGACGATCAATTCTTGGTGAATCGTTGAATGAGTCTGTCCGAGACTTCTGAATTGCTAAGTTGACTGAGGACAGAGAAATACCAATCTGCACCGCTATTTGCCGTTGATTCATGCCCGTTACAACCAATACTGCTGCTTGTGCTCGCACTGTAGGAGGAATAGGCTTTCTTCGATCCGTCACAGTTGTTGAACGATTGAGAAATTTGTTCTGGAATTTATTTGTTATAATGTATGCTACTAAAAATAGATTCTAGGACATCCCACGAGACTTCCGAGCTACAAATAGAATCGATTTCTTTGCGAAAAGCGGTATACAGTACATTATATCAAAGAATGCACGAGTATACATGTACATTGCACATGCTTCTTGAGTTTTTCACCGATGAAATGCATTTTTAGCTCGCAGTCCACAGTCGCCCAGTGGGCCATACGCTCCTAACCATCGAAGACATCACGGAGGATATAATGGAACCTCACCCATGTATCACCAGTATGGATCTACGTGCATCCTCATTCGCAATATGCCTTCCAATGTGAGTTAAACGTGAACCCAAGTCTGCTTTGACATGATGTTGCAGTAGAAAATATCACACGTTTATTTATCATATAGACTTAATATTTTTCTAGCTTCTCTCATGGCATGTTGATCGATAAGCGCACTAAAAGCATGTTATTTTTGAGTGTTGAAATTGTAGCTTAGTTTTTCAGAGCAGAGGACCCTGACATGTTGCTTAATATCGAGCCTATATTTATCAGTCATAGGAATTTCGTTAATGAACTCCCGATTAATCATGCCAGAAGAGATTGGTATCAAAGTACCACTGAAATTTGTAGCCTATACGAAATTTATTAATGAATATCCTTAATTCAACCATGGTATTGTGATCATGGTGATATTTATTCTTACTTATTTTTTTTTGCTCAGACCAATTATGTCAAGATGCGTTGTAACTTCGCGCAGATGCATAAGTAGGAGAACGATCATCATTTCTTAAAACATGTATTAGAATTTTTTTAGTGATCTTTATTTCATTTCAGGTAACTGTGGATCTGATCAAATTGATGGTTGCCCAACACGGTCCAGTATTAGCTCTGCAACCCAATCTCAACGCTGGATGGGTTCTAATCCGTTTCGCTAATCCTGAGGATGCTGTCAAAGCACAGAAAAGCCTCATTGCTGCGCATTTCGGTCAAGTGGAAAGTATTACTGAGAATGAGGCTCAGCGTTTGCAACAAGAGATTCAGGTAAATAAAAAGACATTGTTTAGATGATCTGGTGTTTGTCATGACTTCTGAAACTCATTTCAGGCCTTGGCTGCGCGTTTTAACCCAAACACAGCATGGTCTAATAACTTCGTTGGAATGCCTGGTGGCGATGCTTTGCCCCCTGAACCTCATCTTATTCCTGGCGATATCTAATGCGATGATTTAATCGCAAGTATACAACTCGACAAATCGTAAACTTCCGTCTCAGATGTTCACAACTTGTGATAGCCTCTTCATCAGTGTGCCGTGGACCTCAAATGCGTCATGCATTCTTGTACATAAGTATTCAAGTCGACATTTCTACACACAAACTTGTTTTTAGTGTTCATGCTCCTACTATAAGGAAATGTTTCTATTAATGCTAACCACAGCCAATGATAGTATTTAATTGGATACTGTGTGCTTATTCCGTTCGGTTTCTACAGCATTCAACGAGACTGGACCAATCGTGAAAGCGATTTTTCTATTTTCTTCCTCAACGTATCTCATTAGGACTGCTAATTGTCTGTATGTTGTTTTGTGTGCCCTTGCGCCTTAATCGCATTATTGCCATAGTGCACCCGTGTGTACATGTCATACATTCGTTTATTTATCATAATATTGCTTCCAACGACGGCAAAATCTGCGCTGTACGTTGAACGAAACAGTGCTTTCCCCGATTCCTTTGTGTGTTTGTGCGCCAACTCATCTCAAGTGTGCACACAATCACACAGACAATACAGACAGTGTAAAGTGCTGCGGGTTCACACGCATTTCATGCTGTATCCTGCCGACCGCGCGTCCAAAATCCTAAATTTCCAAACGTTTTCCGACGTGCCCGCGTCACTTTCCTGTATACATGGTCTAACCCCTGGGCTTTCCAATCCCGTCGGATTACGTGTATCCACGGTATTTTTTATTCTCCGAGCCAACTCTTCTCGGTGCAAATCAGTCGTCGCCTACCTACCTGCCTGCACAATCTGCCAAAAGAGAGTTCTATTTGATCATAATTGACGTTTGTGCTTTTGTTTATTCTTCTACATATGTACCTCTCCGTATCAGTTCAGATTTCCATTGACCTTACGTCCGCAATCGTGAAATGACTACTTCTCCTTTGCCAAATAAGCTCGATTAATCGATCTTGGGTCGTGATATTGTCGTGATAATTCTTACGTCCATTTTGATGTTCTACTACTGCGTTCTTGATAACCCAGTGCCATGTTGTGAAACATGATGCTGTTTATTAAAAAAATGAAAAATATTTAAAAAAACAAATTTGCAATTTCCTTACGTAAACAGATGCAATACAATTTCTGTTCTAGTGATGGTCTCCAAAAATGTTATTTGGTTCGTTTATTTTGGTATACGGCTTTGTATTATGTAGAGAGATGTAGCTGTGATACTTGCAGTGGGCACCTTGCCTTTGCTTTTTTCATGTATAGTTGATTAGTACACGTCTTCACTATGTTTCAAGTGACAAAACATGTATTACTGACATGCGTTTGCCTTCAATCATTGCCATGATATTAGGTTGTCATATGATTGACTCATTTTTACCTCATTCACCTTATGGAAAAGATGTGTGCTATTGTTAAATATTTCTTGTGAATAATTTCCTGTGTACATTTTGCTGAACCTCACGTTTTCTACCCTCAACTCAGAGATTTGATCAACCTAATATCAGTATCTGTAAGTGCATCTGTACTTTGGTGCCGTTTATATCATGAAGGACAACGTAGGTCAAACACAAATGCCATTCTTCGAGTGTATCTTGTTAATAGTTTTGTATCTTACATGTTTGTATTAACGCAGGTAACGCGGATCATTTTGTTGTTGGTATAATTCAATTCCCATGGTTATGTGCATTGGTGCAATGTAGATTACACATCGTGAACTTTCATATTCATTTTATGTTTCATTTTGACATTGTACAGAAACCATAATGAAAATCGAAACTTGCTTTTTATGTATTAGGTATTAAACTGTTTTTTTGAATTGAGCTCCTCATAATTAAGGTTCTTCCTTTGCACTGGTCTCACCTTGTTTGCGTGCTCTTTTTTCCAGCGCGAAACGAAAATAATTTTCAATGCACCCAATTCAGATACTCATGTTCTGTATGGTATGGTACTTATAACTAGTCATATTTTTACGAAAAGAGCACGCAGATGAGCACTTCTGCTATCAATCTCCTACTGGTGATCACGATCAATTTTGAAGTCATAATAATATTGTGCCGCCGATGGATATGTATCGTTTTTGTGATAAATTATCGTTATGTTGTATTGAGATGACTGAAATAACTCGAAAACTTGTCGGTGCTCCTGAAATCTGCTCCTGCCTCGGTCTTACTCTGTAACGCTTCCTTCGCCGAATATCCCCGTAGTGGGAATTAACATTGCCGCAACATAGGGGCCAGATGTTCCCGTGTGTGACCCGCTCTGTTTCGCGGATCATGCACAAGATTTGTTTGTTGTCAGAATTTCTATTTTAAAAGACATCTCTTGCTTGTGTTGATAGCTTGCTGTGTGAGTGAATTTCGTTAATGGTTTTACAATGATCAGAAAAAACAAAATTAGAAAATATCAACGCTTGCTAAATTATTTTTGATCGATGCATTTTGTAGTTGCATGTAAAGTACCTCTGTCCAATTTTGTCCTGTCCATACATGGTATTCCTCCTCCCTTCCTTTTACCGCAGATGCCACAATCGATCTTTAATTTATATTGCTTGTTGAGCCCTAACTTCCGACTCATTTAGTACACGAATCATTTTAGAAGCTTTGTAGCCATATGGACATATTGCCAGTTTTCTTGTTTCGTGCAAGGTCTGTCCTGTTCAAGACACTCCAGTGATAGGTACAGCGTCTTTCAGCAATCTTACATAAACGCTTCGTTTGTAAGTCAGTGTACATTTGTGTGATTACCGTACAGGTATTGTATATATACTTTAACTAGTAATGTTATTGTATATTTGATTTTTATTGAAACCTCAAAAAACTCACAAAAATGAATCATTTATCACTGTATCTCTGTTCGTTACAATTCAGTCGGTTGCCATGTCGCCCATTTTGTCGATTTCGATTTGTGACAAGAGTATTGCTGATCGCTCTTATTGATCTCCAAAAGCATTTGCTCACTAGATGATCTTTCCCAGCCGAAGCATGTCCTTCTGTCTGCCTTTTTGTGGATACTTCGTTACACTGATTGGCAGAATGTATCGGCCTCTCGGTGTTAACTCGATCGGGGTAGCTTGTATTAATTATCTGCTTCCTCCAATAAGATAGCTCCTCTGCTCTTTCGGTGCGTTTTTCTATTTATTATTGTATTGTCTATGTGATTGGTGTAAGCAAAGACGAATTTTATGTTTCAATAAAAATGAATAGTCAGCAGAAGGCTTACCGTATCTACCTTCCCACCTACAATTTGTATTCGATTGCTTACTGTCAGACTTTCACCGCCCACCTGCCCTTTGCCTGTCGATCTCAACGAGCAATTTAGTCAAGTCTTCGACTATGGCTCGCCGCCACTCCAAAGGAATGTATCACACGCTTCCTGCATAATGGTTGAATCTGCTGAGAAAATTCTATTACTTCGTCCATGTCGTCTGAACAGTGCCCCTTTCATATTTGGTATTTGTTGCTTGCATAGTGCTCATGAAACATCGGGTTTCTGACGTGATCAGGTTTTCCATATATGTAAATGTAAACTAATTGATTAATCCTTCTTTGCTCTATCATTCCGCTTGAAATGTAAGAATTTCGCGTTTGTTTGTTTTGAATAAACGATCTGTGTTTTCCTTGAGCCGTAATGAATTAGATTGTTATTATGTGCACGAAGCACCCTATGTTTTCCGCCTTTCTTTGGTTATTGTATTATGAACCCTTGTGGTCTTAAGTTATAGTGTTTAAAGACAGAATACAAAGGAAGACGGAGACGTTATGTTGTTTGTAATCATGAGCATCGGTGTCGAGGATAGTGATGTCGCGTGTGCAGTCCAATTTTTTCAGATATCAGCAGCTGTGCTTCATCTCAATTCCTTGTGTACTCATTTTCCATGACTGACATTTGTCTATGTGCTGATATCAAGTCAGTATCTTTTGGACAGTGAGTGCTAGTATTCCGATGTTGAAAGCTCGATAACTTGTATTAGAAAAACACAGACTTGCATTTTTAGCGTTTGACTTTAATGTGTCTTTGGAAGATTGGCACTAATAATTGATGACAAACGTATTTGATTATGCCCGATCAAGAAGTATGTGAAGAGTAGATCATTGTGTCCGTCGATTTGCGTATTAATATACAGTACCTGAAAAATACAACTAAGGAGCGTTCATGCGCTTCGAACTTGTTTTGTTTTCAATTTTGTTACGAAGGCGGTGTTTGTAAAATACAGAGTCATATTTTATGAACAACAAATTGTCGGTTTCATTGCTTGGATATTTACTGAGATGATCCGATGGATGCTTAGGTTAATTAGGAATGTGAATACGAGATTGAACTAAAATGCTGCTGGACAACAAACGATTCTACGCGAATTCATAATGCTAAAAGGAATCTGCATGCAAGCGATGAGTGTAAGCTGGTCATTATCAGCTAAAAGACCATAGAGTAGGTATATTAGGTAGAGCAGCAACTCAGCATTAATTAGATACCCAATATGCATGCAGCTTGAGTCGAGACCATCGGCACCACCTGTGAGATTTTGACTGATCATGATACCAATACATAAAGAATAGTAATCCACAAATGCTCCATGTTATGACAACTTGGAGAGGTGATATAGTTTGTTACATTAGCAATTCGATTCGTTATCACTACTATAATCTCAGCTTTATTATAATATCATTTTCTTCTGCGTGATCACATCATAAATTGCTTGTCATTGAAAGAACAAAGCATCATAATCATAAGCTGATCAATATTAACTTTAAGACACTGAAAATTTGATTAAAAACGACATCCCAGCCAAGAAGATCTCAACTTTTACTTGGAAGGAATTGCATTATGTTCATGAGATTTCCGCTTAATTATATGCTTGTTAGCAAATATTCATTCCTTTTGATATCCAACTTGTTTCAAACTATGTATAATAGGCTTCATGTTGACAGTATATAAACTTCCAAAAATTTGGCCTTTTAAAAAATTCTCAATTTTTGAACCGCATGAACGTGGGCCCTAATCACCGTAAAAAAACAATCTTTTCATATAAAAATTTTCGCTATGCAGTGCACTTTTTGAGTCGACACTACTATATAGCTATATTACTTTGTGGTTAATACAACACTCAGTCAGTTCATTATAAGAGATGTTTGATAGATAAGCATTATAATGGTATATCGCTCTTATAATACGTGGAATTCGGACATTCATTTGGAAAGCACAAATGCACTATTGAATCCGGTATCATTGTCATGTACAATATCAACAATTCCTTGCCTAAATGATAGCAAAAAGGTTTGCCTCTCCCCCTACTACATGGCACGAGATAAATGATAATAGTAGAAGTTAATGGCCGACAATATTCAGAATTGTCATATTGAACTGGTTCGGTTTCCCTACACATTATCTGCGTTGATGACCGTGTTTTAGACTAAGGCTTCACTAATCTATGCATATTCTATTTGACATCATCATCGCTATTCACATCAGAATGTTCAGGTCTGTCCGTTAATGGGGCCACTCCTATCATCCTCTAATTAGAATTTCATCTCCGCTTCATCATTGTCGTTTTGTATTAGGCTACTTGATTCACCATATTCGTGTCCTATGAATGGTTAGGTATGGAACTGAGCTTCGCAGCCGCATTACTGTCAACAAAAGTTAGCTATCTGTTATAATTATTATTTACTATTATTAATATGTAACATAATACATTTTATTATTATTCTGAGTACAGCAACTTGCTTGCCATTAAAATTTATAACAAACTAACAGTCAGTATTCGCACTACTTTCAAATAGCAGTCTAAGCCATACATAGTGGTCCTATGTTTATTTCCATTCCCATTCCAAGCTGTAACATGACAAAAAAATAGTTTTATGTCATCATGTTTATTGCACAGATGCTTTAGCGTCTGAACATTTTGAAAAGAGGATGAGCATGTTTAGGTTCTTTAGAACGCTTAGTTTCCACATACAACCGATCATCAGCTCCTGACATCTGAGCCATTGTGCCAACTCGACGTTGAACAACTGGCTTCTTCACTCCGGTACTAGTTTGAGGCGCGCTAGGATTGTTAGTTACAGCACCCTCCTCCTCAGCATCTTCATCACTTGCTCTGAGGACTGATTGGAGCAGATCACCTTGCTCTTGCTTCGTTCCAAGTGCGAGCTCCTCACTTTCCATACCAGATAGGTGAGTGATCACTTTATAGGCATATCCCTGATTTACGAGAAAACGCTGACGCTTCAGGGCATATTGCATTTCAACAGTATCCTGAAAAGCAGGAATGATTCGCTATACTTTTACATCATGTATACGAATTTGCATGCATCATAGCAAATACATGTACACGGCTTAACAGAATTACATGCAAACTAAATTACTTCCTGTGAAGTAGCAATATGGACTGATGGATAGATTCATCCTCGGCAAAATTCAGTCAGTTGAGGAATATTTATAAACATGCACTAAAGAAGTAATTAACCCTCATTTTCCTTCGAAAAACATCAAATGAAAATAATGTGAAATTTAATATCAGTGCTAGTCCTTTCATCAAATTATAATACGTACGTGTTCTTCTAGTATGTGAAGTAAGATTTATCAAAGTTAACTTCTAGCTTCTCAATCTTTATTGATGCTATTGTTGATCTCAGATAAATCTTTGTTCCAAGAAAAAGAGGGAGATAGAGAGCTTCTGATGGAATGAAAGAAATCATGGTTCAACTTCAGTAAATGAGTTACGTAACTAAATGAATGGAACTCAGTATGTTTTTTTAAATGATAGTCTCTCCGCCGATAATCTATGCATCTGTCAAAGCTAAGCCATTCCTCACTATTCACGATCTAATAGATCGATTGAGTATTTATTCGATCATCACATCTCATATCATTTAAATGATGAACAAAGAAAAAATTTGCCTTTTTGCTCTTTTGGTGACTGATGAAGGGACCGATTGTTGCATCGAATAGAAACGTTGTGTTTAGCTCCTGATGTAGCTAGGCAAACCATGTTTCAAACACAGAACTGAATTTGATAACAAAGCGAACGACGCATTTTGAATACGAAAAACAATAGCAAATGTCTTCGTAAATCATTTTCACTCACTTGAGACACTAGAGAATAGAAAAATGCATTATACTGGTCTGGAGACATGCCCTTTTTGGCTCGAAGAATTCTTCCCAAACGTTGGGCTTCTTGACGTCTTGAACCACCGTGAGCTGATATTTGTATGAGAACCGTTGCTTCTGGGAGATCAAACGAATTGTCAGCCACCTGTTAATGAGAGAGACAGAAAGTTTATCGAATTCAATGCGTGAGCCAACTTTCACACTATTTGAAACAGAGACCCAAACGGCACATCGGGTGCAGCCCTTTTATGTTTCTCTAACACGGTGAGTAAATCTTCACACTAAAAGACAATTCAAGCATATTTCAGGCTAGAATGCCGGCCCCATGAACTGCTGCACACACTAACTGATTTTCGGTAGTCGACGCCAGAAAGCGTTATCAAAAATCAGTCATATTATTATTGATGACTTTGCTGAATTTATTTAATGAAATAAATCATTGAAATAGTAATATATAATTAAATAAAATATTCCCCTATCTGGATCACTTTGAAGATAGACAGGAGCACTTTTCTCCTAGAGCGTTTTAACGAGGTGAAAAACGTCATAGATGCGTCATCAATACAATAAGAACAAGGGAATTTTTAATGCCTTTAGTAAAAAATATTTCAGGAAAATGCAAACAATCACATTTCTGACAAAGCTACTATAGGAATCATCCGAATTAATGCACGTTCATATTGTTATCAAGTGATGTTCTACTGCATATTTACTTTGCAGTGCACCACATGAAGAGAATTTCAGTACAGAAGTGGGTCACGTTTAAACAAAATGCGATGAATATCCCATTCTAAAACCAAGGTTAATCGTAGACAGCGCATGCATAGGATTTGATTAGTTCATTTTATTCATTCGTTGTAGCCATCAAGAACACCTTAATTAAAAACAATTCGCAGCATGTTCGGTCAATCGCCAAAATCACATCGATTATTTCAAATGAAACCTTCAAACAACTACTTGCCGGAATCAATATTTCAGATCGACTAATGGTGGTTTCACTTCCCTCTCCTTGTAACCAATCGATTTGTATTTTGCTATCACTGTAGCTTTTCTGATGCAACTATTTTGTTTGTAAATTAGAAATTTTCCTTATGGTAGGGCCTAATATCTAAAAATTGATGTCTTAACAATGCTGATCTGACTTTTGAGGTGTTGCAATAAGTGGGTATTTCGAGTGACTTGAACACATTAACCAATAAATCACAAGGTGAAGCCTGTTAGGCGTTTTCGGAATGCCAAGCATGGAACAGAATGCATTTTTCCAACAGCTTCTAATAAATTTCTTCGGGTGCTGTCAGAGAAAATGATGTAACCGAAGAAACATTTTCTACAAAATCCACTGCAACAAGTGTGATGAATTTTATATTGGCAGTACCATGCGACCTCTTCACGTCTGCTTCAAAGAACACACCGCGAATCCTTCACCTTTCGTATTTATGCATATTAGAACGTCTCATTAGTACATTGTATACCATGTATATAAGACTGATATCTTTGATAATGCCCAGAAATTCATTAACGGCCCGGAAATCATGGCCGGAATTCATGGCCTGGAAATGAAACCATAGAAATATTTCGCAACATGGCATACAATGATTATGACATCTACATTTTTCGGGCTGTCAATGGCAAATTGTCGGGCCGCTAACGCGGCCCTCTAATTTGCCATTGACGCCCTCAAAACATAGCTGTTATCATATCAATATTCCGACATCAGTATTGACATTCTGGCTCACGATCATGACAATACAAATTTAAGACTACGTGAAGCACCTATTATTAATAAACATAAACCAAAAATAAATAGTAGACCAGAACTTGACAGTTACCGTGATTTCCTTTTTTACTGATGATAACTTCTCATTTTTCACTACCTCATCTAACATAGAATTCATCAATCCTGTCAGGTCAATTTTTGCTATGTAAAGATATGTAATCCAGTACAACCTGTTCATTTCTACATCCTACCATATCATATCATTGTAAATTATCACATCATTTCATAATTGTAAATTATCATCATCTCATTGTAAAGATCATTTTCAAATTCCTTATATTTCTAACTTGTACTAACCCTAGTCTTTTGTACCTTAAGATGATTACTGGATGGTACTCGAAAAATTTTGTAGATATCAACATAAAATAATAATTGACATCTCAAAAATTCCTGGCTTTTTCCAACTCATAAATAATATATTACATAAAATCAATAATTTCTTTCACTTCCAAAGTTACATTGATTTTCAAACTTACTTCACCTGCATTCTGCAATTGCCTAATACCCTGATTTACTCGTATACCCATGAGTTATGCTGGGAGGACTCGGCTATCAATATCCATGCTATTCATGTACTTAAAATGGTGTCCTGTCAAAATGGTCCTCATGGAAATAAAAAAATATTGATAAATCTCCGAGCGAAAGCATCAAAATAAAAATTCAAGTAACGGAGACTCTCCCAACAACATTTGAAACCTATATTTCTGTTAATAATTCAGCACGAAGTGTCTGAGGGAATTGATTTAGCGGAAACATAAGTCCCGTTAAAGGTCAATTCCATATAATCCCGGTCGTTACATTTCGATTGTTTTCGAACTGGTAAAACGAAACTACATTGCACAAGAAGCTGAAACTTCTTGTACATAAATAGCTCATGGTAGGCTATCATACCAGGAATTTTCGTGCACCGACTATTCTTGTTGTTATGATGAAACATTTGTAAATGCCATCCTGGTCGTTACAGCCAGAAATTTGACTATTTTACTTTTATTAAGTAACCTTTGATTAATGCCTAAATACTGAATGTCACATCGTATTTTTTTACGTAGTGTTCCTGAAATACACATTTTGCTTGACGCAAGTTTTGCTACGTTCCCGGAAAGTGGTTATTTTGAAACTTTTGAAATTACAACATCCTGGTCGTTACGAAAAATGAACTGTCTTGTAAAAGAAAATGTAAATGCTTCTACATCCCTATTTCCCTTGCATTCATAATATGTAAGAACACATTATGTTCATATGAATGTATTGCTGTAAAAAGAACATCAACCCTTCTAATATAGTTCAACGGAGAGTAAAACTCAGACACAACGGTTAATCAGATTAATAAAAGTTCAAAAATGGAAAAAGTGATTGTTCAACATTTTCAGGCGCTGAAATTTTTCTTGAAATATCCTCGCTATGGTAGAAATTGTGATCTCTAGGCTTTGGCCACATGAACAATCCCCGTTGTCGGTGCATAATATTCATTTTGTATAGTCGTCTTCTATAATGAGTGTCATTTGTCCGGGATACTCAATTTCGTCATAACTGACAACCACCCAATCGCCGACATTATATCGAATGCGTATTGGTAAATCGTGCGACAAAGAAGACAAAACTACATCAGAATCTGAAATTTGCCACCAATGAGATTTTTTGATAGCAAATTGAGCTGGTGTGTCATCAAGTACAAGGTTAGTTATGCGTTCTTTAAGGAAGTCAGAGCTCACATGAATGCATCGAATTTTGTGTAAGTCGACGCAGGAATCGGCAAATTCTTTTGCATAATGTACTATCGACTTACGTGACCTCATCTTGTTAAAGACATGGCGTTTTAGTGTACCGCCTACTCCGTTGATGGCGCCCTTACCATGCGACGTGGCGAAAGAATTCCATGAAGCGCCGTCTAGGTAATACCGATCCTTCAAATTTTTCAAAAAAAAGAACCATAATTTTCATTCTTTTCCATAATTTTCGTTCTTGAATTGCGACGACGGTCCGTCGCTCCATAAATAGTCCGTCGATGAACTCGTCCATGATGAATGAAATATAGACTGGAATAGTTGCTCTTGTCTGATCCGGATCGTTGGATGCTAGAGCGATCATTTGTGGATCATGATCACGCCTGTAGACAGCAACGGTGAAGATTGCCACTGTTGACTGCGCCCAATATGCGCTTTGAATGGCATCTTGATGTCCACAAGCAAACTTCTCACTAAAGTCAAAGTGAATAACAATAGAGTCCTCTGAGAGAGACTCCTGTCGGCGAAACTCTTCAGCTTGATATCGTTTGACAGTATGGTGCTGTTGGAAGATAGGAAGCATCTCAATCAACCTTTCCTGAGCATCATCAGCATCTTGATGAATTCTTGTCTGTTCCATCCGACCTTCCTCAGATCTGCTCCACTACACGTAATTGATGGTACTAGAATCTCTCACCGGACCTATAAACCTGAGCACCCTACCATCTTTGCAAGATTCATATTTTATACTTCGACAGGCGTCAGTTACACAATCACACAAAATATACTTTTCAATTCATCGTTGGCCGTATGCATCAAACCCGATGATAGGAGCGAATGCATTGCACAAACCAAAATCAATAATGGAAATTATCAGGACATTTAACATGAATTCATGCTTGACTTACATGCAAGTGCTTTGTCATTTCCAAACTAAACAGACAGGTACACGGTGGGATGCACACTATCCCGATTGTTACAGAGGTTATGTAACGACCGGGATATCCGGGTCGTTACATTCTTGAAATTTTTACAGACAGTAAACATTCGATCCGGTAGGTATTTCATACACATATAAGTGTTTATCGTGGGCACATGCCTTCGTTCCATGAGTTAGTTCTTAATTTTAGCAATTACATATTGTTGCAAAAAAAATAAGCACACAAAATTTCTTCCCGGTCGTTACAATGTAACTTATCATTCAAATGATGCCTTGCGATATATTTACAGGATTCGAAGTAAGAAATCACGACTTGTATCGTAGTCTTAGTGCTACAGAAAATATGTAAGTGCATCGCATTCGTAAAATCAAATGCTAGTGAACGGAAAATCAAATCTTTCAAAAATAGTTGAAAAATATTGATTTATCATAGTTAAATAAATAATTATTTATCGACTTACTGTGGGGACACCCTTGGCAAAAAATAGTCAAATTTTCGATGAAACATGCGGTCATCGTATTGCAATTCATTATTGCAAAGCTTAGGCTAGGCCCTAATTCTGAAAATTATTTTCACGTCCAAATGTTACAGTTACATGGAATTGACCTAAAAAGCAAAGTCTCCGTTATTTGAATGTTATTTTGATGTTTTCCATGTATCAGTTTCATCGAACCAAGTTTCAGGAACATTTAGTAATAATATGACCATTTTGACCACGAATCATTTTGGTACTTAATCAATTCGTATTCTTATTTTATGCAATATATAATGTATTCAAAGCTATTTAAAGTTCTAGCGATGATAATCAAAGAAGGTCGAATTACTTTTGCATCCTTGCATGCAAAAAATATACTTTGATTGCTATCAGAAAGCATTACATATCTAAACTTCGTGACTGTACCCGATAGCGAATAGTCTACCTATCATAGGAGCATTCGAACTGACATCTTCTTAAGTACATGCCTGTGAAGACTTATGCAATTGATACCCGTCTATAATAGACTAGAAACGACAGTGAAATAATTCTATCCTGATGCATCAGCTCATTTTCATCAAGTCTTGAAGCACTGTCAAATTAATTTCAACAGCAAAATTTTCTTTTGAAAGCATCTAAGCATCGAAAACTGATAAGACGCTCTTTATCGAGAGAAGAATTCAAGCTTTAGTTTTAATGAGCTCCAATTAAAATGAAATCGACAGATCAAAAACAAGATTACAGCTTTTGAGTGCCTTTAATTGCATTAACAGCGAGAACAGGGTAAGCAAATTTGCTTCATATTACTTCGTTTGCGAATAGTACAGCACATACAACCGAGTTAGTGCTGTTGCACTAAGGAAATATGTTTTCTAACTGCTCCGTGGAATGGAATCAAATTACAAATTGAATAAGAAGACCAGGAGACTTAACTTAGCTGGAAAGGTTGTCGAATATAGTGCATATTATCTGGTAGAACGTACATATATATATATATATATATATATATATATATATATATATATATATATATATATATATATATATATATATACGTATCTCATTAGTATCTTATCGTGTGATGTCCAGTGATTAATGGTAAAGAACCGGCATTGCTTTGCGAATTTTCCGTTGTGAAATTCATTCGGCTGATGATTGTGGTATTAAACACATGAAACTCGGAGTACCGAAATTGATGGTTTTTTCCTCCTAACAATTTTGGAATTAATTAATTAATTATATATATATATATATAGTGCGTTCATAAAGTCACTGTGCACCTGTTCTGAACAACATTTTGTCAAAGCAAACGCTCGTAATAATTGATCATAGATATCTGGCATCTGCACAGAGCCATTTACATGTTTCAAGAGGCGCAGTTGACTGGTTTATGACATTCAACATAGTGACCAGCGAGTGGAATATCAGTCAGTTCGAAGCACCCGAGAGCTTGACATTGCACTTCCAAGCTAAGTATGGTGTTGTCAATACAAGAGAGAATCTTCTTGGTCGAACATGTTTTCCGAGCCAATGGTGAATACACTGATGATGTGAAGAATGAGTTTTTAGAGAGATTTCCTACAACTGATTTGCCTCATCGAAACACTGTTAGGAATCTGATCAATAAGTTCAGAGAAACTGGCTCCGTGCACGATGCAACACGTTCAGGTCGACCAACAGTCTTAACTGAGCAGAAGGTCAATGTCATTTCCGAAGCCATGACTCATAGCCCAAGCAAGTCGATGCGTCGCTTATCTCAAGAAGTGGGTCTATCTCTCGGGGCGGCTCATACTGCTGTGAGAAAGAACATAGGCCTATATCCATACCGCATCTCTTGCCAGCATGAATTGAAGGATTCCGATCATGATAGGAGTCTTCAGTACTGCTTCTTTTTCAAAGAAAATCTGAATGGAAATGATGTACTCGATAAAACTTTCTTTTCTGATGAAGCTTGGTTTCATCTTTCAGGGTATGTCAGTAGCCAGAACTCCCGAATATGGTCTAGCGAAAACCCGCACGAATTTGTTGAGAAGCCATTACATTCTCTCAAAGTTGGGGTATGGTGCGCCATGTCAAGAAGGCGAATAGCTGGACAAATATTTTTTACCGAGACTGTTACAGCAGAAAGATATTGTAATGAAATCATTGCTTCGTTCGTCAACGAATTAACTGACGATGAAAAAACAACTGCTTACTTCCAACAAGATGGAGCAACTGCGCATACCGCCAATTCCTCACTTCGATGCTTGGGTGAAATATTCCAAACCAGAATAATCTCCAAAGGAATTTGGCCTCCAAGATCCCCGGACTTGAGTGTCTTGGACTTTTACTTGTGGGGAGCGGTAAAGCAGAAGGTCTACCGAAGCAAGCCACAAGATCTACATGAGTTAAGAGATAGCATCCGACAACAAATTGCCGCTATCAGTCTCGAAGAAATTCACCGAGTGTTTGAGAATATGAGACGTCGAATAGACCTCTGTATTCGTGAGCAAGGTGGACATTTTCAACAGTTTTTGTAAGATATAAATATATATTTTATTATCACGTAGTAATTGATGTTTTTACAAAGGAACTTTACTATTCATAATGCCCTGGCAATCTATTTCTAAGCAACGAAATACTAAGCAGGGATTGAATTATTAGGTGCACAGTGACTTTATGAACGCACTGTATATCAAGAATAACAAAACAAAATTACTATTAATGAGAAAGGAATTGACTGCACACACACACACACACACACATATATATATATATATATATATATATATATATATATATATATAATTAGAATGCAAGTTAGATCAAAGATTTATTGCCATTACTTCAAGTTTCATGATAACAAAATGATCATCGATCATCAGATGTCAATAAATGAATGGACAGATACTTAGGTAGCTAAATCATGGTTACTTGATTAGAAAACAGCGAACAATGATGTTGGGGGTCTGAAACTAGACAACAGATATTTTCTGCGGTGTCTACACTTAGATATCATTTCACTTTTTTTATTTATAAGAATGTCTGACTTTGATGTTATGATGTAGAATTTTTCTGTTAAGCACAGATTGCAGAAATGACTGCCATAAAAATACGGTTTGTTCTGTTGTACGATACTCCATTTAATGCTGTATGGTGATCTTTGATTTTTTGAGGGACCAGATGTACGTTGACAATGAGGTTTCTTTCTTATACCGGACGTTGTTGAATGACTTTTTGTGGTTGTTATACCTTGCTTTGAATTCACCTTCACACATACCATAATATACCTTTGAGTCACTTGAACAAGATGAAACTGTCGCTTTATAAACCAAACATTTTGACAAGCAACTACCTGAAAGTGGACATTCGTTTTTATTTCTGCAGTTGCATGTTGATTTTTCAGTATCTTGATTTTCGCTTGTTTTTGTTGTTTTGTTAAGAATTTTCGTGTTATGACTTTTGATGATATTTTCCATGTTGGTTACACAACTGTAGCTCAGCTTCATGTTATTTCTATTGAATAGGCTGTGATATTTGTGGTGAAGAGGGAAATGTTTTTTCGTAAGTAATAGAAACTGTTTACCAACATTGGTTTTCACATTAGCACCGAAAGGGGGGTTGAACCATATTATATTTCTGTGACGTTTTGGTTTTTGTGCATTTGTTGGCTTGTAAGATAAATCATGTTGATGTTTACTTTCTTTCAATGCTATTTCGTATATTGGTTTTGCTCTATCGAATACATCTTCGTTGCAAGATAATCTTGACACTCGATCTTCTATCATTCTTGGGATTTGTTTAAGTATCATAGGAGGATGGTTTGATTGATAGTGAACATACAGAGGAATGCTGTTTGGCTTGATATATGGTCGGTAGGCATTATTTTCCAAAGTGAAGTATACATCCAGGAAATCAGTTACTTTTATGTTGCATTCAACTGAGACTTTCAATTTAAAGCTTTGAAAAATTCTGATTAAATCTTTTCTGCAGCGATCACTTTGAGGGCCAGTGCTGTTTGGGATAATACACAATCCATCGTCTCTGTACAATCCAATGTTTTCTCGTCCAAATCGGTTTGTGAGTTCATGCAGAATAAAGAGGCCGACCAGTTCACATACCTCAGCACCATCGTAACTTCCCATGGTAACATCAAAAAGATTATCATTGGCTTTTTTACCCATGTAGTGTTTTGGTCTAACAACAAGGACTTTCTTGCATGCATTATTACATTCACATCTTTTTCAGGGATGTTCGTCAATGTTTTTGCAAAATTTATGCTTTTCATCAAGAGTTCTTGTGTAATTGATGGATAGAAGTTCACTATATCGAATTTCAGAAATGTTGAAGAAGTCTTATCTGGAATATTTTTGAACCAATGTATCACATCCATAGAATTTTTCCACTGTAGAAAATTTTTTGTATCACGTATTATGCTGTTGTGTTCATCTAATAGTTGCTTGCTAATTATTCCAAATAAATATATATATATAGATGCCTGAGAAAGAAACCGAACAAATGCACGAAAATTGTGGTTGGTTTTGCCAAAACAAACAACTTAAAAGACCAGCTTATCGCATTGGACAGGAACCACCTTCAACGAATAACTTTGAAATAAAACACGCGCGCATGCGCGAGACAAGTTATGTTGAGACGACATAGTCTAATTCATCATGTTCATTGCGAATTCTCATTTTTCGATGAAAGCTTCTGTATGGCAGTGACCACTTCTAAGTGCGCGTTCCTACATATTATCTGGTCAAGTCATAATACAGCAAATCTTAGATGAATATACTCGTACATACATGTAATTGCTATGCAAAGCGACAGACTGGTCCCTTAACTTGTCTGTTTTGGCCAACCCACCAATTCCCTCCGGCGCACATTTGGTTCCATTCTTAGACACCAATTTTCTCCTTAGCACCATGCACTAAAATTGGTAGCCTTTCCCTGGATAGGATAAGCTCCTCGGCGCGTGATCTGAAGTCATTGATGCAATCAGATTGAGAGAAAGTACTGCTGCTAGGGATTATTGCGTGCAATATTTTCGCTGAAGCAAGTTTTGTTATGCTGTCAGTCACTCTCACGATACACCATTACGTCGCAGCCTTCTGAAAAAATTGGGCAAACCCAAAGAAAACTAGGATCGCAATATGTAAGCTCTGTTCATGCATCGACAGCAGTCATCTACATGCATATACAAGTACATATACTGTGTCTTGCAAGTCTGTTCTTTACTTTCAGACATTGAAATAAAGTGCTTCATCTTGCACCAATAAAAAAAGATTGAGACAGCACATAGAAAAAATCTGCTTCAGCAATGTGTTCGCAGAGTGCGGTGAAAATATCAAGAAAACGGTTCTGAAAGCAATGACATTTAGAGATAATTCATCAAGAGTTGCGCTTGTGTATATCGCATGTTTGTCTGCTTTAGTAGTGAAACTACTAAGGAGGTTCGAATTCCCTGTTCTCCCGGTGTATTTTCAGTTTGCCGGTTTTTCCCGGTTGGTAGACACCCTGTTCACTTATAGTCGCCTCTACTTGTAGTATAGAATTTTCGACGGCTGCTGTTCACCAAATGACTGACATCATTGATATGTAAATTTATCTTTTTATACATGAAGATACACATTTCATTCATACAAATGGCCGACTGACTTCATGTTAAAGTTAAAGATAAACTATCTATTTCATGCTAATCAATGACGAATTTTCATACACGTTGGTTCTGAGACATCTTTCTAACTATTTTATTGTTAGTCAAGTAGATCGTAGATGGCAGATTGTACAGTGAAATGATAGAAATATGTTATAAAAACTTGCTAACTCATGCAACAGCCCAATCATGAACGAACTGTTCAGAATCAGTACTAAAGATAGTGCTTTCAAGCGTTGAGATTCCTACTGAACTACAGCATATATATGGTGTTAACTGCGTTGTCAATACACGACATATTTGTCCACGGTAAACGTGAAAATGCTTAACAAAACATACGAAGAGTCACATTGATTGAAATATCACTGTTACAAAAAATGTGAAGAACAAAACTTTAGGCTTAAATAAAAGCAATTTCACAGACTTCAGAATGTCAACAGTCAGACAAGCTAACTATTGCGTCGGACGTCAAACAAATAATATCATAAATTTTTCATTAAGTACGCTATGGATAATGCTTTGCCCGTATCAATCATTCCAGTGATTTATTTCGACTTCATTCGTGAAGTAACACTGTCTGTCGCAGGCGTGCTTATAATAATGTGTGGTTGTGCACATTGATCTGTTCTAGTAAAGAGTCGATAAGTGCGATAATGGAGCAATCGATCATGAACATACGTTATAATACTTCAGATAAATAAAACTAAATTGCTTCATTTTGCGAAGATGTGTACTTATTATCCACTACCAAATATTGATAATCTGCTAAAAATCTGGCTATTTCATTTCAATGTACTAAGTTCAAAGGGCGAACTGACTGAAAATGTATACATAACCGACTGTCAAAATGTAATGGCATCGTTTAATACAGTTCGCAAACTCCGCATTCATGAATGACAAATATCTCCTTGACTGTTCAACATCAATTATCACCAATGTACGGGTATAGCACTAATCGGCAATTGAAGAATTGAACTAAAATGTTCGCTCCTTTAAGACTGATCACTTCTCGGATACATGCGACATCCCGACACATAAATAGAATGTATTAATATCCATGCCTCTCGTTCGATGATTTCCGTTCGCTTGTGCAGTGATTCGATTTGATTATTGCCTGAGACATAAATTGAAAATGTCGTCGCAAAATAAAGGTATCTTCATTAACAATATTCGTATAAAATTATTTACAGTGACAACGTTGATGACTCTAGTAACAGTAATGCAATAACGCCATTGATTTTGCGTAAGAGAATTTTCAGCGGCTGGTTTTGACTTGAACACTACTTTCAACATGTGGTGGGCGTCGGCTCGCCATCTAAGGTATAAAACAGGTCAAATTAATTTATTATTCAAAGTAAATTGCATTTATTGAGATATAGTGTAGTAGAATCAATTGCATCCTACATGCATCGAGTGTTGTGAAACATAAGCTATAAATGACATTGATAAGCGATAAGCATGTCCGAGACGAAATTTCTAAACTCATTGACTGCATAAGGTATGTCACGAATCGGAATAGTTTCATACCTGTCGCCAATAAAGACTGTGATTTGCCTCATACAATGAATGTCCTGTGTAAACTTATAGTACTTTCAGACAATGCTTCCATCTAACTCTCAACTTCAGCAGTTATATCGCTCAACCTAACCTTAAATATACAATCGATGCTGGTGAAAGACAAATATTGAGACTACACGAGAAAAGTAGAGCTTAAATGAAACTATGAAATGATGAAATACCTGTCTAGGGTGTATTGCTAAACGCTGATGTGATGAGTGTCAACATATTTACGAGGCAATGATAATGAGCAAATAGGGAATTTCGTTTAACCATTACTAATCAAGTCACATATATTTTGAAAAATTGAAGTAACTACAGAACAACGACAAGAGCATTACGCAAAATCATAAAATTCTATTTGAACAGAATTTAATGAGTTGAGTGAAGTTCACAGAACAAGACATATAACTACATTATATTTTGCTACCTGCAGCAAGGCGTTAATTATTCGTGCGTTATATGAATACACTCTATGTACGTTGCATAAGATGAATTACAAATAAAGGGTATGAAAAATGAATGTTCCTTCTTTACTGATTCTATGAAATATAATGCTGACTGACTACATCTGCGAAAAATGACTGCCATTGCATACAGTAATACAGACATTGTAAAAACAGGCCGTTTGCGAACGAGGATTGTAAATTATTTTATTTTATTTCGGTCATTATAAAAGAAAGAGAGAGACTCAAAAATTGTTTTCACAATGTCTCTGAAAAACACCCTCCTGTTCCTGACCATCACTTAAATTGAATTGGCTTACAGTAATAAGCTACCAACAAAACAATTGTTCGATGCACGCGGATTCTGCTATCATAGACATGGTTCACTTAAGCACTTTCTGTCTGTATCTATTACTTGACTTAGCACTGATCTGTGACTTCAATGATTGATCGACGTCGACGAATCAATTGATTTGATCGACGTGGAACATCTTCATGCCGAAGAAAGCAGACATCATCAGCATTCGACTGGTGTTACGAGTTGGAAGGTTACATGGTCCGGCCCGATTTTTCTGAAATTGTTCAAGCCGAAACGGGTCCTGGCCGAGGGTAAATGGAGCTGCCCGGGTGCGGGCCTAATTAATTTTAGTGCGGCCAAACAAGCATAAGCCAGGCCTATTATAACTTAAGTTAAACTGCTCATTGCATTTCTTCAAGGGCCCAGGAGCAGGTTCACGGGTTCACTAGGGCAGGTAGATTTTTTCGGGAGGGCACGAGTGCAAGAATTGTCTACCTTCAAGAATCTACTGTAAAACCAATTCGATTACGCAACTTTATCGAAGTTGGTTTGAAAACATTTGCATACGGGTATGTTTTGAAAGAACCTCTCATTTGCAATAATTGATAAATGCTGCATTTTAAAATGTAAATAGAATAATTTAATATTGAGTTCCATCCTCAGTTGGAAGATGAGAGCTGACCTGAATAACTGCCATTTCATCAAACATCAGGAATCCTCAACAGGCCTAGCTCATATCTCTCAACATCGACACGGTTCTCTATTTAGACTTGCAGCTTCTTAGCTGGCTTAAACTTGCATTTAATTCGGAATGGTAGCAAGTTTCAATTGGGAGTTGTGCCGATGCTGAGATAAGAATTAGTCCTGCTAATGATTCCTGATATTGGATGAAATGGCAGCCATTTAGGTTTGTTGCCACTTTTCAACTGAAGACGAAACTCAATATTTGATTGATCTACATGTATTTACATTGATAGAAGCTCATTTATATTGAAAAATAGATAGAATCTTTAGATAGAATTCCACTCAAATTAGCTTCATTACTGTAAATAATGCTATATAATACTTCATGTGACGCTCAGTGGTCGATGGTGAAAACTTGCTGGTGAGCGTCATTTCACTCATGACGAAACGAAATGCGCTCATGTAATCATGAGATTTGATGATGATCAAAAATCAATTCAAATGATAAGATTGTAAGAGTGACCTCGTTACTTATTTATCTTGAAATGGTGCCAATTAGTTAGCATTGACTACAGATATATCATTCCAGCAAGCTACAGAATGTACAATAAACATTCACACACTACTGTCCGATGCTGCGGTCATTGAAGGTTGAATATGGCAAGTTGAATCGTTAAGTTATGAAAGGCTTCATTGTTGTGCAAATGCAGTGATCGCTGCGCTTTGCCAAACTTTGAGGGAGCGTATTTTTTGCACAAATATAAAATATAAAACCCCGCATCCCCAAACATCGAAATAATATTTCCGTCGGAACTTTGTAATAAATAAGCGAGTTCCTCTACAAAATGTCTCGTCATTCGCTCTGAAATCATATTGTTTATTCATCAATTTTCAAAAATAAACAGTAAATGAAGGAAAAATGGAATGAGAAAGTTTATGTTGGATGCAGACGCAAACATACAGATTGGATGAGAGTTGTTGTCTAGACAGATAGCATGTTACATTTTAGATGACGACACTAATGGCAGCGAGATCAGCTACACAAGTGCCAATTATAGCTCACTGAAGCTACAGACACCACAAGCAGTCGAAGATAAATTACACACTTAGTTACTAGATGCTGAATTAGAGCTGGAATAGGTGAGAGCTGAATGGTGATAGCTTTGCTAGGCAGCAAGTGAGAAAATGTCTATAGGCGTAAACATTTTCAGACTCTGTTGAAATACAAGGACATGTTAGTGTGACTTCGAGAGGCCCAAATCAGCATATAAATGTCACATACATGAGCCAATGAACTTCACAACGTCCAGTGCAGATAATCATAAAATTGTAGATCGCTAAATCATCGGATCGCATCGACAGATTGTTCAGACAAGTACTAGAGATAAAGTTCCTTTCCTTGGTCACTCCTACTTGGAATCAATTGAATTGTAATGAAAAATGCCAGGAAATCATGTCGGCAAAAATAGTCGAGAACTGCTTCATGTACTTTCACTAGAAATCGGCAACAAACAGTTTTGAATTGTTAAGGGATCAAGAGCTCTTGCCTTATTTCTGCTTCAATGTTACCAGACAACTCCCATCATCCAAAGATCTCATGGCGCCGAAATAATTGCCAGTATGCTACAAAGCAGATTTTCAATTTTGAGACAGAAATTGTCGGGTAGTGGTAAATGCAAAGTACATTTACTGTCTTTTAACAAAACATATTGGAGAAGTTCGGTATGAACGGCAATATCAAAGGGATCAGTTATTTCACTACGTGAAATTTGTTTCCGAAAGAGTGAAAGTATTCGTCAATAAGTTTCAGACTGCAAGATAAAATCTCACAAGGTAGGCCTATCAGACATTCAGTATCAAGGGAAATATTTCATATTCACAGAAGTAAATTATAACTATGGAAATGAAAGAACATCTTTAATTTCTTTTGGATGTCTTAAATGATCCTTCGCTGATATGATTCCACCTAAGCAATATTCAAGCATTCACTTCTGCCGATATCTTCTCATCGAATTCAAATTTTTTGTTGTTTCACTAGATTCATATAAATTGGATATCTAAGCGCACAGCATGTGCGAGGCGCATAATTCAAGCATCTCTGAATACACTTTTCTCTAAGTTTGCAGCCTTTCCTAACGCAATCTCATAGCTGATGAAGCCACACTCCGGAGTATTGATGAAATACAATTTGTGAGGGCAAAATATGAAGACTAAGAAAGAGCAACCATCGTATTTCCTCTAGTAAGCGCCGCATCTCTCATAGCAAGAAAATTAGAAAATAATGGTTAACTGCAATACGTAATCGTTCATAGCTAAAAAGCAAGGATTAACTCGCAGTTATCACTCGTCAGTGGAATGCCTGATTGTACTACATTGTAAATAGGAAGTCACATAATAAAAGCGTCTCCCTCTAGTCAATTTATCTAATTCTATATCATCATCAACATCAGATTCGGTAACTTATAGACCATCCTGTATCGTCGAGCTTAGAGCCATGTCATGAGCCATCACGCTCAAATTTGAGCCCGCCTTCAAGTGACCATCGTAAAGAAACAGCAAATGCAACTACTGCACCGGTAATTCCAAGAAATTAGGTCCCACTTGTGTTCATTCAGCGTCAAAACCACCACGCCTTGTCGGCAATGAATAAATCTGTAATGCAGCAAGATGAATGCTCTATTAGATTTCAGGTCCTATTGATATTTTTCTGTGATGGTCACACACCTGCTAATTATTGCTGTCATTCAATTTGGAAAATCGTACATTTTAACAAACGCCACCCTCAAATAAAACTACACTTAGAAGTAAGCGACTGCAAAATTAAACGCCGTGCGTATATTAGAGGAAATGCGGCATTTGTTTTTTTTGCATGAGCTTTTTGTTTCAAAATATGATTCTCAGAATAATTAGCAACATGATTGTGTCGATGGGGCTAGCAACCCCATAAAGCCCATTATTGACTGGGTTAGGTCTTGTTACCAACTGTGTTGAATTCTGGTAAGTTGGGATTATTGGTTACTATTTCTTTGGTTCCTCTTAACAACATGACTAATTTCACCTGTGATAGCATCGGCTTGTTGATTTGTTGTGCAAAATGGTATGCCTCTACATTGTAGTACAACATATATCTCTAGCAATTTTCAATTCATTCATCCATTTTTTAAAAGAAAATACCTCCTCTGATTCAAATTAAATTTTGTTTTTTCAGAATTTACCTTGTTTCGTACAATATTTTACAAAAATAAAACGCCATCTAAAATGATTTCTATTTAACTTCAACATAGCATAATACAGAATATTTTGCTTAAGAACATTTATACGTTAAACCAGGGGTTCTCAACTCAAAAATTCGGCGGGCCACATTTCCTGGCATTTTTCTAATGAATATACTACCGGGCCAATCGACTGAATATATGACCAAAGAACCCCTGTATGCCTATTATATTGTTTATACATAGGTACCGTTATTAGTTAGAGTTGACTAGCGCCTATAGGCCTATTTATGTTTCATTAATAATCCTTCTGAAAAAAAATTTTTTTTTGTTTTGTGATGATTAAGTAGAGGTAGGGTATGGACCTATTGGCATAATTAGAAGGTACTATATAAGCTTACCTAGCTTATAGGATAGATCTGTAACTCTGTATACATGTATACTTTTACAAAACGCATGTGGTTTTGAAAATTTATTGCCAGTGAGAGTTTATCGTTTTTGTTGAAACCTAATGCGCATTCACAAAATATGCAACGCTTATAGATAAAGAGAGGGAGGGAGGCATTTTACATTCATTGGATGAATGCTAACGTTTGGGAAATATTACATATTATGTATGCATGCGTACATGAATATAAACACTCCTTGTTTAAATTGAGAAGAATGATGATAATCCAATAATGATATTATAATTATAAATTGCAACAGAAAAAATAGAAATGCTTTCATCCAAAACATCATAAATGTTATTAATTGTGTCAGTGAGAAACTTGTCCAGGCTTTGCTTTTGTCAACTTGACGAATCTTGGTTTCAAACCGGTTAATGCAAGACGCATCATGTTTTGAACATTTGCGTTAGTCAAGCGTGATCGATATTTGTTTTTTATGTAGTTGAGTGTAGAGAACGAAGACTCACAGTGGTAAGTTGATCCGAACATTGCAAGAAGCCTAAGTCCACATCGTCGAATATCTGCATGCTTCTCATCCTCAGGAATGTCAAACCACATATCAACCATAGTTGTTGCACTCTATAACGCATTCTTGAAACAACACCACTATTTCTCAGCGCAATCAATTGCAGCTCACCAACAGCTCCATTCACTCCAAATTTTTCGAATTGACCTGCACAGATTTCAACATTTGCTTCTACAGGATTTCTCATAAATCCTATCAAATGAATAAGGTCATT
Source organism: Prostheceraeus crozeri (assembly GCA_907163375.1). Lineage (NCBI taxonomy): Eukaryota > Metazoa > Platyhelminthes > Polycladida > Euryleptidae > Prostheceraeus > Prostheceraeus crozeri. The sequence goes on along the minus strand of CAJQUW010015337.1, from coordinate 440,234 downwards.
AAAATCTTGAAATCGATTGTCAAAATCGATTTGAACTTCAGCTATGTAAGTTTTTAACAATTGACATGTATGATCTGTTTGCTACGGCTGCAGCTTGCTTCACTCTTCTCTACAGAGCTTCTCATTGAATTGAGTGGGAGAAATAGCGCGCGCACATCACGTTTGTCGCCGTGCGCTACAAATTAGCTGTTCTTAAACTGATAGACAAGCTCAATTGACAAGCCGCCAAATATACGCATGTCTTGCTCACTCGTTTCATCGCGGGCCACCGCCAACAAGCTTGCGGGCCACAAAATGGCCCGCGGGCCACGTGTTGAGAACCCCTGCGTTAAACGACGTGAATTCATGAAGTATACAAATAATTGTGGTATAGTATATGATATTGTGCACGTAGAAGTGCTAGCGTGAAGTTGTGCAGGGAACGAGGTAGTACATAAAACTTTCACATAGCATAGTACACCTCTAACCTACTGCAAAACTTCGCGTCTGCCGGATCAGATCATTTGCTTTTCAGAAATAGAGAGGATAACAAAATCCTATGTATTTCCAGTGGTAAAATTGTGACATTTAAGGTGTTGACTCCATTTTTTCGAATTTTTGCTCATAAAAGTTACACAAATTGGCATTTTGTTGAACTGGTTATTATAGAAATCATCTACAGATCATGATCTTTCAAATGAGTTATCATTCAGTGACAGAGGATGAAGTAAAGTGTACAAACAGACACTTTTCGTTGCTGCAACTGCAAATTTTAACATCGAAATTTCAGGAAAATTGTTGATATACTTTAACGAAAAGTGTCTGTTTGTACACTTTACTTCATCCTCTGTCACTGAATGATAACTCATTTGAAAGATCATGATCTGTAGATGATTTCTATAATAACCAGTTCAACAAAATACCAATTTGGGTAACTTTTATGAGCAAAAATTCGAAAAAATGGAGTCAACGCCTTAAATGTCACAATTTTACCACTGGAAATACATAGGATTGTGTTATCCTCTCTATTTCTGAAAAGCAAATGATCTGATCCGGCAGACGCGAAGTTTTGCAGTAGGTTAGAGGTGTACTATGCTATGTGAAAGTTTTATGTGCTACCTCGTTCCCTGCACAACTTCACGCTAGCTCCCGGACTATGCGTTTGCATCAACCAAAAAGCAAAGTCCAATAAAACATTTTTGAGTTTTATTTGGTTTTGATTGTGAAACTAACTTCTTGTTCAATGTCAATAACCCAAACACTGTTCTTCTATAAAACATCACTAAATTTGTTTCAATGACACGTAGCCTTCAATCTAACGCCGGGTACTTACACCATTTAACAGCGATTGTTCAATGGAAAAGTATAACTAAACATGCGGCGCCTGATAAAAGACGATAGAACGCAAGTTCTGCTTCGAACAGACGAAGCGGCATTCATTTGAAGAAATACAATATCATAGCCAAGCTCGTACCAAGATACAGTTTTAGTTTGCCTAAGATGAGTTCATTGTGTTGCCTCTATCATGACTATCGCAATTACAACTTACTTTGGACACGAATATAGTGTTGATCGTTGGATTATGTTGAAAATTCTGAAGGATGTTCATTCTCTCGCTCTGATTGGTCGGTCCATAAATAAAGGGCTTGCCCATCCTCTTCGAGTAGTATTTTAGGGCGAAGACATTATCGGAAAAGACGATGATCTTATCGTTTCGACGCTCATGATAGTTAATGAGAAATTGACAAGCTCTAAACTTGTTGGGATTCATCGCGTAAAGCAATAGCCGTTTGGCGGAGCGAATATGAAGGTATTCGCGATAGAATTCAGGGGTCATTGGACACCACACTTCGGCACATTGGACACGTGCGATGTATCCGTTCTTTTGCAACTCCAACCAGTTAGCTTCATAAAGCTTGGGACCGATAAGGAAGTTGAGATCTGCGATCTTGTCATCCTCTCGAACGAGAGTTGCTGTCAAGCCTAGTTTGCAATGTGACTGAACCATAGTGAGAACACGGCGGAAGATACGAGCTGGAATAGTGTGCACCTCGTCCAAAACCATCAAACCCCATTCTTCTTTCCGCATCCATTGCATAACACGCTCCGCCTACAATAGAAGAATATAAATATAGATGGTGTGTGACAGTCATGAGCCATGTATTAAGTAGGCAATAATTTCCGCAGTTCCATGTTAAATGACTGTTGGATGAAATGGGCAAAAACCTAAATACGAGCGATAGGAGCTTCTGAAAAGAAAGACCTGGAACCCGATTTCGCGATCACAACTACAAAATACCGGACATTCTCTTGTTCTGTCTGGCCATGACGCTCAAAATCGCGTGCGAGACTAAACAAAACATCCATTGCACATGTAATGCCACCATGAAGCTAGAAAGGAAATGAAGGATGCCATAATCACAATCCGCACATTTATTTCACACCTAAATAGCGAAACGGAGGTGAACGCTACATTACTAAGTCGAAAATTAAGATGAAAAGCTTAAAATAGAATGTGTGCAAACTGTGCATGTTGAAAATCAATATTCACACGCAATTTTTGTGCAAAATCAAATATTTGTTTGACATTCACACACTAACTCGAGCCCTCTTTAGCTTAGCTTGCATTGAGCTAACTCCCGCATGTGTCATCAGGGCTTCATCGCTTGGATGTACTTTAATGAATATACACATGTATTGAAACATTAAATTTTGAGCATGTCTTTCATTTTTCTAAATCTGGTGTTGTCTAAGTATGTTTATCTTCAGGGCATCGCAAGTCTTGAAGATTAAACTGCTTCAGAAGTCCAGATAAATCCAATTTTACGTCTTTAGCTCCACGTCGCTGCGTACATATAATACGTTTTCTGTCCTATTGTTCATCAATCGAGAGGTCTCTACTTAAAGTTACTAAAGAACAACTACATATAGGTACCTCTCTTGCTTAAAACAGATGTCGGCTTCTAACATTTTTAATTGAATTAACTCAGTTCTCTACATGAGCATCAATAGGTGATTTAAATCAGAAGAAATGATTTCCTGAGTGGAATGTTTGACAGTCAATTACTTTTCATGATGAAGTTGATTATTTATTAGACTTCTGCAAGGACTTCCTCCAAAATTCTCGATTCCTGTCTCTCCGTACTAGTAAGTACACACACACTTCACATTCCTCGTAAACTTCACTGACGATGAAGGAGCACTGTCACTACGATCGTCTACTAAAAGTGCATATTAATGCTTCTCAATTATTCGACAGTTGCGCACTATCAGCTGCGCCATATACTACGTGTAGTATTCAACATCCCCCCAAGATTGTTCTAAAACACTCGACGATCAGATCACATCGCACCATTATTACTTGAAAAGTTTCAATGGTCGATGGGCTCATATTAGGACACAAAGTTCTTCTAAGCAAGTCAAACTAAGGTAACATTTTCAGGGGATTTTCGGTCACTCGCGTGGATGTAAATTTTCGAATTTTGACTTGACTACACATTATGGAGATAGTTGGATATTTTTGACAGATTTCCCGAGTATTGGATATTTTTGATATGATTTTTCAATAAATAAAATTTTTGTCACGACGTTTAGATAGTTAGGGATGGATGGGCTCATTTCAGTTACAAGCATCTAAGATTGAGCTAGATTTTAAATTAAAGTTGATAGTCGAAATTCAAAAAAGGGTCAAATATGTACTCTGGGCCTACATTTGGAGCCAATATTTTCTCTTGAAGTCGGCGAAAAAATAATTATAACCCACTGATTTTAGTATGGAAAAACGACACCCACAGTACATCTTTCTTGTTAGGTCTAGAATGCCTCAATGAATGATCACCGACCTCGCCTTCTTTCGGTATCTTCACCTCAACAAGCACCTGGTTCAGATGACTCGTCACAGTGATTTTTCCCATCTTGACACTATAGATTCCCAAAAGTCATGAGCCTACATGCGAAGTGAAGAAGATGGATCATCCTGAGTGTCTATGGCCTTAGTTTCCTATTTCTGGAAATGTCTTCGATTACGTTCCTTCCTCACATTAATTTCATAATCTCACCACGCGCTTTATTTTCCAGGCTCATTCCTAATATTATTCATACATCAGTAACTTAGTCCTTCTTCAAAGATCTTGTGCTTTCCTCGTCTTCCAACACTCACTTCCGTTTAGAATTACAGGTCGAATGACAGTCTGGTAAACTTAAGAATTCAACTTCACAGGAAACTTTGAGTCGCATGCTACTCCGCTCACCTCTCTCCCTTCATCTATCGTGTTCTTATTCACTCTTTTACCATCTGCTTACAACCTCGCATGGGAGGAAAACTTTCCTCCAACTCCTTCAGCAGTTGGAAGAAGAGCGAACGGGCTCGATGAACGGTCGCGGATTACGAGCAGAAATTGCTTGGTAGGACAGCAAACCCGCAGGCCTAAATTATAATATTGTAACTATACACTCATCTAAAAGTATTTTAAAAAATATCCTGGTATCTCTAGTTTCTGTTGAAAGTAGCTATGTAACACAATTTAGTTGACGTAATGTGCGATATGCAGTATGATCATTTAATCTGATAATTACTAGTTTAAAATTGATCGATAATTATGATAATACGCTGATAATAATAACTTTACATAAGCTCGAAACATAGTTGATGGCAGCTGTAAAAAAAAGCTCGAAACACATTAGGAAGGATCCTTTTTCGATATGGTCGAGCAACAAAAAATTCAAATGCATCTTCATCAAAAGGAGGATAGGACATAAATCAATGACTATTTATTTAATTTAATAAAGTCAATTCAATATAAATTAAAAGAACCCTTCTTGAATGCCTTCAGTGATTCTGATTGACGGATTTCGATAGGGAAGTGGTTATAAATGGTAGGAGCCACAGCTGAAGAGACAAGCTTTCAAGTCTTAATAGAACTGAAAGGAACAGAGAGTGATCTGCTTATTTGAAGACTGAAGAGTGAGTAACGAACGATGAATCGATTTCTCTCTCTCTCATCACAAATCTTTCAAACAAGGATCTTAATATTTTAAACAAATTGCTGAAAACAGTGTTTAAAACACACTGAAAGAATATGTTTAAAGCATGTTATTCATTAAGAAGTGATTCTTAATGCAACTTTTTCAATGCTTTACCAGTGGTTCTCAGCCTTTTTTGCTCGGATTCCTCCTGAAAAGGTAGAGGGTTGAAAGTATCCTCCCTAAAAGTTGAAAGTATGCTTAATTCCTCTCTATAAACTAGTAGGTTCATATTCAAGTTTAAAAAAGATAGCAACAGCACATGTTTTCAAATAAAGACTTTTCAGGTAACTAATCAGGAAGTATGTAAGTACGTGTTTTTAGGAAGTGTTATCGATTAGAAAGATTGCAGCATGATGACTGCATTGTGCCTGATACTTGCCACACAATTTCTGAATCAAGGTGTCAAGTTCGTGAGTTTCAATCTCGAATCAACGCGCACAGTGATGTTGAGTCGATTTCTCTTCTTATTTACCAAATCTGATACTACCATCTACTGTAAACCTACTTCAATGAGTAGCCTATTAACATGTGTTATGACTGCAGTCGCAGTTCCTTGTCTAGGAGGAAGTCAACAGATCTTGGTCATTCAAAATACTCCTTCGAGCGTGATTCCTCCTTGCCACATGGCCCCCGATAAAGAATCATTCAAGAATACAGCCGAAACATCATACAACCATATATACCAGTTTGCTGCCATCGACCGTGAGGTTTTGGACGCCGAAGGTCGTCTTGCAAAGTGAAGTTTTTCATGAAAATAAATTTCGACTAAAATTTTGGAGAGTCTTTATCTTAACATTAGACTGCATCAAAATGGTTCACCTACCGCGTGGGCAACTATATCATACAATCATTTGAAGGATTATGGACAAGATATATTGAATGCTTTGAATCCTGTATCAACCTTCTTAGACAAGTGAAAAGGACAATGGAACTATGGGAGAAGTGGCAGATAAATGAAATATTTTGCATGAAAGACGCGGCTTATAAGCATGTGATCAAATAATAAATGACAATGGCAGTACAACCACCGATAGAATAGGCCTTCTTGCTACGAATCTGCATAGACAAAGTTGACGATGACTTGCAAGCTCATATTGTTAGGAATTCTATCGCTGGTGCTGAGGCTGCTGCCTCTGGACCACTAACCCGATGCGTTGCGAAGGCATCTCCTTAGACTTTTCGAAGGAGACGTTCATTCTGAACTTGGTAGAGGAAGCCGGTGAGAATAGGTTTCGAGACGGAACCATCTGGTATTACCAAAGTAGTATTATTCTGCACTCATGCAGCACAGTAGCTTTCGAACGTTAATTTAGTACAATGGGATTGACGCATGAAATATTGCGGAGGAATCTCGGAATAGAGGCGAGAAATGAGGCGGAGCAGAGGCGTATTTGTATGTAGTCAAAGCGGACAAACACGATTTCAACTGTTTGCGAGAATTTGACTCATTAGCTTCAATCTGACGTTTTGCATGCCGTAATTATCCTGGCTGCATCTAACTCCGCCTTCCTGACGCTGTTCCCTTCATCTCTATTTCTTTGTAGGAAATCAAAGAATGGTCTTCAATCTCTCCAATCGATCTTCATCATCGTCCAAAGTGTCTACAATTTTCTTCATGATCATCTCTGCCATTGCTGTATCTAGGGTTTAAAAACAGGATGGCGGCCAGATTTCAATCTTCAAATTCCCGGGCTATTTCATCGAATTTCCACGCCATTTTTTTATAATGACAATATACTTTATTCCACCTACAACGCTCAAAAATTATCCAGACACTGCTTTAAGCTACTTTCCAAACAAGTGCTTGGCCTAGCGATCTTGTGGTCCATGAGCCCCGAAAGTGTCATTGGAAGTCGGTAGGAAGGGCATCCGGACTAAACGATCACAACACTCCAGATTAAAGTCTGACTGTGTCAGCACCGTTAAAGCCCCCTTGTATGGGGGATTAAAGTGACGTCAAAAAATCATTGTTTTGCTTTAAACTACTTTTATCATACCTTCCGGTTAGAATTTTACCACCAAATTATGACCCATATTTGACTCCGTCGCACTCAGTTTTTAAAATTTTTGAATTTTGTGAGCAGTGATTCTTAAGATTATAAACATCTACTTTTCCTCAATGGCCTGCAGCCGTGAGCTACTTATGGAATCTAAATGATTTCATATCGTGGAAAAGTTCGCTTCCTGAACTTTTCAACAATCAAAAAATGCTTCATTTTCATCATCTGATTCATAAAATTCTATGAAGTTGAATTTCGCCGATTTTTCAGACTTCAATTTTCTAACATTCTAAGTTGAAGCAGCAAATCGCATTTTGGAACGCTACATTTTGAACTGCAGCGTATTCATGCCATGAGAGAAATTCAGGATATCAAAATCCACATCTTAATACAAAAGCACGATAACACCAACTTATCCAGAAGCATCGACAAGAGAAACCAGGAAGACTGCCACAATGGCCAGAACAATTGCTAACTGTTATCCCATTTTTTTATCAGTTTGCGTGCAAACAATGGGCGCGTGGTAACCGTCATCCATAAAATTTGTGCTTTGGATTCCTGGGTTCGGCCGCCACCCTGAATTCAATATATACCAGCAATGTGTGATATTCACACTTCACAAACTTTAGGATACAATCACGTAATAGGCCCTATCACTCCACAAATGGAAAACAATGTATAGGCCTAAAGATTGCCATTGTGAAAAAGAGCAATTTCCTTCTCACTTAGAAGTTTTTTCACAAAGACTCAAGCCTAAGTACTGAGAAATACATTCTTAACGGTTGAAATAATTTTTCGCAGTGTTCGCACCATGATAGTTATGCTCGTTAAAACTTTCGGGTCGGGTACAAAATTATGGTTCGTGTGGCAGGTGGTCGGGTTCGGTTTCAATTCATAGCTGTTGCACATCGCAACGGCTCCAAAGGTGGCAAAGAATATTTTAGTGGACAGAGTACAAAATGCTGTGGACTAAGGAATACCGTCGTCTTGTTCTAACCCAATTTCATACTGAACACAAAAATCGTGAAAACGGCACTTCTTTCCGACGATATAGTCGTTCCAATGATATTGCGAGTAATACCTACTTGGATCCCTAAATCCTTGGATCCTAAATGTCTTTATGGAACTGGTTACTGATGTTTCAAGTTTACTATGCACAGTAGTGAATTCCACCGTCCTTAAATACGCAGATGACATCAAAATGAACATTGAAATTAAGCGCGCTCATCCGGAAAAATCTGCCCAGCTGCTGCAATCTGATCTCGACGCGGTGGCCATCTGGTCAAAGGAATGGCAACTGCATTTGAATCCAGAAAAATGTTCAACTATCTTATTTAAACATCGCAATCCTTGCTTTCATTACAAGATGGAAGGATCTCAAATTCTCACGGCACACCATCCCTTGTGTCAAGAAAGCCAACAACGTTTTTTCTGCCACCCTGCGGACTTTCATGTCAAGAGACCCTAACGTAGGCTTTACACCTCCCTAGTTCGTCCACACCTATGCCGTCCCAGTTTGGAATCCATCCTTATCCAAAGACATTATTCTGATCGAACGTGTGCAACGGCGCTTGACTCGTAATATTCATGCCTTAACTTCCATTCCATACGAAGAAGACTAAGAAGATTCAGCTGATGTTGGACACCACTTAGTCTCTTCGAATATAAGACGAGATCGTTTTGAACGAATTATAGGAGCTATTCATTTTGCCAATAATTATGAAATTGATAAAAGTGAAAAAATTTCAAACTGAGACCACTAACACACGACTGAATGCAAATTTTCGGACACATTGTACCTGAGACACTCATGGATTGGGATGAAGGCATGATTAGGGATTACGATTCCTACGGGAGTAAACAATATATTTGTGGCAAACCCACACGGTTGGGGTATAAAGCATGATGTCTTAGCACTGCAACAGGTCATCTAGTGAGTTTTGATATATATCAAGGCAAGTATTTTCTTTCACGACGAAACACATGCAGTTATGGCAGACTAGTAGGAAAACAATCTGCACCTTTACTGCACTTCTTGGATAATTTGCCTCATCCAGACCTCAGTTACTACTCCTATTTCGACAATCCTTTTTCGAATTTGGATCTTTTACTCGAACTACAGAGGAGAGGCTACGATGGCATAGGCACCAAATCAGAAAACCACATTTCAAAAGACTCAAGTTCGCAAGAAAAATGAGGTAGCCAAAGAGAAACGAGGTGCATGCGCTCATACTACAGATTTGAAAAATAATACTAGTATTTTACATTGGAAAGACAATAGGGTAGTTTCCTTCATATTAACATGTGATTCCATACATCCAATAGGAACTTATCAGTGATTCTCTCGCGCTAGCAAAACAAAGATTACCGTCGATATGCCTAATACCGTGAAGATGTATAATAAGTTCATGGGCGGAACGGACCGCATAGACAAAAATGTGAATTGTTGTTGAGTTCCATCAGACGTAAGAAATGGTATCACCATATTTTTTCTTGGACTGCAGATGTTTCTATCCAAAATGCTTGGAATCTTCATCGAAGATGTGGTGGCAAATTGAGTTTGCTTAGTTTCCGATGGCGGATATGTTGTAATAAAAAACAGATATATTGAAATTTTTTTTTTGGATCTTCTCGTGCTTCATATAACTAGTGCTCGCAAAGATAATTGCATTTTTGAGAAAAAAATTTATCGGCACTAATGGGCTAAATTTGAATGAAACTGATGCGTCTTGCTAAAATTTTTTCCGAACCGTGGCTGAGACAGACAAAACTTTCGCTCTAAATTATGATTGTTTAGTTTTTTTACTTGAGTGAAAGTATCATTCCCGGGTGATTCCCGGGCAAAACTGAAAAATGGCCAAAATTCCTGGGCGATTACCGGGCCCCCGGGCTATTTCTGAAATTCCTGGGCGATTCCCGGGCGCGGCCGCCACCCTGTAAAAACCATATTTTCAGAAATATCTTGAAATAATAAACGATGCTTTTTATAAGTTAATTTTTTGCTTTTGTTGTCATTTGTTTTTCTGTTTCAGCATTTTGCATTGTTTCTTTTCATTAGGCCAACCTATTAAATAAATCGATTACCTCAAAACGTGCCTATGACCACCTTTAACATGTCTTCGTAGCTTTAATAAGCCGTTTGCTTATATCATGTCACTTGTATTTGTCGGGTCGACTACTTTACTTGGTAGCACTCTACAGTATAATCATTCACATTGTCCTCTCTACGTTAATGTGTACTATTTGAGGTAATGAATATGATCACATGAAATTACAATTAGAGACTATCAGATCCATCTAAACATGGACCAAGAGACACGTTTTAGCACGTTTTCAGCCCTACGTGAGATGCACATGCAGATGACATGTTGTTCAATAAGCTTCAAAGCTTGCCTCGACCGTTAGAAGTCGCTCGACGCCGAAGACCTCATAGTAATTTTGCTTTTTTGAGTTGAATTTCATCGACTTTGGACTAAGCTTAGGAGAGTTTTCCATCACTCTGCCTGATTTTTATGAAGCTCAACAGTTCAAGTTGTGTGTTATCAGTGCAAGTCTCACTATACATAGTTCTCAACCTCCAATCCATTTGAATAAAAAATGACCTTTTCTCTTATGATCCAAACTATTTGATTGAAACTGACCTTTCATATCATGATAAAATCCTAACAGTACCCCTGGGACATCACTCAAGGCAAAATAGACGAAGCAAATGGCTATTATCTGTTCACGACAATGGATTACCAACCAGTTAATCAACAAATTCTCATCATCGACAGGCGTTACTTCAGACGCACAATCACCACATACAAACCACACCACTGTCATTGTCGCCGTCTCATTGAAGATACAAATGTTGCCTCTCAGGTTGTCTGCGACACCTGATAAATTATTCAATATAGAAAGCAGATGGCAATTACAAAAGGAAAAATTGCGATTTAAGTTCGATGATTTCATTGATTCAATGGTAGCGCTCAATTTTCAATTTATCAATTATTCAAATTAATGCATTGATTAAGGATAAATTGTCAAACAATTTGAACTCTCGAATGGCTGGCAATTTAATCTAATAATTCATTATATAAATCGCTGGAAAGAAATTTTACTGTATCATTGTCGTGAAATAGCTCCGGAAAGAAATATTGTAGCATATGAATACTGAAACTTCCTGAAGCATCATGTATCCATCTTCATGTTCGAGAAAATTGACAATCTGTCTACGCATGAAAATGGACAGAGAATTCGCTCAAGTCAGGCTGGATAGACATGTTATTTAAAGTTAATTTAGATTTACAATCATATTTAAGTTTGGTGAAAACCCAGCACTCCTTAACCGACATCTTGTAGAAATACTTTTGAAGAACAATCACGATAAAACGTGATTCAACGAATACGGAAGTAAACAAGCATATCATGATACATTCTTTTATTAAAAGCCATCCCATAATAATCAAAAAAATCAGGAGGGGTTTCAGAAATAATATTATAACACCACTGCAGCACTGTCAAATCCCCCAGGGGAGGTAGCGACGTTAAAATTAAATTTTATCGACAACCGTCCGACAGGTACATTGAATTCTGATGTGAGAGGATTGCTGATTAACAGTTTCTGTCGTATTTTGCTATATTGGTTGTGATATTCCAGTAAGCTTACTTACATTTTAAGATATTCTTTCAAAGAACATTTCCCAGTTTCAGTTTTTCGAAAATCTATAAGCTCAATTCTGCAAATTTTATATTCTGACCAGAGAAAATGACTTTTATTAAGGATATTCTTAGATTTTCATCCTTCTGTGCACAGCAAGAAGATGAGTAGATTACTTCTCATCAACCAAAACAAATTTCTATCTTTTCAGATTTGGATACTTATTCAAGCAAATACAATAAATTAGCAAAGACGAGAAGTAAAATTCATCCTCTACCTCACGAGTTCAGGATGCTGGTTCACTAGCGTTTGCAGAGAAAATAAAACTTAGAGGATAAACAACGCTCATAATCGCATGGAGATGAATGCAAATTCGCAATGGTTTGTATTCTCTATCGTGAGCTGCAAGCATATTTAGGAAATATAAATCCAGTATGGGGAAATTCACGAGACATCAAACTGGCACGTATGTTAAATCTCATAGAAGATTCGAGGAGAATGAGTAGTGGAAGAAACACACTTGGACATGTGACACTCTTACATGTGACTTTGGTAGACTAAAAGCAGGGATATATATCTATATATATATATATATATATCCCTGACTAAAAGCAGAATAGACTACTAACTTGTTGATAATTTTGATGGCTATCATGACATCTTGTAATGAAAGTTAGGGATCGTTCAATAAATGCGCAATCGCCTAGGGGAAGGGGTTTCATGCGGCGATTATGGAGGATGGGAGCCAGAAAATCAAGTCTTGAAAATATTCCAAATAACAAATAAAAAATTACTTGCAATGAATGTAAATTATACATTCCAGAAAATAATTGAACAAATCAAATTGAACACTTTCAAAAAATCGTCTAGATGTGATTGAAGAGAACGATGAGTAGTTACAGAGAAGAGGATATCCAAATCTTCCCATCCATAGATTTGAAAACAGTTTTGACTATTTACAAACGCAATGTGAAAGAGCCATATTTTTCCTGTTTAAATAACTTTCGATTATTTTTCTTATTCCGTTATAATCGCGCGTCGAATTGTTCTTTAGTGTATATATAATATCATATTTTTCCTTTTTCGTGAGATCACTAGTTTTCTATGGCGCAACTTTTGTTAGCATGACTTTTTACATACAATGCATAATGTACTACATATAGCTTCCTTGCAGTCCTTTTATCAGATTTAAGATGCCGGGTTTGTTATATGTGGACTGTATACTGCATTTGGAGTTGAAGACTTTATGTCAAATATACAAATCGATCCCCGCGACTGGTCTTAATATCGGCAGTCACAGTCAAGACGAAATATTTATTCACTGATCATAATTGCTACGAAAAATGATGTGTGATGGTGATGGCTTCATCCTGCCAATTGACACAGTCGCATGCAAGCGACTCGTTAATACCTATATTCTTTTCCGAGTTGGAAGAAATTATTCGAATACTTTCGATTTAGAAGAAACTAAAGCTTACCTCAAGATGCTCCATGGACTGATAGAAGTCATCGCTGCCAAGTGTTGGAAGCTATGTACAGTGAAGACTATAACAAACGGTTAGCTGAAAAGATTTCATTTCGATCAACAGTGATCACATAATTTTTACACAGCCCTTTACCATTCAGCATAAATTCGCGGATTAATAAGTAAAACTCGAATAATAAAGTAATCGCTAAATAAATAAAGCTTGAATATACATGGAGATGTCACTATAATGAAGACCAAGGCTCGTATTGGAAAGATCACAAATTGATAGTGTTTGGTTCTTAAGAAATCAATCATCAATCGAACGAATCAAACTTAACTGCATTCATTGAAATAATATTTTTCTAAGATTCAGAATGCGAAACATAGCTTAAGATGATGAATTCAATAAAATAAAAAAAAGTTGGTGATATATTTTCTTTAATGCTTCTCAATCAGTTTTGTAAAAATATACAACATGTTATACAACAATACAGTCCTCAAAAGTAATGTTATAGCAAATATTCTGTGGGATTAAAAATGAAAAACATCACTCTCCAGGTTTTGTTTTCGAAGTTGATTTACATTAAGAACGAATGATAAAATGTTTGAATTTTCAAAAATTACGGGAACTGAAAACAACGAATTTTATGAGTGGTAGCTCTTCTCTCATTTGCTCATTTGAACCCATTGTTGTTTTTTGAACATTTCAACACGAAATTTTTGAAATAAAGTTAAAGCAGAAAAATTGTACTAGAGAGAGAAAGGAGAAAGAGAAGATTAGTGCAACTCTGATGGCACGAGTCACAACCTCAAACAATACACAGAGCGCCCACAAATTGCACTTGATTTTTTAGGAAAAACTTGTTTCATAAATTCACTGAACTACTTATCATTCACATTTCTTTTTGCTTGACATACGAAGCTTTCACCAAGAAAAGGTAAAATAACACATTTCCACACCGCATTTTGATGTATGGTTAAGTATTATATTCAAGCTTTATTATATTCAATAGAATTCAATATTTACTATTTTCAATCATTATTATTTCAAGTGCATGTTTTCAATTTAAGAATTACCTGAAAGAAGTTGGAAGTTTGCTGAAAGTGATCGTGCTCTATTTATACTACGATGTCTACCTGAAACGTTTCGTAATGAAAATGTGAATAATTTGTGACTTTATTTTCTTTCTTCGGACTCGACAACAAAAAGCATCAGACTGTCTCCAGCAAGCAAAAAATTCAACTGAGGAATATTCGGTACTGAAGAATTCGGTTCAGAAGCTGATAAATGCATTATTTCAACAGATCTGACCCAAGTTTCTAGCTCGATTAACTATCATTATAAACGATTATCTTGGGATCCTATAATCTTTCTCGATCAACTGCTCTTCTAACGACACTAGAATAAGCAATGGATAAGCAATGGAGTGACTGAAATTTTGTACTTATTCAATTGACCGGACAGCAACCGTACAACAGAGCTCGAAACTGATGAATATCAAGATGTAGTAAAATTTGACCGAACTCAAAAGTCGGTAATTCTACCTTTAAAAAGTTCAATAAATTAAGCAGAATAAATTATAAAGTAGCAATTAAGAACGTGAGAAAAAGTGAAGATGCATTAACGATGAGTGGAAAATCAATCTTTATAGAATGAGTCAATCTTCGAATGAAAAGGTTTTCAATTTATTGATCGACAATGTTGGAAACTTTCTCAAGTAACGATTGCAATGCATGCACCTACCCCCTTGATGATGATGATTGTTTAACGTCACCACTTCACCCCATACTGGGAGGGGGGGGGCTTGGTCGGTGCTGACATAGTCAGACATAAATCTGGAGCATTGAGATCTTTTATCCCGGCAGCCCTTCCTGCCGACTTCCAATTACACTTTTGTGGCTCGACCACTCGACCGAAAGATCGCTAGGCCAAGCACTGCGCTACGGAGACCACAATGATGATTTTACATTTTTTCTCGTCACGTGACGTAATTAATAACTTTGACTCCAACATATGGGAAAATTTCGAGCCCATCAGCATTCACACGCCTTAATAAACACTAGATAATTTTTAAAGCAAAACAGAACTTGAATAATTTTCCTTAGTCATCATTGATCAAGAAAACACTGCAAGTAGTCAAGCTGCTGAAATTTTGCTCATTGCGATATTTTCAATTCAATTTTTCAGTAAAACTCACATTTCTCAAGTACAAGCGACCTAAGAAAAAGGATCCATGTCGCAAAATAAATGGTCAGCTGGAAAGTTACTCAGATAAAGAACCCAGAAAGACCGAAAAGATGATGGGAGGATCTCAAGAAAAGGCTGAAAGACTGGGATGCAGCGAATCGAATCAAGCGAAAAATATGGTCCAAAAACATTAACCCTACTGGACGTGTGGACAAGCCGGAGGAGTTGATAGCCTTATGCGGGAGGGTGCCTATAGTAAGGATGAGAAAAAATACGGCACTCCCTTTAGCAACGGCTTGTAATAAAATAGCAAAGATAAAAGTACTCGCACATGTATATACACGGCAAACGTTTCGCGAAGCACTCGCTGCCTTCGTGCACTAAAATAATGTCAAAGAAGAACCATGAACCTTCTGCACCTCCAAGCCGTAGCATGGCAGTACACCAACTGAACTACCCTGTCACCAAAATTTAGAACAGCTGAGCCAGTGATACATCAGACATTCCCCTGTGCTTTGATGTCTTAGTTGACGATTGCGCATATTGAGAATCTACATGTGTGTTAATAGGACAAACTGTGCCATAAACGCAAATATCACAAATTACAAATAAAGTTTGCGAACTTTGATATTTTACGCATCTCCTTTCTGTTTGAGATGAGTGCTACACCAAAATGCTGTGCGAAAAATTCAAATATGTAGGGTGATGACATCAGTTTAGTTACTACATACAGCAACCAGAAGTCCAAATTTTCACATTATTTCCTAAGTCGACCTCCTAATAAATTACCATGCAATCAATCAGCTCAATCACTAATATTAGCACTATTTACTTGAGTCATCAGATGATTAATAATCGATATAATCTGCTGGAACAATTGGGGTCATGGATATAGAACATGTCCCGAATTATGAGATAGTCTCCTGACAAATCCGTCATGCAGGGCCATAAAATAACCGAATCCTAGCGAATGCTGATGATAAATACTGTACCTGTTTCACTAGATCGTCATAACGGAGATGCATTTCTGCGCTACTGACTTTTAAGTTTGCCGCGGAATAAAATGCATTCGAAAGCATTGCTTTGAACGAAGGAAATAATTCCATTTCAAGGCTTTAACAAATGAGTGTTGTCAGAATTAATAATAGCTACGTGCGCTTTAAGCTTGGGTATGAGTAGCAAATATCACTGATGTCTCATCAATCGCCAGACAAACTGCGCAGTTTCCTTCTAGACAGGAAAAGATTGAAGTATCACAACATATAAAATTCTTCTTCCATTAATTTTGTTGATACAAAAAGTCTTGTTGTAACATAACTTTATGAAATTATCCCACACAATTCTCTTTGAAGAAAATGAAGTTATTTATCTGCTTAAGCAGCATTTCTAAATATAAGCTGCTATTGTAACCAGGGATCTGCAGCGGAAGGTACATAGGTGCCGAGGGGATACAAGGTTAGAGCGGAGCTTTTAGGGTTCGATAATGCCGTCCACTTGGTTCCTTCGACTGTTGAGAGAGCCATACTATGTCATCAGCGCATACAAGGACAGATAGGCGTTTCTCGCGGTATTTATGGTTCCTTCGCCGGCTTCTAAGCAATCTATTATCGTTCATAGAGATGACATCATGGAGAACACAGTCAAGCAGATTTAGATTTCATTATCACCAATTTTCGGAGTACTTCATGCAAAGGCAGGAAATGAGACAATTATGTTTGGCAGGGAATAAAATGTGAAGCATAATTTAAAATTATTGTTTTGTTTAATATTCAAGTTGATGTGTGTCTACATGACTGTTCCATTCCATCCAGGTTAAGAGACAGGTGTAATTGCCGTCTTTCCTTCACAAACATTCCACACGCCGTGTATTTTCAGTTCATTCCGTACCTAGCAAATTCATTGTTTACAAATCCCTGATATCGACATTCAGGCTTTATCAGATTTTATTGTATCAATGATATCTGATAATGTTGAATAATTCATTATGCATGTTCTGACTAGGTAGGCCTCATTGCTTCACATATGTATCAAAGTGTTGTACAGTACAGGCAAATTAAAAGCAGCTTTCATCGTTTCTCCTGTCTATTAGTTAAAGGAATGAGGTCTTCATTGCTCTCAACATCACGCAGGTGGAAATAACATGAATATATACGCACGCGCATACGGGAGAACGACGAGCTTTTACAGATTTCTTTCCCATCAATCACAGGAAAATTTCATTGCGACGAGAGGAGACGGCATACGTTTAATATCGTTACTTTCGGAAGCGATCTCGACGACAATTACATTGCTATTTATCAGAGGATCAATTACACTAATTAAATCATTCAAATCAAGATTAAAGTTGTCGAATGACTGTCATTCCTCAAGAGACAGTTGATATCATCGAGCTTAGAATCTTTGATATCCGAATGACAACTTTCATTACCATGCTACTCGTAGTATGAAAACGAATCATTAATCAGTGGTCGTTAGATATTTTCATCTTAAGTGAAATGGACCACGGTTAGCCGAGAGAGAAAGAGAGAGACTGTTCAGAAACTGCGCAGTCAACAGTTTTGGAGGGGAGATTATTTCAAATATCACAACTATGCTATTTGACAGTGCCTTTGAAAAAAACAATAGAATATTAACAGTGACTTTATTAAGCATCCAAATGCGGACAACATAAAAAATCAATTATACGAGTAGAAGTATAACAAAAGCAGCAATTTTGAACGCAAGGGTTTATGAAAAGATGTGACAGTTCTGATGCTGCCCTTGATTACACTAGGTTCATGCCTTGGAGTAGACAGCTGAATGAATTCTACCCAAAAACAGCTTCATAATAATGCTGATTAAACCCGCGCAATCAGCAACCCTCATCTAGATTGTAGCATGAATGAATACCACATCTGAAATATGACGCACAGACATCTAAGGCCCAAGTAGCTGATCACTGGCAAAGACAATTCTGAACTCGCACAATAATTTCATATGTAGATAATCAGGCGACAACGAAATGTTAGATGGTTGACGTAGAGCACCATAGTGAGATCATTTTGATAGATTAAGAGCTGCTTTCAATTGGAGGTTGTCTTACACTTTGGATTTGTAATTCTGCTTGGTTTCGACTTGGTGAGAGATGTGCTATTATATCAAGGTATGGCTTCAGATGCTTGGTGGGCTTTGATTCTCCACTACTGGTCATAAACACTAGCGGTTACAACGTGACGAGGTATCTCTTCACTGATTGTACGGTGATTTCTATGACAACTGATACATCAGGATGAAGAGTTGATCCCGCCAATTCATATTAGTCGCACCTGAGCAAGAGTAACTCAGTTGAATATTGCAACAGCTTCTACGAACGATAATTTGTTCTGGTCGTTGGTTCGAGTCCCACCAGGTACGAAATCTTTAGCATTGCAATTTGATCCAGCGTATATTTATTTTATTCATTTTGAATTGGATTCAAAAGCACAGTGAAGAAATTTGCAATTATGGATGCGCCGATATGAGAATTGATTCAAAATGATATCTTTATGCAATCTACTTATGATTATTCATCACCGAGGAGTTTTGTGTGTTTAATTCATACATTTATGTTTTGCTGCAACTCATGGCTTCCGTTAACAATTTTTAACTTTGGAAGTACAATTCATTTTACGTGATCAGTGCGCAGTGGATGGAGGTTTCGAGGGTTGGTTTCGGGAGAGGGCTAGTGATCCAAATTAAAATTCTGACGTAATTGTTAAGCGATCTAAATATATTTGTTGCTCCAATGTGAACGTTATACTCCGTAAGCGTAACAATTTCGGTAGCCTTGTATTTACATCAGAAGCTATCTCATTGAAGCAAAGTCAGGAGCTAGCCCAGCTGACGTGGTTCAGAACATTGACGTCATTCTCTCCACAGATTCTATTGTTCGGGGCATTGAAGAGACACAAGATTTATATCGCGGCCTACGTGTTCCAACGTTGAGACGAAAGATAAGACTGCTGATTGTTAGTTCATGTCATCAGTGAGCACAGCGAGCCCAGGGATCGCTCTCTGAGATACTTAAACGTTGAGATAGACAATTCACCTGTCAATTGGTGAAGACATTTATTATTGAAAACTCAGAAAAAGAAATTTCTGTAAATGATATCGACTTCAGTCTTACAATTCAGGCATTCCACATAAACATGTAAACAAAACTTGAAAGCTGTTTGATTTACTACTGCTACTTTGGCGTTGTTGTTCGAGAATTATGTCGAGCAGCAACGATATTTCGGCGTCGAATGTTTGGCGGCAAGATGGGATGTCTCAATTGCTGAAATGATACTCGACAAAGTGCGTGTTGCCGTTTTCCATAAGCGTTTGTGAATTGGTTCTCTAGCAATTCTGAGCTGTTGTACAGTGCTTCGGTTAACAGGCCTATGAGCAAGTTGAGCGGAGACTATAATATCCAGACAAAATAGACAAATCTTCAGCAGATAGACCCCGTTTGTCGACTGCAGTCGTCGTAAGCAGATACTTTCGCATACTTTCGATGAAATGCTTTTCGCAGCAAATTATCAGACATTACCCGGAGCTGGAAGTGCAAGTTTAGGTTCATCCGCAATTTTGCAATCATCAACTTCATCCACTTGATTTAATGATTGCAAAATCTATCCGTGAAAAAAGGAGATCTTCTGTGGTCAATGACTTTCGCAGTGGATATTCCTAAATATATTTGGGGCCATTCGATTGGAGGCAATTTGGAAATGTCGTCTTAATTTGAACTATAATGATTCGAATTTAAGTAGAGTAATTACTCTTCATCATCGAGTAATGGACCTTATTGCATTACAGATGCATAGCATGCTACATATTACATTACAGAAACGGTACTTGAACTATTTGCATCTTTGAATGTATGCTACTGTTAAGCTAAATTGACAAATTGTATTTGTTGTGCAAATAACACTTGACACTAAAATTATCACATGACTCTAGTATCGTGAAAGGCAATTTTAGCAATAGCAACTTCAAAACAAAATCATTCACAAAAATAACTTGTTCTCAGCATACGAGATGTCGCAATCATAACTATTTTTAGAGTAATGAGCTCTGATAAAATACACGAACAATTTACGAGATACGGTACAAGTCACGTGGATATTTCAACAGCGCAGTTCATTTTGAAGACATGTTGAATTCATGTTTACCAAGCCAGTGAAGTGACTTCATGATGGTGATTTAGCAAAACTACAATCTCTTGAAGACAAATGGAAATTGAATCTTTAAAACTTACACTTTTGCAAATTAATATAAAAACCGAAACAACTGCACTTTATTTAAAAACTACAGTGCGAATGAAATATTTTGAGGCGAGTGACTTGTGATGTAAGAGAGCGAAAAAAATAATTTCTTGACAAATAGCACTTTTGTAATTAAGAAAATGTGCCCTGTTTTCAGGAAAACGCTCTTTTTCCTTCATTTCCACGCATTAAAATTTCATCGAAATTTCACAATATACAAAACGAAGCAATTTGACTCATTGGTGCACACGCACGATAATAGCGTGCACTGATATATTTGTCTACACAAAAAGTCACGTAGAACAAAATTACTTAAACTACAACACCAGGTATCAAAAAACATTCAATCAATAAATTCTGAGTGTCTAAGCTGTATGAATGTTTTTATTTCATGTATGAATATAGTCAACGAATTACATTAAGTAAATGAACATAACTTTCTTAAAACAATTACTACATTTATATTAGAAAAAAAACTTTGCTATATCCAGTATCTTTCATAATATTCATAAAATCCCTTCAAATGACTTTAAAACGTTTTGGCCAATCATGTCTGGTTACTTCAGAAAAGTTCATTTTATTGTTGCATGAAACGCATTATGCACTCTAATAGTGTAAGCGGGTATTTATGAATCCGTAAATATTTTGAATGCATGTTTAATGATTTCTATGGAAATAAACAGCGATATTTGGTGAGATTCAAGTGAGGAGCAGGTTAAATGAGGAATATCATCAGCTGACTGCGCAGACATAAGAAGATCCGATCTGTGGGGCTCGTATGAGTAAATGAACGTATGTATGTGTTATAGGCCAGACCTATTGCATGGATGCACCGTCCTCCTGTCTTGATATAATTCTCCACACTTTATTTACAGTTGCACGTTGAATACCAGATTCTCGATTAAAATGAGACATTTACATTTGCCGTAACGCCGAAAAAGTCGCTTCATAAGCAGGCGTAATATTTGAAGATGAAGAATTCAGGGATCAACTCATACAGAAGACTAGGAAGCTTCTGATGAGTCTAGAAGATGAAAAAGAGGAATCGAGTCTTCAAAGACGATAGTTGAATGCGACAGAAGAATTTCCAGCAAACTGTGGAGCTCATCGCTTCGATAGTTTGTTTGACACAAAAAGGAGCGTTTTCATATATTGTACGTCGATAAGGGACCGTGCACCTTATTCACATTCTCCTACAAATCCAATCCAGTAACAAGTAAAAACCTGTTTTTAACGCAATATAAAAACTCAAGTTAAAACCTGGCAATGAGCCACGAAATACTCAACAGCCCTTCTTCTATTCCGACTCCTAAGAGACAGTCTACATGTTCATACCAGTTTAAGTGGACCTACTGTGCCATGTTTATGACTTAATTGAGCCTGGTCCGTAGAAGTAAAAACATGGTTTTTCTTCATTTTAAATAAAACATCTTTTCATGGATTAAAAAAATTAAGCAATACAAATGATGATCAATGGCTGTCCATGGCGTTTTTTCTTAATATGATACTATTGAGTGCTAAATGTTTAAAGTTTTAAGAAAATCAATTTGTAGGATGCATCAATTTCAAAGTTCCTTATCGATTTCTTGCATAGGCACTGATGCATACTGGTAATTAAAAGGAGCAGAATTGCTTTCAAAATTGTTTTAGGCATTTTTCGCTGCGGTAGAGAAAATCGCTCCTCTGTGATTGTTTCAAAATGGATGGCATGCCAGTGCCTCGCTATAGACTCATTGAAATACGGAGGGCACACACGGTATGCCATACAATCAGCGTTTGTATTCCACAACAAGGGCATAACGCAACCCGACTTACTTGAATTTTATGTTCAAAACTGAGGCACATATGGAATTCTATTCCTAAAACGAAAAGTGAGCGCACGCTTCGTATTCACTAGTGGTGAAATAGGGAAATCATATAAGAGCATCATGATAATCAGGGCATTTCTGACATGCCCTCCATAGTTGAAAGATTCATGGGTAACATCCTTCAAAGAACCACGCGAAGCCTGCATAGAAGGTCTGCTGAACAGCATGGAAAAGACGATGTCTGATAAAGCATCGCTCACATTTCGTCCTTAAGACCCATGGAGTCGAAACTCAAAAATACGTGATAAATAATACAAATCACCTAGTTCCAAAAAAACCATAATGTAGGAAACGCGAATTATGTGCTTTGAACCTGCGTAGAATGTGAACGGAAATAATAATCTAATTTTTGCAATTTTTTAGATACAACTCTACGGATCTAATGGAGCCATTTGCCCATTGCACTGCAAACTTTACACAGCAGTTGTCGTCTAGTTGTCAACATACCGATTCACATTTCATATGCGTACGTTTCATGACTGCTTATACTGCATTCTATGAGGACAATGAGTATCTGTCGGCCTTGAAAGTGCAAATGATTACGGGAAATTTTCATTCAACAGGGTGCATTTGGAGAGATACTGGGTTTAGCGTTTGCGAAATCCTTTCTTGCTATGTAAATAGTATGAATTTTGACAGTACATCCAAATTTAGCCTGCACTAAATATTCTCAACCAATGTCATACTGAAATCATGAAAATTACACAAAAATTGAATTGATAGTTTGTTTGTTGCAAAAGCAAGACGAAGAAATATAACAACACAGGTGATGACTTCACAACAATTTGGATTTCGAAAAACAGAATCGGAAATATTAACGAACATCGCAGGAAATCTCACCATTGATTTGCTGATCCATAAAAGGAATCGTCCGGATATTACAAAATGATATTTATTGAAATTTGCTCACATTGAGCTGTCACCCAATGAAGGTTTATATAACTCATTGGGATTGCACAGGTAATCAATGTATCTGATTGACAAACCATTTGAATATAATGCTCAAAAGACATGGCTTAGATAAAGGCTCAGTAGAAAAGGCTTTTGGCAATCTCGAGTGGAGTAGCACAGAATTTTCATTAGCAAGACAATAAGAGACCAAAGCATGTATGCAATTTCGTAATAAGTTTGCCTGTCGCCATTCTTTGCATAAACGAAAGAAGAAGCACTGACTCTCTATTACGAAATTGGTATAAAGCACAATTTTATCTTAGACGAATTATCAATAGTCTGTTTTTGTCGCGGTTGTGTAGTGCTACATTTCTGCTAGTCTCTCACAAGTCAGAGAAAGCCTCTATTTTGTCAAGAGAGTTAGAGGAGTTCGCATGCTTGCACTTTAACATTGCACTACTACGACAAACAAGCACCTTTTCTAGCGTTGTTATAGGAATACCACATCATACTACCCACCAGTTGAAGCATCAATATCAGAGCTGTAGATTAATAACTACTAAATCATCTTGTAGTTAGGTAATAAGCTAATAGACTTATATTTCTTGTCTCAAAGATCTCTGCTAATTGGGCGCGTCTAAATAGCACAAATACAAAACAAATGCGCCACAAATGCATTTCAGCCGCCAAAAATACTTTTCAGCTGCCACAAATGCATTTTTCCTGCCACAGATACATCGGGATTGACACAGAGGCAACAAATCGCGCCACAAAAACATTCTTATTGTTAAAAATAGGAGCTATTACTGCCACAAGTACAGTTAATCATATATGAAGAACAATCAATGCAAATTTGAATCAACTTGAAGATTGTGACAAATACTTCCCCAACACATTCCTTTTCACACAAGTTGATTGTAACGCACATTAATGCATTGAGTATCGAAACATACAAGTATACCGGTACTTTCCAGTTTCTGCTCAAACTTCTTGACAAAGATTGTGACAAAAAGAATGTGTTGCGGAAGTCTTCGTCACAATCTTCAAGTTGATTCAAATTTGCATTGATTGTTATGTATATATGTTAGTTTAATGTTAGATTTGTTGCTTCTGTGTCAATCCTGCTGTGTCTGTGGCAGGAAAAATGCATTTATTTTGTATTTGTGACGGCTGAAATATATTTGTGGTGTATTTATGGTATTTAGACGTATTTGTGGCGTATTTGTGGTATTTAGACGCGCCCCTGTTAACCTAAGCTAAAGAGCTTGTTCGTATTTACGGCATTGAATCAAAGACGGAAGAACTTTGCTATCAACAATTTCAGTTTTTTGACTGACTTATGATGAAAAACACACTGCATTACAGACTAATACATCACCTACGAATTACGTTCAGCGAAATCAGTTTTTCCAAGCTGTGCAAGAGAGTGACAAGCGCAAATGATTAAGGTTCCAACAGAATTTATTCTTTTTGTGGTCGCTGACTGAACTGCAAAAAAGACCAATTAACTTGTGAACAAGACAGAAATTGGCATGTTGTAGACCAGACGAATGTTTCAGCGAATGTACCTTTCTCTGAATACAATGACAGGTGAAAATATTTAGTTTCCACATTAATATCGTTATGTATTTCCTTTTTAAACTATATACGTCTTCCTTCTTCGTCTAGTCAGTAAATGGAATTATGTAGTATTGGACAGAGGAAGTAAGGGAGAGTGATGTGAAGTAAGAGAACATTTTCCTCTTTCGGATTGTACATTTTAATTTATTTTGAAATGATGAGAAGACTCTATAATGCGAAAAAACATGAAATTGAAAGCAAAAATTGAGAAACCCAACTGAACGAGAAAGAACGCGATAATGCGTTGGCTTTCAATATACACGAGCATCAAACGAACTTTAAGTACAACTTCCTAGCATTTACTTCAATACGTCCTTTGTCTGGATTAGGTAGCATGTAGTGTAACAACGAACGCTTTATAGTGATGTATAGCATTATTTTTTTCGATAAATTAACTCCCAAGCCCAGACGCCTCTCTGAAAATTATCTTCAAATGATTCATTCCACGTGTGGAACCATTTTGCCCATCAATAATTCACTTTGAACTAGGGCGCTGTGAGCATTCGAGCTTGTCTGTGTTTTTCCATCTTGTAATTACGAATCCAACGATTTTAGCGATTTTTATCTTTGTTGAATAACGCGTTAACATTAGCAGCAAAAAATCACTTGAAACATAGTAAATCAATATACTAAGAATGATGATCAGGATGTTTGGGTGATCTAGCTCGCATGGGTGGGGACTCAACTCCTTACTCTACAATGACTCCTGCTTTCAGGTTGAATTGAAACTCTGTCCTCCGAATCACGAGTATTGTGGGTATATCATCCATCATTGAGTTATGAGAACCCACAATATTTAAGGACGGTAAATTGCACTACGGTCCTTACCGGCAAGTAGAAGGAAGAATATTTTGAGAAAAGAATTTGTGAATCTATTGACTTTATTTGTTTGGCGCAACACACTGGCTTGTTCACCTCATGAAAATGATAGATCATCAAGTCACATTTGTTTCTAATACTAATCTGTGTGGAGCATGTGATTTTCCTATAGCTGCGTAGTTATGAGTTCCGTGTATGCAGCAAATACTTTGATTATATTTCCTGCCAATTTTTCAAGTATGTCTTTAACTTCCAATGGCATTCACTACATTGTCAAGTACGTTCGAAATAGAAGATGCCAAATCTTTGAATTTGAATCAAAGAATTTCTTGAAGCATGTAATATTAAGTCTCTGCATGCATTACTAAATGACCCGCTGCCAAAACTTTAGAAATCCTGTTAATGTGGAAATTCGCGCCGCTATCGGGACACCGATATACGGTCGCAATTTGAGTACCTAACATATACACAACATAATCTTGGTTTGTCCCCCACATTTAAGAAAACGTCATGCGTCACACGTGATTACCTTTAATTTAAAAATGAAGGCTTATGAAAGACACAAATTTTGGCCAGAAGCGATGATAAACTGGTGTTGTATAAGTGTAAATTGTGATTGCTTCGAATAGATGTGAACGTAAAAGAGGTAGTGGAGACTTCGTTACATTGAATAGACAAGTTAATATAGTTTCACCAGCGCCAATTGTCCAGTATTCTATTTGAACTCAGAAGGTAAACAAATGGAAAGATTGTGTGCTGTTAATAAAGTGTGAATCAGCAACAACAGATCAATGGGTAGGATAGAAACTCAAAGCGAGAGATATACAGAACCAGAAGAAGTCAATATGAGACTAATTGCTGTGAATATGTCCACTCCCAGATAATTATGGCAAAGGAAAGTCCTCAATTGATAAAAAATATGTACAAATACTAATGTCACAGAATCACCAAGGTCCACCAAGCAAATCGCATCAGTTCACTTAAACTCAATCTGGTAAAGCACAGCTGATTGCAATATATTTATCACATAGACATCGTATTAACTATTGAGCGCTTATCAGTCCCCATTTTTGGTTGTTGAACCATTAAATCTACTCCATCAACGCACGGTTACGTTCCTCAAAATCCTTTGAGTAAAATGTGCACTCCTATTCAAGGTTAACGGCTGAAGATTTTATAATCTGCCAATATCACAATCTCTTCCAGATGACAATAATTGTCATCTTGCAACCTGTTGACACGGAGGAGATTGCTATTACTGTCCTGGCACGCACTAACGAGATATTTCTTGACCCTTGAGCTTCTAACACTCATCTAACTTTGATCACCGTCTACACTTCTTTGTGTGCTCATCATAAATGCTGCAGTCAATTAAATCATGGCATCGTTCAAAAACTTCAAAACAGTATCATCATGTAACATGCGACTTTGCGAGTCGCGAGCACTGTGGAGTGTACGCTCGTTATAAGAAGCATTTTGCCTTTATGGAAATGAATTCTTTTCATTATATTTCGTTTGACCCATGTATGTTAAATGCTTCTGAGACTAGATGCCTTGTCAGAGAACGTAAATGCAACAATCGCCGGATACTTCAGGCAGAGAAGTGGAGTGCATACTAAGCGGCAGGCCACTTTCTTTAACTTAACACAATGTATACTGCCGATTCATACATTTTTCCATGCAATTGATAGATGCCAAGTCAAAATGGTCCTCATTCAAAATGGCCTTGATAAGACTGTCCCAAGGAAAGCCTCAAAAATAAAATTTGAATAGCAGAGACATTCCCAATTAACCTAGTGATGCTTCTGTTAAAATTTCAGATGGTAATTATTAGTCTGTAATAGTTTGAAAGCACGCCTATTCACGCATATCTCCACGAACTGTCAGAGGCTATTTATTTCAGTCTAAATGTCTGAAATTTGAACAACATAAGATTGAAATGTTGCGATAACAGTTCTAATATTCAGCCAAATTTTGAAAATTCATGCTTGGTTTCATTTTAAAATAGAGCCTCAGGACCATTTTGCCCAAAAATTAATTGATACAGTGCACATGATTTTGCAATGCAGTTGTTGATGTTTATAGAAGGAAAAATAATGAATATGCCTGTGATAAATGTACAGATGTATACAAGGGTCGCAAAAATACCAACAATTTCAAAGCTGAATAGGCCAAAGTGATCGCAAACTTGCTTGAATCAAAATGACAGTTTAGCTGATGAATGCACATGTACAATGGTAATTAACGAACAATTACATGTATAATCAAAATAAAAGTCTTGATCAGCTGATCCAGGGTGAACTTCCTTGCCAGAAAACCTACTATCTCATCTCAAGTCAGCAGTGATGCTGCCAGTAAAATTGCTCATGTTCAGGTTCAATGCCGTAGCCCGTTCACCGGGCCTCGAAGATCGTCAACTTTCTCCGTCTTCCTCTCTTTGCTCGTCCTTCCACTTTGACTTCGATTGTCGCCAACACCAGGCTGTCGGGTCTCCGCTTCCAATGAGCGTACTTTCCCCATTTCCTCCGCTTGATAGTCTCCAGCAGTCCATCGTTTTCTGGCACTTCCACTTTGTCTCGCACCCATTCGTTTGTTTTCCGCTGACACCAGATGATCCTTAGGAGTCTCAGCCAGGCCCACATCTCGAATGCATTGATTCTTCTTTCGTCCACCTTTCTCATTGTCCAACTCTCTGCTCCGTACGACGCGATACTCCATATCAAGCTCCTCACAAGCTGTTTCTTCAGGCGCAGGCTGATGTCTTTGCTCTTCCACACATCCACAAGCTGGTAGGTGGCGTTTCTGGCTATAGCCAAACGTACTCTAATGTCTTGCTCACTGCTGCCTTTCGTCGTTACAATGGATCCCAAGTACATGAACTGCTGCACGCAGTTTATTGCTGTGCTACCAACTGCAAGTGATTGTTGTTCAGAGATTACCATTGAAACAGTCTTTGAAGTGTTGATTTGCAGCAGTTAAAATTGCTGACAGTGAACGAAACTGTTGCCCTACGAATCTGATATCTGCATTATATCTTTTGGGGATCTCTAAATGTTAATATTGCAACTTGCTTTTAGGAATCGATAAAAGGTAGGCCTATCAAAAGCAAGTAACCGGACACTATTACAAAATGTGACGCGCAAGTCATTTCTTTGCATGTATTACGATCGAGCTGATCCAATCTAAAATGTCCATTGAAATTCCTACTATGTAGTTGAGCCTGAACTGTTTGTCGTTCGAGACATAAATCATTCAACTTAAGTCTAATTAATTATGATCACTGTACTTTCGTTGTTATCATTTGAGGTTGCAGTGGCTAGCATACCCTAGATCGACCAGTTCGCAATGATCCCGAACAGACATCTTACAGTGTACAAACATTTTGATACATTTTCACTCTATGAAATGAACATACATGTACACAATATCACAACCTCTTTGCTTTTAGCGATATCATTAAGTTTGTACACATAACATTGCTCTCATACTACCATTTCCTCAGAAAAGTTGTCGCTTCCTCTATGGGAGCCAAACACGAAAGGGCTCAAAGCCGACTATTGTCTCACACATACATAAAGGTTGAATTTATTGGAAAATTCAGCAGTTGCATTCACAAGAGATCTTTACTACGTTATCACAGAAAATATCATTTTCTTCGACTAGTTGTCTCCCTAACATTCACCTTCCTTCTGCAGAAATCCAATCAAAGACTTCAAGCAGAAAAAATAGTCCAAGAAAAAATTTCCTCATTCCTGAATGACAATACAATTCTCAAAAAATATGGCAAGAATGACAACTTCGGATTGAAGAGGCATCAAGATGATAACACAATATAAGGACAACGACAATACGACCACTTACAGCATGAAATAATATAATTATCTAATTATCAAGACAATCTATAGTTGCTATGGATGAATCATTAAGATACTGAATCATTCTTTTTTGCAGAGAAAGTCACTGCTAAAATTCAAGTGCATGATTCTTTGTGGTTCAATTGCGTGATTCTTTTGACACAAATGTATTGGGACAGGAAAGCATTGTGGCACAAATGCATTGCACCCTTTTATTATCAAGTTTGCGCTTGATTGCTGACCTCAGCTCTTGACCTTCACGCACATATTCCAATAATCGTCCCAGTAATTAGTTCATAAATATTCTCCCCAAGTCTCAGTACGAATTCTTTCAAGATGGAAACTTTCTGATATATCAGAGTCTGGTCACCTTTGACAGGAAGTCGTCTAAGTTGGTGTCGAAAGACTTAGTAATGCTTCGCTTCCAGCTGTCATGCATGAGTCAGTCGCCACCTTTCTTGCATGCTCGTATTTTGAATGTCAGACAATCTTTTCTAACTGTTCCCATTACGACGAAGAATATTTCTCGCTTCTCATCCTCTTCGATAGACGAAAGTGAAGACTTATAGGAATGAAGTCTCATTATTGGACATGCCGAAAATAGTTTCATGTACGCTGGCCGCCAGACTAGAATGTCGATTTAACTCGACAATATCCTACCTCGGCTCTCTGATATCTCCAGGTGGGTTGTTTGCATATGAACTGCTGGTTAGGTTCACACCGAGAATGAAAGATGGCTGGCATTTGGGGTGATGCTTGTCATGTGATGTGGTTAACATGCCCCTCATTCACGTGATGGGATCCGATCTGTCAAACATATTCATTATACAACTTGGAAAACGAAAGGACAGTTGCGCGAAGATACATGTACAATGACAGAAGATATTTGAAAACAGCTGTGACTGGCTAAATTTATGAAAGTACAATGAAATAAATAGCATAGGATGTCACGGATCGAATCCACCTATGACACGACCAGCTGTTCCGCATGATTGGAAAACCGGGTTGAGGATAAAACCCAGTGTTCTATTGGAAATGCACGAGGTACCCATGATCCACGTTGTTGTCGAAACAAATACTCCGCGGCACAATCTTTAAGTGCTTTACCTTGCGATCTTTTGGTCGTGTGGTCGAATCTGACAGCGTTATAAAAGTAGGACACCGTTCCAGTAAAAGTTTGACGAAGTCAGCACCGTACAAACCTCCAGTGGGGAGTAGTGACGCTTAAGATTCACATAAACGCAGTATCAGTATTGAAAGTTATCTTCGTAAAGAAAGAGGCATGAGAATCAGGTAGATAGTTTGTCCACCAAATTATTGGAAATTTCTACGTGTTTCAGGCCTTCTCAGGGAAAATTGTCAATTTTTGTCGGCTAAATATTCCAATTTTTCCAACTTTCATTTTCGATGTCTAGACAGGGTTGGATGGATTTTCCTAGGGGTTGTAAATACCAGTGGCAGAAACGGGTAAAAACCGTCCTGGTAAAAACTTGGTCAAAACTATTAATTGCCATTTTATGACATCTTGAACAGAAAGTTTTGCAGATATACGAGTGCTAACTGTATACAGTGTATTTGTAAAACCGGCGCAATCTCAAGATTCAGGCTATTAGATGTAGAATCTGCAATTTTTATAGCATCTGAGCCACATAAAACTTTTGAAATTCTCATTTACTTGATTCGCTCTTTATGAAACCCATAATATAAGACAAAATATATTCAGGTAGGTCTATAGAATTCAGCAGTCGAAGAGAAATTTTATCATCTTTCACCAATGCTTAAGAAAGATACAACAACAACAAGTTTATTTCTTATATAACACCCCAAATCGCAGTGAGGTCATTGT
Source organism: Prostheceraeus crozeri (assembly GCA_907163375.1). Taxonomy (NCBI): domain Eukaryota; kingdom Metazoa; phylum Platyhelminthes; order Polycladida; family Euryleptidae; genus Prostheceraeus; species Prostheceraeus crozeri. Next base: position 408,770 of record CAJQUW010015337.1, on the reverse strand, counting down.
TTATTTTTTAATATAATCTTTCATTAATTGCCTATTTCTCTTTTCATCATGACTAATTCAAACCTGCCCAACTTAATTCTTAAAAAACATTCATTCCATAATTATTCGGTGTTCAACTAACATCAACAGAAAGTGTCTGGTTTCTTCAAGAAAAACAAGATCATATGCCTTGTGCATTGGTCACGTAAAGGTGATGAAATCAAATTCCTTGACAACAGTAGAAGATTTCAGGATTTAAGCTACTGTAGGATGTGATGTATCAGTTCGATGATACAACAGCCAGTATAGAAATATGGACCCGCATCATGTGAATATGCGCATATTGGTTAACAATGAGCATTAATGGCAATACAAGTTTCCCACGGGCCCTAATATTTCCATTATTTCCCATTTTCCCGGTTTCTACTACTGTTTCCAGGTTTGTACCATTTCATCCGTTATTTGCCACCTTTCCCATAAAATTGTCAACCCTGAGTCTAGAACTAAGTAAAGACAAGGACAGATGAAGAAGAAACATTGAAATCAATGATGAGCTGAATGAGATAATAGCCAAGTCCTTGCATTCAACTGCTGTCAGCCCTAAAAAATTGCACGACGCAACATTGGGCTGACAAATTGGCATTTTCCTCTGAGAATGGCATAGTCATTTTGGATCTAGTAGCTATAAAAAAAGGATGGCCCATGCATGAAAAATGCGAAGTTGCAACGATGACGTGACTATAGACATGAACTAGTGATAAGTAGGTGGCTCTACAAACCTCAATGACTAACCGAACAGACTCTCTGGTAGGAAGGTCCTGAACTCAAGATCGACAGAAAGCAAGTCAAACCGAAGTTCACTTAGTAAAAGAAGTTAGGCATACATACCTATAACTGGTGAAAGAATGAAGGTATACTGGAGGACAGACCAGACTGAACATAAAACCCAAAGAAAAAGAAATTTTCCTAGGGTATTATTTAATCTAAGTACTTTCATCAATTATTGACAAAGCCTCCACTATACCAGCTTCAAATACGCTGCGTCCTGTGTATAGGTAAACGAAAAATAGTGATCAATGTCATAACTACAGCTTGTAAATATGTTCACATGACAACTTACAGCTGAGTTAACTCGATGTTTTTTATCTTTGATGCAATCTGCATTTTGTGTGCCTGAATATTGGTTATCAAGATCAGTCCGACATTCAACATCATGTAAAACACATCATGTAGATCGCATCAACTTGCTACACAGACTAACGTGTTGCTCTTTATTGTCTACACATGTTAAATATAACTCTTACAAATAAATATGTTGAAGATTTTTTTACCAATACCTTTGGGTTAAATACACAAGACGTAGCGAATTTGATGCTCGCATAACAGTGGTTTCCGTGACACAGTGATTAAGTGCTTGGTCAAGCGATCTTTTGGTCCAGTGGTCCAGTCCCGAAAGTGTCGTTGGAAGTCGTCAGGAAGGGCATCCGGATTAAAATATCACAACGCTCCAGATAAAAGTCTGACTATGTCAACACCGTCCAGACCCTAGTATGGAGGAGTAGCGACGTCAAACCACCACATCGTAGAAGCTTTCTTAATGAATGATAAAACTCCTACATGAAACCCTAGGTCATAATGGTAGATCTATTTTCTTAAAAGTATTTGAATTTATTTTTTGATCATTGTCAGTGTTCCTAGTACAGCCACTCTAGTACTCGTTGCTGTCACTGTCAGTTTATGAACTGATGATTCTTATCTATTGGCTGCTACATGGCAAATATTTTTTAGAAGATGCAATTGATGTATAAGCATGAAAAAATAGTTTTTGTCCTGAACAGGAAAAATTTTACTGCACAATGAAAAGTGACCATAAGCTGCATTTTTACGATGAATGCTACTTGCATTAATACCTTCTATTGGTCAACTTTTATAATTGATGAAAATAGAGGTGAGCAGTCGACACCAGAGGAATAATTAAAATGATGACATTCAAAATTGTACTCAACTGGCAGCGCAGATGAAAATACGAGGTAAGGAAGAAAACACCTTCTCATTGTAGGGCGTAGGCCTAGTAATTGCCAACTGAAGAAGCGTAATCTGATCCTTTCTCGTGATAAGATTAATGTTCAGTCTTAGCAAACCATATTCTCGAGAGATCAGACAGCTGCAGTAATTGGTGTGATACGCAAATAGAGTCAGTGTGACATTAACACGAACAGCGTTTCAATTTGAAATCTGTGTAAGTTGTGACATTTATGTATGCCGATCATATCCTTTACACAATCTCCATCCTTAGTATAATAATCGCTTGTTTTTATAAAGACATGACTGGCGCCTCAGTTGGAGAATTACGTAACAATTCACATAGAAACAGATTTTCCGTCTAAAACAATATTCTTTTATGATGTCAACCACAATTCCTAGTTCACTGAAGACAAATGAGAGGCCTATTCTTGAATAAGATTTAAATAGCTTCTTTTCTTTAATTCCAATTTCATAAAAATCTACAGCAGCCTATCATTTGTATTACTTGGTCCCTCGTATCATTACAATAGTATAACTGACATACTGACGAACCTGCGTAGTGCGTACATCAGAATCCTATTTTTGAATATTTCCACGTTTCGAGGCATGAAAAATTTAGCTCTACCTACATGTATCTAGCCCGTGAATCAATAAATGCATGCGCCTACCATGAAAACGTATTCGAGCCAAAATAAACCCACATCCATGAACTATAAGAGGCTATTGATTATCCGGCAAAAATTTTGACGGAAACACAGAATTTAGATGATCCCTGTTACATACATTTTATTCCATCAGTCAGTTTCATCATGGCCATCGTGTAAGAGGACAATTTTCAACTGATACCAATCTAACTACAACCCCAGATGTGGTAACCACTTAATACAAAGAGCCAAGTTCTTAGTCTGTTAATCCTAATTGAAAAGACAACGAATGTCCTGCGAGTCTGAAGCGTAGGCCTTGCGTTCAGATCACGAGAGCCTACTTAAGAGAACCTACATGAGGATGGTGAGGAGGATGTCAGCAGCAAAGCTGACCCACAGAAAGTCTAATGTCTAACTTAGTTAGACAATAGAACTTCCTTCGATCTATGACGTCATAAGAGGACATCTGCGATGGCCTGGATGCGAACGGCGTAGGGATCAAACAGAGTGGATCAGGAGAATGTTTGAGATTAAGGTGGAAGAGAAGTGGAAATCTGGAAAATCAAGAAATATCTGGTTCAGCGCCGAGCAGGATGACATGCGGAAACTCCAGCTCATGACCGATAAAGGTGGGAAATCGCCATCAGGAAACCATCGAATCTAACAGACCCTAGAAGAGTTTAAGGGGTAAATGAGAGAAAATTTAACTCAGTGTTGTGTAGCGGTTCCGATAGCGCTTGTGCAAGCACAAACATGAGATGCATATAGTTCTGATCATTGCACAAAAAGAGAATTAGGAATTCAAAAATTGGATGAATGATTTCGCTAGCAGATCTTCAATCTCGTGAATACAAAGGATGACTACAGTACTAAATAAAAGCACAGAATCAACAAATCTATTATTTCAGTCGTTTTGATCACTTGCAGTTCTTTCAAACTCTTTTTAAAAACAAATAGACTTGCACGACAAGCATCCGAGTGAAAATTGTTTCTTTCGAATCAACTTTTCAAGGAAAAATCTGATGTACTTTTGAGAAAATAATGAGCATAACAGATGAAAGACAACCAACGAAACACTATTGATTCAATGAATATACACAGCGTAAAGTTTTCTATTTGACAACCGGTGAAAGAGATTAACGACTACAAGGGATTTGTTGAACAATTAAATAAGTGACTGTCGGGAAATAGTCCATTCTACTACCCTCATAATTTCAAGAGGCACAATGAATTTGGTAGTTTTATCTTTCATTTCACAGAAACCAAAGCCAGGGCGACAGTTTGTGTGGGCTAATAAACATCGTGTCTCTTATCTAATATTGTAATATTCAGACACCATCACACTAATGTAGGTACTTCATTCATAATTCAACTTCTTCAACTGCATATCTCCTTGCCCCGTATCTAGGTTGTTAGTTTAGCTTCGTGCCTTGGGAGGGGCAAGGATATGAAAACATCGACTTTTTCCACAGACTTTTGAAAATTCATGTGGTACAAGTTAGTGGCTCAAACAACTGTACGACAACTAAAGAATAAAAGAATTATTCAATTTCAAACTCTGATGATTACTGGGTATCAAATAACATGTGTATTGAAGTAAAAAACGTGATATATCGACCTCAGTTTTGCTACCACACAATATTTGCAATGACAAATACGACTATCATCCAGATATTTCAAAATAATAATTACTGGCGTAATAAAAAGAGATTGAAGATTGCTAGTTTTCGTCCTGATGAGACTATCAGATGAGAAAAGCATCAGTTTGATTAACGTCCGTTGGATAAATAAGCAGATGAACTGCACAACAGACAGATCTGCGCATATCTATCTTGACTTATCTTGCAAGATACAAGTTGAATGTATTGCTGGGTATTAATTGTGATTTCCAGCGTTATAAATGAAAATAATAATAAGAAAAATGTTCAAATAATGAAAACAATCTTGAATAGATAGTTCGAGAAAAGAAAATGTATAAACCTAGAAGCAAAAAATGAGAAGAACAATTGAAGTCCTACAAGAACAGGAAAAACTGAAATCAAATCAAAATTCCAAATTTCATATTCCTCATCGACAACCATTACCTTTTACTTTATACTTCTATATTGCTTACACTGACCTTTTCGCTAATCTCATTTCTATTTACTTCCCACAGTTTTCCTAACAATAACAATCACATAAGCGGAGAAAATTGAAGTTTGCTATTCTAATATCTACAAAATTGCACCTATGATCTCAACACTGCAACATTTCCTTTCATGTGAATAGGCCGTAACAACGATGAACTCAGGACATCGGATTATACAGCTCGCTGCGATTTATTCTAACCATGCTCCTTAAAATTAGCAACAGCTAGCTTCCTTAAATTGAAAAATACAGTGTGTGCCAAAAGTCACGCAGTTTTTCATGTTGCCATCATATTGACAAAACTCAAATGTCGAGACATATACGGGCCAAACCACGGTAACACTCGCTACATTTGATAGCAAAACTCGATCGAAAACCAACATTCTCTATGATGCGATATTCTTTTTGGATATTCTGAAGATGCAATTTGATGTAACACGACATCGACCTATTACATACAAAATATCAATTTCATACTATCTCTAAATTTGTGTACAGAGATAATTTAACATGGTAACGCTCGCGACAGAGATAAATATTTCATTATAGATTTTTTGAGGTTGTATGGATATTTTATCTAAACTACAGAAGCTGTTGTCTCGAAAACGAAATGATAGATAAATAATGAATAGCTGATGATTTCCTCATGCTTGAATAGATTGCTGAATGCACAGATTGCGAGATTTCAATCAATATTGACGGTGACGCTGTGGTAACGCTCGCGACATTCTAAAATAGAAATTCAATATTTTCTAAAGAGTCATAATTAACTTTGACAGAAAGTTGTCTTTCAGATACACTGACCAACGTGAAATCTTCTAGCATCACAAACGATTTTTCAACTTAATATTGACATTTTCATGAACAAAATGCATTGAAGCACACAGCTCATAAAATAGGGGTATAATTGAAACTTATGTAATAGTTTTTAGACCACCCTTTGTCATCTATGCAGACATATTTCATCTCTTTAGCTAGCATACGTCTGAACTTCAGACTATATATTATATCATGGTCATCGGCATAATTCGTCAAAAACTGATTTGAAATTTTACTTCGGTGCAACCAACTCGTGGTTTGACCCATACATTCATTTGATCAGATATGACCCGGAGTTTGTGAAAAGTGTAAAATTAGTTTCTAACTCATTGAATTTTTCTTAACATATATACTACATACATACTATAGTTAAACATATATACTAGTTTTGATCACAGCAAAATTGCTGCAGCGTGCAATTGAAACAGCATCCATCCGGAGAATCAACTTAAATCTTCCACATCACGCGATAGGAGCTCAACATATTTATGCTATTAAGGTCAGATCATTACGCCAATGTCTCAGAAAAATTGTGATTGATATTGAGGAATGGTGACTCTGCAAACTGAGCAAAAGGTGCACATTTGATACAGCGATGCGTGAATCAGCTATGTGTGATTAAGTAAAGAACAATTGGAAAGAATTTCAGAACATCGTTTGATAGTGGAAAGGTGAACATGGATTTACAGCAGAGAATCGGATGTGTTCAACTTTATTACTCAAACAATTGTACTGCAGCTGTAACCTTAATTAATGGCTTACAAAACCGCACATGGACTTAGAGCTGATCCTTTTAGTACCACAACAATTAGTCGTCTGATTAAAGGATTCGAAGACACTGGATCAGTCATTTACTTGCCAAAATCTGGACGACCAAGTCTTACTAAAGATAGAAGAGATAAAGTGGCCGAGACGCTGCAGCATCTACAGAGATAAGACCTCTTTGGTGGCTTCCGCAGCCCAGGTGTCTGCAGCAAGTGGCATCCCAAAACGAAGTGTGTGTCGTATCCTACGTGAAGAATTACAGTTATATCCATACAGACTACAGTTGACTCAAATGATGAGCGAAGATGATAATCTGAAACGAGTTCAATACGCACAATTCTTGGTGAACCGAATTGACATATTGGAGTCGATTATGTGGACCGACGAATCCTACTTTTCCGTGAATGGGTATGTGCACCGAAAGAGCTGTGCTATTTGGGGTGCACAAAGATCCGAGTTGACTGTTCTGTCAGCACTCCATGCTCCACAAGTGTGTGGTTGGATTGGATTTACCCCGCACACAATGCTTCCTCCCTACTTCTTCACTGGAACAGTGACAGGTGACAAATAGCGCTACATGTTGGAGAATCACTTTTTTCCCGAACTGCGTCGTATAGACATCTGATTAATCAGGTGATATTCCAGTAAGATGGCGCACAGCCTCATTTTTCGAAAGCGGTCAGGGATTCCTTGTCCGCTGAATTACCCGATACGCGAATAATATCTCAAGGATTTCCCCAAGCATGGCCGCCTCGCTCCTCAGATTTATCACCTCTGGATTATTACCTGTGGGGCACAATGAAAGCTGAGTGTTCCACAATTTCGCTCCAAACAACTTGAACCAATTAAAAGAACGAATCAAAGAAATCGCAAGAGACATTGGCCAAGATGAGCTACAGCGTACAGTTCATATTCCACATCGACTAGAATGTGTTATTGATTAAGATGGTGGACCATTTGAACATTTGTTATGATGATATAAACCTGATTTCTTATGAAATTGCAGATAATTCCTTGATTAGATGTTTATTAAAAAATTACATAATTTTAGATGGAAACACAATTTGTTTTTTGCTCTGATTTTAAGAAAAATTCAATGAATTAGAAACTAATTTTGCACTTTTCATAAACCCCGGGTCATATCTGATCAAATATATGTATATATATACTTATTGATGAGATTTTTTGCCAATTCCTTTTGCATTGAGGATAAATTTCGCTTGTTTTGCTCGATTTCTAAATCTAAAATACCTGATTGGAACTGATCAGATATTTTTTATGGCTCTTTGATTTTTTTGTTAATTTGTTTGTAAATTTTGGTTTCAGTTCATTTTCTTTCCACGTTTGATTGAATATTATCTCATTTTTCAGTTTAATGCATTTATAAAATATTCTTTCTGTTTTTCCACACTGTTGTTTTTCGTTCTAAGATAATGATTTCAAATTTATAGATGAATATCATTTGATTGTGAAATACTTTATTCCTTTTCGCGACGTGTAGGACTCAACCGTGTCCCTTATCAAGCTAACATTAAGTGAAGTGCATGCTAAAGAATATAAAATTTGAAGTATATCAATAATACAAATATTCCTACAAAATTGTTGAACAAATATATCAATGATAGATATGAGTGAATATAACAACTGCAGTTAAAAAGTTCTACCTTGACTTATAGCATGGAATCATAAAATTCTGAAAAGATAAGATACATCAGACATAGATCTACCGTATTTATTCAGTGACGAGTCAACCCCTTTTCGTGTTGGTTAAGTGACGGAGAATTGTCTTTGGTCTCAATGGCTTCGGCTATTCGCAATGAAGTCGTGTCAGGAATACGGTAGAGTATTTGTGAGCAATTGTGTTGATTAACTGTCTCGGGTTGCAATTGAAGTACTTCAAGGAAATGTCGTTTAATCGAACCATTATTTTCATGTTGTTTACATCTGGTTGAAAGTTGGTTGGTTGCATATCCAATGTACTGAGCACTGTTACAATTGTTCTCTTGACAACTGAATTGGCATGCAACGTCGTGTATTGAAATTTGTTTGTCCAATTGCTTTTTATTGCATTGCATAATTTCAGATTGTTATAGTAAATCCTGACATTAATATCTGAGTTGGAGTTTTTCGGTTGAACACTGTCTTTCACAATTTTTATTATTCGCTTCTCTTCAGTTGCAGAATTTAAGGAAAGCTGTCCTTTGTAATAAAAAATGATTTCGTTGTTTTCAATTGGTTTTTGCTTTCCATTGATGAAACGGTCAATAGTCAAATTCAAATGTTTGTCAATCATGGCAATAGGGTAGTGACTATTTACAAGTGTCATTTTGATTTTCTCTACTTCATCATGAAAAGATGGCCAGTCGGAATAAGTAGTCAAAGCGCGTTGGAAATAGTTCTTCATCACAGAAATATTATATCTTTCTACCGTGAACGAGTTGAAGTCTAGACATAAATTTGTATTCGTTTGTTTGCGGTGAATAGAAAAATATAATGAGTCTCCACGTTTTAGTGAGACAACAAGAAAGGAATTTTGTTCATTTTCTTCATGTTCTGTAGTAAAATCTAAAACTGATTCAAGTTTGAATTTGTTGATTATCATTCAAGATGATTGGAATCATTTTATGAAATTATCAAATTATGAAAGCATCATCAACATATCGATAATATCGTGTTGGAAGATCCGTTTCTTGCATAGTGCTGAATACCCTGTTTTCAATCTCTGACATGTAAAAGTTTGCGTAGGTTGGACGAAATGATGATCCCATCGAAACTTCGTCAATCTGACGATAGAATTTGTTCCAAGTGAATGGCGTTTGTGTTGTACAAATATAATAAAGGATTTGTACTTCGATCTGATATCTTTGCATAAGCAAAGCTCTTCAGGTCAGCTTTTAATTTATTAGGATTCGTTATGCTAACTTCATTATCAAACTCAGATCTTTTTATTGATGAATATAGCTTTTCTACTTCAACTTTCTTTTCAAGTCTCGACATTTGAGTAAGTTTTGTCAACATGAAAGCAACATAAAAAACTGCGTGACTTTTGGCACACAGTGTATATTATTACTTTGAACATTCTTTTCCACGGATTTCCTTTAGACTGCTTTCATGTCGTCATGAGCTGGTCCTTGAGCACAACTAACCAGAGACTGGTACTACTAAGTTGATTGCCTTTTCCGAATCAACAATAAAAGACTGTATTATGTTAGGATGGAAGAAAATGAAGTTCAAAACTCACGAAAAGTTCACTTATGAGAAATCATATTCACTTGTAATAAAAATTGATAAAATTGTAGATACTTAGAAGTGCAACATATATGGAAGGATGAAACGGTGCTCTCAAGAATCATCATCAACTCTACATGCAAGCACCATGTTTGTCTCAGATCATTCAATCTATAATCTCTAACGCCAAATATGCTCCGAGCACAACCTTACAGAATCTTCGTGCTTTCAAAGAGGTACATGATTTTGACAACACATGGAATAATACTTAACATCGAATTTATCTACTGTCTCTGAGTACACACTTTCAATCCATATTTACGTCTAATGCTCGGTTCACGTACACTCATCATCTTTCTTGCCAAGATAATTTTCTCAAAGCGAAGCTCTTGAAATCGATTTTTTCAATTTGAGTTCATTCAACTGCATGTAACAAACGGTACACCACTTACTTTCTAGGTGAACGTACTCCTAATTCAGATATGCAAACTGTTTCTACTTGGTTATCGAATAATGAAATGATGAATGTAGAGCTGATATTTGAACGGAGATACATTTCAAAATCAAAACATCCTTTCCTGTCAATGTATATAAGAAGTTGGCTATCGAATGTGTGCTTTGAATAAGAAATGCTCTTTAAAACTGCCACTATAAATGTACGAGTACAACCCACACATTGCCGAATTCCACCGAACGATGAAAAAAGGTTATCAGAGCCCGACACAACCCAGAAATGGTATATCAGAGCCTGACGCGAACCAGAAATGGGTTATCATAGCCTGACATGGCCCATTGATTGGGTGTCAGAGCCCTATCCACTAAAATCCTATGATTGCAAGGGAAACAAGATCAGCTGACTATAACACCTACTACATGAGAAATATATCGGTGGAATACTGCCTAAGAATGCAGAATAGAATTCACTATGACCATTCGTATCAGAGTAGATATTTTAGCTTTAACACCTTAACGGAGAATTTCTTTAGAAATGAGACGAAAAGAAGGAGTATGATAAAGACTGTGAATAAGATCACTTCGCGAATGAGGAAAATTCGGCTAACCCACGAAGTTGATAAAGTCGAAGCAAAACTTCTGAGGTAATGACGACGTTCATATTCATTATCACTTTCATGAAATGTGAGTAATATTTTACTGTCATCAATACTTGAACTTAAAATGTTGCTAGCAGTAGCACTTGTCCTCTATTCTAACAAAACGATTTCTATTTTATCTTATATTTGTCCAGGCCATCAGCATGAAACCGCGAACTTCACATATAATGTTATCTATCAGAAGCAACAATGACCGTTATCAATACACAAGTAGTGAGTGTGAAGCATGGATCGATACAAGCATTCGCTAAACAACGATACAAAGTCGCGAATCATGTCATTCATATGCTTATTAATCAAATGATCATGTGTTCCTGCATAGACAGATGATTGTAATCTGAAATTTCATAATAGGTTATCTGACGTCCAAGCATGAGTTTCGACTGGCTTATGCAGCTACGAAAATTTACGATTCTAAAACATTTCAACAGTCTATCCACTATTCATAAACTGTGAGCCGTACTATGATAAATTAATGATACACTGAAAACTAATATCTTAATAATTATTGAAAATTGAGACATCTCCATAATGAATGCATATGAACGAAAAATGAAGGATTCATTTCTAAAAAATAATGCTTCAACATCTGAAACATGTTTGAAACAGCAAATTTCATAAGTGGGTAGCGCATTATTAAGTCAAGGTTTCACAGTATGTTTCGCACAACAAAACGACGCGTATCCAACCATGGATTGATCCAACATACCTCTTATCTGAAGGAAGTGTTGATAGCACTAACAATGTTAAGTATTTCAACTTTTTCTGGCAGTCAGCCTTCCATATCCCAATTTAAAAGAAAGGAAATCGTAAACGAACGGCTAATTATCGCCCACTCGGTCTTATTGCACAGTTTCCAAACTTATGGAATGTGTGATCAGAGATAGTTTGCAACAGTTTTGGGACACGCATTCGTTGTTAAATAATTCCCAATTCGGTCTCCGCTCGAATTCAGCTTGATGTTTCCATCTTCTCGAGGTTTTAGAAGATATCACTTCTAATATCGATCGAGGCAATTGGCCTGATGCGATATACATTGATTCTGAGGCCTTTAGCACGGTACCACACCAAAAGTATTGGCCAAATTGCGCGCTCTAGGTATTCATGGTAATTTTACAATATTTTTAACGGATTTTTTGAGTAGCAGATTAGAGTGTTTTTGTCAATGGTGTTGTTTCCTCTTCCTATGCTATGTCCTCTGGTGTCCCTCAAGGCTCCGTAATTGGATCTGATCTGTTTGCAACCTATATAAATGATATCGATGTTGTTGCGAAGTCTTCTATTCTGAAATACGCGGATGACATCTAGCTTTACATTGAAATTAAGCGTGACAATCCTGAAGATGCGGTCCGGTTACTGCAAGCTGACCTGGACGAGATTTCAGTGTGGTCCAGGATATGGCAATTACGCTTGAATCCTAAAAAATCACACGTTATTTCCTTTGGCCATCGAAATCCATCCATGGTTTATGCTCTCAATAGCCAGTCCCTCAAAGTCATGGACTCCTCGAAGGATCCTCAAGTGGTCATCACGAGGGACCTCAAATCCCACCGACACGTCCTCATGTGTACCCAGAAGCGCACATGGTACTCTACGCTGTTCTGCGAACTTTTGTATTCCGAAAGCCTGATGTTCTTCTCTCTGCCTGTACAAACATATCTTCGTTCCCACCTGCAACATGCATGTGGAATCCCCTTACTGCACAAGACATTGCCTTAATCGAAGAGGTACAACGGCGGTTTACTCATAGTGCAATTAACTCATCGGGCCATTACTACGAAGACCGCCTCCAAATCCTAGGAATAACTACCCTACAACTTCGTCGCCGTGCTTTCGACCTCACAATCGTATACAAATTTTTTCAGTACCTAACTCCATATGTTTCAGAACTTTTTTCAATCCTACCACTTCAAGGACTCGTGGAAATGACCAGAAGGTCCTTAAAAATCTTTTAATCGACGCTTGGAATTCGCTCCTATCATACATAGTTGAATTGACAACTCTTCGGGATTTCAATAGGTTAATCTGTACAATTTTCTATGTTGAGAAACTACCTTCGTGATTCTTCCTTTACCAGCATAAATGACATGATCCCATACCTGCACATGTTGACTCTGTGTAAACGAAGCCATCTTGAGTTTAATTGAATAAATTTTGACTCGTGAAAACCTTTTTCTCGATTTATGCCATTTTTGCCATTGTATCCATTTTTGCTTTGAGTATTAGCGCTATCAATTGAAGAAATGGAATTTCGATGATTTTGTCAGTTAATATTACTAACCTTGGTGTGACGTTAGCAGAGTTAGCACACAATATTTACACAACTGCATTGCATGATGTAAAGATGCCATGAAGCTGTATTAACTACCATCCACTTTATCCAGCCATCATGTTACATAAATGTTACAGCTAGTTATCATCGAGCATGACGTATTGAATCTCAAATTAAAATATCGAGGAGTTGTTATGGAATACTGTAGTAGGAAGACAAGATGATATCACCTGTCGTCATAGCAATTTTTGCCCAAGATATGAAAACTGTATCATTCCCTGTTGCATTTGTCTTTTGTCTAGATCACGATTAGCTGAACAAGCGAAGACAGCTGCATTGAGATAAACATTTCCCACCAGTTATCGTAGTTACCTTACTCAGTAGTCCATGCATTATGATAAGAGATTCGCATCTCCTAAAGTACGCGAATATTAATAATACTCATTCCACGTTTTCGGTTGATTTGTCAAATCGCAACAAACAAGCGCTACACCATACAAAGGACAATATATTTTGATATTAATCGCATAAACATCGAGTGATGGGGTTTGGCTATATTTAGAAAGTTTGTCGTTCAAACTCAACATGGTAGAAAACCACGCCTACGAGATTGATGTCAGATCTGAAAACCTTCGTGAATTTTCACGGTAATATGAAAATTGGGAAAATAACGATTGGTGGAAAACTCTGTGGAACATTGACTGCTTTGCATACAATCTATTTCGTCGACAAGATTAGGAAATAGCAGGGCAAATATTGGTAATAATGGTTTCATGTTGCGTATTAAGATACAGGTACTTCCTATATTTTGGTTGATTGAAAAAGAATGCCGATTATTCTCAATTTTTCTCTTTTCGTCAAGACTGTTTTGATATCTATGATTAATGCAATTCAACATTACATCAGCTATCAACGAAATGGACTTCTTCACCCACAATTTTATTCAAACGGAAAGAGGAAACTACCGATTTCTTAAGAAAATGTCGTAAGAAAATTTGCGGAAGGTATGATCGATTCGCCTATTTCAGCATTATTACATAAACCCAGATACAGATGAGTTGATATTGATACGTATCTAACAGGATACCCATCTAATAAATAATAGATTTATCAGCATCTTTCGGCATTCAAAACTCAATTAGACAATGACTACATCAGATATTAGCCTTATTTTTCACGCAGATTGTCCTTCAGCGGCGGATTCCACGAAGTTGCCTGTACGTGTGTGATGCAATAATAACCTTTCTATCAATATGATAATTATTGTAAAAAATATCATTTGAATTCTATCAATATCGCATCGGATTTGAAGCATATTTTTGATAGCATGGTCATTAACATTTCATTTTGAAAGTAAGCGTTTCACATACCCCAATAAAAGGTTTGCTGCTAAAAATATTTGTAAACTTCATTGCTAATGTACCTCCAATGTCCATTCTCAAGGGTCGACAAAAGTGGTTTTTATAGCATTTTCTAATAAAAATTGATAGGAGATTGTAGACGCATTTTTCATGATGTGCTTGCCCCTTGGTTTTAATGTGATTTCCTGACCACAATACTTGTAGTTTTTCTTAACCACAAAAGCTATCACATTCACGCTTGATTCTCTTTTGTGCTTGATTCGCCAGACTTAATTAATCAATCTTGCATTCATAATTTCCCTACATTTTCTCGCTCTTTTTCCACTTCTTTGAAATACAGTCGGCTGATTGAGACCCTTACTAAAAACCTCTACTAACACCATTCCACTCACAATATGTACGTTTATGGACAGTTAGATATCCAGTGCTATTTGATCAGTGTGATTTCTAATTTCTTTGTGCATTTTGAATCACTGTCATAAATATTCTTGTGATCCTTTGCTCCTGACAACAATAGTGCTGAGCTATTGAATTAGATCGATTGATATAAATTGATTCAACTTGACTTTCCCAAAACCGGACTAAAACTGACGGCTGAGATGCAATGAGAAAGACTTAAATAATGATCAGGTCAAGTCAGTTATATAGTTTCTCATCTTTTCCATGCTGCACTTCTAATTTCGCGTACTTCCTTTCAATTGGTTGAAACTGATTAATGAAATAATTAATAATTAATTTAAATTAATTTCCTTTAATTCGCTTTTCCCTTTCCATTACCCATTTAATTTCGTAACTTCGTCTGACTCGGAGATGCTATCTGACAGCGACACCTCTTTATCCAACTGGTTCGAAGTTAATGGCAACAGACTTTTGTGATACGAAGCAAGACGCAAAATTAATATGTCTTTAAAAAGTAATAGATGACATACGTAATAAAGTTTCAACAAATGCATTCAGTTTACGACCTAAAATTTGATACATTGATCAAGGAGGACTTAGAAGCATGTGATATTTTTCATTGAAATTTCATTTTCATGAATTTACGAAAATTACTACTTAGAACACGCAATTCATGAATTCATGTAAAAAAGTAGCTTTCATCTTACGAGTAACTAGTAACGAGTAACGAGTTGTTAAGGTAACAAAGGCCTAACCTCACACACAATTCCTACCTTCTTGTAAAATAGGTTATGGACGTTGCTCTAAGAAAACCCCTCAATGATGTTAATGCTCCATAATAAAGATCAATTAAGAAATAACACCGAATCTAAGTTGGAAGCGCAACGTCAGTTGCGAACGGTTAGAAATCTCATCATCAGATATCAACAAATGTGTCCAATCAAAAGATTGAAAAAGAGATTAGAAAGAAATGCATAATGTAAAACTTTCTGCTGGAATGATTTGAATTTCATGACAGGAATGTGATGATGGGAGATAACCAGTTGTTGACAGCAGGTCAAACGTCTCAAGCGTGCCATAAATGTGAGTGAAGCAGTACGGAATCCCCTTATTTTGATCACAGATGCATGAGTCTGACACTTGCGAATTGATCCATTGATGACATTACGAATTGATTCAGTAGATATGACAAATGTTCAACTTCATCTCACGGCAATTCCCTTCGAACATCAAACAACACAGACATCACTATTTCATTGTCGGTTCGACCGCATTTCAGTCAAAATGAGGTGAAGGAAAGGAAAACAAACGCTTAACGTCTGTGTCACGTAGTACGCAGGTAAGCAGGATATTGTCGTAAATAGTGGAAACAATAACTTCTCCAACCATGCAGTCTCTCATCTCCTATCTCTTGCTTGCATCAAAACAATGAGACTTTTGTGCCTTTCTATAACGACTCCATCTCACGCAATATTATGTGCCATTGGGAGAACTTTCAGTTTTCTCAGGTTAATGGGAGAGGAAAATAGGAAGAATAAGCAAAATAAACCAATGGGAAGAAGCAGGAAGAGCCAAGTTCACACAAAGTATGCAACAAAGTATTGTGGTTAACATTCAAAGTACAGCAGCTGACCTAAATTCTATTTTTATCTCTTTTCTTGTGGTCACGCTGCAAACTCTAGCACACAGGCATTTTCAATGGCATTCTTACTCGGCAGTCCTTTTGCCGATGAAGATAATATCCTCTTGAGGTGGCGGGCCGGAAGCACAGTCGAGTATTTGCATTCTGACTGGATGCAACCTGCCCCTGTATCTCAGGGCAAAGGTCACTAAACGACATGAGCTCTCGTCCCGTAACCGCACTACCTTTTTAAGGAGAAAGAGCATTCTGGGAAGGATAGTGGGGAGTACTAACCAGACTAAAGATAGTGCACATCGGGGTTGGAACCGGCCGCCGGCCCGGCCCGGCCAAATGTTTATCTTGTCAGCCAAAATAGAATTGCAACATTTTAGGAGTGTGATAACATGATTTTTATGGCGCAAATGCTGTGAACCGTTTCTTGAAAATAGTTCTTCAAATCATTATTCAAAGCGGCTGACAGAACCGCACAATATTATTGAAAGTTGGCGGTGATAAAGAAGCTTACGTCCTTAGAATAACCGCTACAACGAATGAGAAAAAATTGGTATTTCTTTTTTGTTTTTCCGTTTTGTAGGGAATAATCTTCAAAGACACTGCTGCTTGGAAGCACAGCAATAATTTTAAGTAATAAATCTATTCATTACTGAATTCACAGCTGTTTTTCTTTGAGGATTCTGGTTGTAGCTTAAGCTTACTTCTTCTCAATGAGTTCTACGATGTCTTCATAGTTGACTTGACGGCAGTGAGGGCACGCCGATGCTGATTATATGTACTTATTATTTGATTTTGCATCTAGTTTTAAACCGTAGGCCCCTACTTGATTTCAAATAGAGCTTCCGGAATCGCACACTAGCAGAAAATTGTTTTTTGTAGGAATCATGTATCCGCTGGCCTATCTATCGTAGAATCGCACCTTTTGTCAATGAAGTATTTGAACAGTTTCTCAAAAATACAAAAATCGTTTGTTATTTGGCTTACTCGTGTATTTCATCATTTGAGGTTTGTCGGTACATGGTTACAATTCGAACATCCAACCTGAATAATGCAACAAAATATCATTTGGAATGTTTTCGATAATTGAGTTTTCTCTCTTAAGATTGTCTGCTGAGAATCGTCTTTATTGTTGCTAAGAGCAAAATGCATTGTGTATATAAGGCTATGCAATGGCACTTGTTTCCTATCTTGGTCATCGATTCCCAGTCGGTGCTCTCCGGACCGGGAGAATATCTATTTGTTTCTGAATGTCATTGAGTTCAACGATGATGATTAAAACTCGACCATGGCATCAATCCCTCAGTATAATCTATTCAGAAGTTGTTCACAGAGAATTCGAGAGAAAACTGCTTTAGAATGTTTCTCAGAGGAAATTATCGGAAAGTTTCCGGGTTCATTAATCTCGATGTTATGATATTAAACGAGTACGACCACTGTCTCTCACTGACACAGCTGTAGCAGGGATATCATAACCAGTAAATAAAGGGCCTTAAATTTTCGAATCTTGTATCTTTTACCGTTTTCTATGCCAAGCCTGTCTGACTAATGCAACTAAAGGGTGAGTTAGCTAAGTCAATTCAGTCATCACTTCAAGGAATCTCATGTTCATGTATAATAATGAAGCAAGAAGCCTGCATCAAATATTTTTGGAAAAAGAGAAATTGAGTTATAATTTCACTTTTCTCTTTATTAAACACCAAAGCAAATGCTTTGCATAAACCAGCAGCCCTCACGCCACTGTAACTGCTGATTGAAGCCTTAGTCAATTCCAATTATGTATCTTTTTCCAATCTAAATTATTCCGTCTCGTCAGAAGACACCGCATGCGACTACTAGCATCTCATCGTGGTGCGGTGCAACATACCTTTCTAGCAAGCAATACAATTCCCTAGTTTGGCCAAAACTGTCAAATATCATTGCCAAAAGCACATAGATTTTACTTTCTAGACATGGTAGGCCTACTTAAGCATATACTCAATCTGACTAGCTTCCTGTGCCTCACCTCATATGAACGCTTCGTGGTGTGGGCGATCATGCTATACGTGCTGATACAAATGGAAGCGTTCTTTGGACGATCCTTGGCATCTGATGTGAAGCGGCAAATGAGACTGTCGTCTGCTGTGGACCATAACTTGAATTGACTGCGCCATTGTTCCACTGCAACCCCGGATGTGCACAGCACCAAACAACGTTTTCGGACCGTACAAGCCGCAGTCACACCGACGAGAGTCTTTCCAGCACTGAAAACAAATGTTAGTGAATTTCAGATAAGTATTGAACTATAAATAATAGAAAAAGCACCGCAGTTAGTATTCATGAGAATAGTATCAAAAACTGGACAGGACAAGGATCAACGTTCAAATTACATTCACAATTCACATAGGAAGTGAATATTCTCAGATACAGGTACCGCAAAATAGTTTGGCAACAAATCATGAAAAATGATGCTTTAGATGTTGATGTTTTTATATTTACTATATCGCGAATAATTTACAGAATTTCGCCATCTCTTCTATTAAGAACTTCATAGCACTACATTGATTTTTTATAATGGATTAAGCTTTACACAAAAATCAATTTTCCTGATGAACAAATGTTAAATTCTAAATTTATCGCAAGTAATCAGTTTGTTTTGAATTTTAAAATCATTCTTTCATGCAATTTTAAGTTATTATGGATGACATCGTGAAATGCAACATTCTTATAATAAGAAATGACAAAATTGTCTAAACTATTCGCGATGTAGCAAATATAAAAACATTAACACCAAAAACATCATTAATTGACTAGTCGCCGGGAGATCATTTTGTCACAAACTGTTAAGTAGAAAAAACTTCCGAAGTTTTGGTCGAAAAGTTATTTAAATTTAAGTCAAATCAAACTGCTTGTCAGACTAAAAGTCAAATGAAGTGAGACGTGAAATTACATCACAAATGATGAAAGAGCAATGTATCTCCCCCTCGCGACGAGGACTGATAGTGACTAGCTATGTTTGAAAATAGCGTGTCGTCCACGGTCACACTATCGGTGATTAAACAGCGGCCAATTTAGAAATTCATTAGAATTATATTACCTCTCCAAAATAACCGACCAATTAATAATGCACTTATGATGTGATAGTGCAAAAAGTTGCACAACAAAGCCTCCATAGAGTGATCTGCATATAATTCAAAACCTTTGACTGTGATGTTACTCAACTGTGAATACTATATGTCATTGTACATTACAGTGGTAGATTTGCGCATTGATGTTATGAATGCCCATACTTCTTCTAACAAGCTGTCATCTCGTGGTAGCGAGATCAAGTTCATCGTCTTCTTTGAATGTCGCATTGAAGACACTCAAGTTAAGGTTTGTTACTTTCAGAAGTTGAAACTTCATTGGGAGAGTGTAGTGTACTATGCATAATAATTAATAGCTGGTCTAGGAACCCTTTCTTCGGCAATAAATAAATAAAAAAGCGAACAATTTCCCCAAATTTTCGCTTCTTGCTTTGTCAAAGATGACTGGATTACAATGGCATTCGTGAAATTTGAAAGAACATAATAGGATATAACAGAGTAGGACTTACTAAAAATAAGGTAGAGCTATACTATATATAATACCGCGAAAACATTGATAGTTAAAGAAAAACTGAATAGAAAAAAATGGGAGAAATAGAATTCAGGAAAGAAAATTTGAAAGGTCAAAGCCTTTACTTCCGTTGATAAGTCTTTCATCAACGAGAATAGATATCTTATAAATTATAAGATTTACAAATATCTGTAAATCATGGCTATTGGTCAAAACATGAATGCCCATACTTATTCTAGTAAACTGTCATATAGTGGTAACGAGGTCAAGTTCATCGTCTTTCTTGAATGTCGTGTTGAAGCGGCTCATGTCAAGGGTTGCTACTTTCAGTATATCAGAACCTCATTGGGAAAGTGTGTTATGCATCGTTTGAAAGCTGATACATTAATATATATGTGATGTGTTTTATATGATATATAATATCAGAACGCATATTTTTTCAATGCATGAAAAATATGTACAATGAGGTTACTTCATGTGAGCCATGAAGAATTAATTTTCTCATAAATGAAAATAGTAGGAGACGATCATAATCTCCGTAAAATAAGCCCGAGTTCCAGAAAACATCAAGACTTTGATAAGCCATCTTAAGAATGACTTCACTGACTAATGGGTTGATCTTCGGCGTGGACACATAGCATTCATTTGTCCATAAGTCACTATGTAAAGCAGCTGATTCATGTGATTACGGAAATCGTTGGTTCGATTCCACATAGACATACTTATCATGAGTCTTTTTTATTCAGGTTGTGGGAGGTTGTTATCTCCGTGGCAGTGGTTAAGTGCTTGGTCTAGCGATCTGTTGGTCCACACGTCGAGCCGCGAAAGTGTCATTGGAAGTCGGCAGGAAGGGCATTCGGACTAAAAGCACTACAATGCTCCAGAAAAGTCTGACTATGTCAGCACCGTCCAAGCCCCAAGTATGGGAAGTAGTGACGTTGAAACTTCATTTATTTCATTCAGGCTGATTGATACATTAAATCCTATTATTTCTCACTGACTAAATTCCTTACTTCTGCTGCCCGACACAGGTAAAAGATACATTCTGTTGCTAAGAAATGGAAAGGAATTCCTTTCACTTAATGAACACATTTAGGCGTCTGTATCGGCAACTGAAGACATCTACATAACCTAAATTGCTCTTCTTAAGTAGTAAATGTGTAGGTGACTTGCCTTCGTGCATTTTTTTTTTGACGCTGACAACTAGTCAATAGATCGTTTCATTTTATCTTCTTAGCAGAAAGGTCAACTGTAACCAGTCGATATGTACATTTAGCATTAACAAATCGACAGGAAAGTGTGAAATGAGAATTCAAGTGTTAAATAAGGAATTTTTCAAAGAATTGTTAAGAAATCATATTACTAAATTGAAATTATTATATTAATTCTAAAGAACAATTCGACGCGTCGAGTTGCTCTTTAGAATTGATGTAATAATTTCAATTTGATAATATGAAATACAAATTGCGATAAAGAAACAGAAAATACTGGCTATCCGTTAAATAAATGAATTAATGCTTGTCGCTTTCGAGCAACATTCACTAGCAAACGACAATTACATTTTTGCCAATCCCCGTTGCTAGAAAGCGCCACGTAGAACTTGTGGCGTCGTATTCTGTTCTGTGTTCAATTTGAATAGTTGTCAACACAAAAAGGACGATTGCAAATGGCAGCGCAACAATAGGTAGCAGTCAAGATAATAGGCCTACATTTACTGGAAATATGGCAAATAAATAATTATCAAAATAGTAATTTGCTTTATATTTCTTTGTTATGTTGACAAGTGTGGCAAAACTTATTAGATAAATGAAAACAATTATGACGAAAAAAATCAAAATAAAGATGTACATTAAAAATGGATGATTAAAGATTTAAACTAAGTTATTATTACCGTTAATTGATTCATTATGCAATAATATATTTACAAAACATGACGATATAGATTACATAAATGCTCATACAAAAATAACAATAAGGTAGAATTCAGCTCAGGGACACATTCTGCAAAGTTAGTGTTTACATTTTGCTGAGTTATGATTTTATTTTAGTGAATTAAAGAGTTGGCAGATGTATAAACATTTGATAGCAAAAGAGAAAACATCATGAAAAATGCCCACGTGATTTACAACACAAAAATCACTGACATCTTCGTCGATAGCTCAAACATTTACTCTCCTGCGTTGTTTCACAGGATATGCTACAACAAAGAATGGAATTCAGATCGGCATGGATATGACGAGGTTGAAAGATATCAAAGGAAGATCAGACACACACACTCAAACGAGCGGACGCTCTCAACAAGAGTCATCATTGCAACTTTTAAAAAAGGAATTTATTTTTACAACATTATAGAATTTTGCATCAAAGGACAAATTCCTTCGTATGTCGACTGGAAGATAAGATTGAAGACCGTTTCGTTTCAATAAATGGAGAATCGTTTTGACGGCCATGAATGGAAGAGAATCTGAAAATTGAGACATGAAAGCCGCAATGAACTGAATACTCATCGAAATGTGCAGCACTAGATCGACGTCTGATTAAAAATGGGATTAGAGCAAACAAATACTAAGTTTAAACATCTCTAATTTAAACATTTTTCTCTTTAAAATTTGATCTGATGTGAAATGATATGCGTTGAAAGAATTATGTATCCTATTTAACATCTGACTAAGTGAGAGACTCTAAAAATGAAGCTTTAATGTCACTACTCTCCCATTCGGGGCTTGGACGGTGCTGACATGTCAGAGTTTCGTTGGAGTGTTGTGGTACTTTAGTCTAGATGCTCCTACTGTCGACTGCCAATGAAACTGTCGGGGTTCGACCACACAATCAAAAGATAACAAGGCCAAGCAGTTGACCACTGTGCCACGGAGCAGCAACTTCTATTCGAAAGCACGATGTTAGATGCAATCATTCCTTTAATTCAACAAACCGTCAAACTCAGTTGTATATCAAAGTCTCCTTGCCTGTGAGGTGAATGTGATCACAGGCATATTTATAAAGTTATACACACATCACGAGATATTTAATAATTGCCGGTACGTAAAGGGTGTTCAACACATTTTTTTTGCTTAATTCCCAGAAAATATCGATCCAAAAGGAAAAATCACACTAAAAATTCCTTACACTTGCCACTACCCCTCAGAAATCTTATGATTTTTAAGAATTTTCAGGAGACTTCGATTAATTCACATTCACATAGTGAAATCATATTGGAAAACTCATCATTATTGTGTTGATATGAATAACTACTAGTTCTAATATAAATATCGACGACTTCTATGCAGTCAACTACTAGCAGTCAATTACTTGTACCTTGTCACTCAGATAACTAAACGTCCCCTGTGTTACGAAACGTCCCCTCCAACTTCAACTATGAAATTTAATTACAAAAGATAACAATTATCTATCATTATATCAAATTTGAATGTGTCACTGCTTATCACGTTAGAAATCGCCAAAATTTCTTGCTAATAGTCATTTAACACTTCACATGATTTGATTATGCAAGCAAATTTCGTTAACCATGAAAGCACACAGACAATTACAGTTGGAGGTTAGCTACAGAGTCAAAAAAGCTATATTTACTATTCAGAGAAAACCGATGAAAGCTTTATAATTGATAGCAATAACTGATAGATCTAGCCCAATGATTTTGATATTGATCGAGACATCTAGTCAAGACGGTATGCTTGTGTATAAGAAGCAGAACTGCTGTATAAGCATGAGTCCATAAAATTTTTATTAATGTAATTAATGGATGCTATTGCGTCAGCTTCAGCGTTATCGCTGCCCGTGAGAGCATGCATTACATTATAGACATCAACAGATGAACATTGGTGATTAATATGTGATAGTTCACAATACGTTTCGTCTGAAACATTAACACGTAAAACTACCAAGTTGCACATGTTTAATTAATGATCTGTTTGTATTATCTACATGTAGTTTGGTCACACATTTCGATAATTATGTAGATAGTTGGTTGGTATTTACATCAATGATGTTTAGAGAAATTGCAACAATTGAACATTTAGTATTATCGATGCAATAAAGGCTGCTATACTATCTCTGCTTCAAAAAAATGTCAAATTCTGTAGTAATGTCAAAGTAATAATCATAAGTTCTGAATCGTCATAATACATCGGAAGTTTGAATTTCCTTTACTCTGTTTAATAACATGAATATCTTTAGAATTTAAATTTCCTATTTGTTCTCGCTGGTAAGGACATTGTTTGGCAGAAGAATATATATTTCAATCTTCTAACTGATATTGCCATGTAAGCCAGCGATTATCACCGTTGGCAGGTGTTGTCAATAAACACTTGAAGGAGATGCGAGTATATCACTGCAGATCTCGTTGCTTTGTGTAAAGCTTGACTAGAACAATACAAATGATGATAAGTGTCAAGGTAAACATCAAAGTTTTGCAAGGCTTGCTCACTAGCTCTATTTGGTGAGTCCAATTCCGATTTAACTATATTTTCATGTTGGGGTTGGAAAAGTCGATTGAAAATAAACGAACCCAGGAGATCACGGGATAAGCAGGAGATGCCGTGAGTTGTTATTCTGAAATATCTCTAGGGGTAGAATTTATGTTTTCTTTTCGTGACTTTTTTTTGAAGAAAAGGTTGATCATTACATAATGGCATGCATGCGCACCCCTACCGATAGTAGGAGGAAGTCCATTCCAAATTTGGGTCGAGGAGGTGTATTAACTGCAGCTAAAATAAAGCAGAATTAATAAACATTGTTGATACTCAGAAGTACATTCGGCAACCCCATTTGAGCGCGTATATTTCTCCTGTACTAACTTTTGAGTATAGCATACTGAGTGCAATGTTTTAAAAGTTTTCGGATTGGGCATACACCCACCGGACGCAGAGCGAGCACGACCATTAGTCCATTGCGCCATTGCAAGTGTTCCGGGATCTCGAGAAAGTTATAAAATGTCATGCCATGAGGTAATGCTTAACAAAATGCTGCATTGGTATTCTTGATTATTGAAAGATGTTAAAGTATTGCACAACAATCAGTGAATAGTATGTCGAATATTGGTGAAAGAGATCATGCCATTTGTTAAATTTGGCATATTTTGCTGACAGCATGGCCATATAGTAGACTCCGCTTATTAAAATCACCTCAAGCCAAAGTAGTGATTTGATCAAACGAATTTACTTCAAGTTGGCATGAATAATCAGTCTCTTTCTGATTGACTGTAAAGCACGGCTGAATTTATTAGCCCCGATCTTAGTAAGCGAAATCTATCGCAATGGTAAGCACAAAACACTATAAGGTAAGAAATGGTAATGCTACTTCTGCATTAGTTCACGTCACCGTATAATAAAAAATTAATGACGATACAAGGTGCTCAAGTAGAGACCAAAAGATGATATCTGGTCCATCAAGCTCATCATAATAAAAAACAGAATCATATTGTAAACACTTCCGATATTTGCTGGTTAACATCATCGCTAGGGAAGTCCAGTGTCATAAGTCTTCATGTTGAAGCATCAAACGGAGCATTTTCAGATAAATTTCACTGTGGAGTGTTATCTTTTAAGTCAGCAGACTTGGTTATCCAGCATTCGGGTTCGAAGTCCCGATCTTTAGCTTAAATAGTATGATAAAACAACTATCCGTGAATTCCCGGGAATTCGGTTTACTTGAAAATAATCGGCAGTTCCAGGGATGAAGCACTAGAATGAATCGAAAGCATGTAAACACACCATTGGCATGCATGAAACATTGGAACCGTGTTTACTTATATTTATTTCGATAAGTGGGTAATCCGTATTTAAAACATCGGGTATTTCAGCATAATATTCAGTGCTCTATCAATTTCATGCTCGTGATGATGAATCAGCTCTCAGAGTTCAGATTATTAGCAGTCGTTCTTGATAAATTTGCGAAACTGCTTACTTTGCCCCATCTCACTAATGATGAAGTGATAGAACGAAATACCACATAATTAATTCCGAGAATTATTTTAGAATAGACTCACTATTTAAATACAACTTGAGAAAATAGATGTGCGTCAGACACGCTTTTGTAAGTGAGTTTCTATTTGTTTTGTTTTTGAGCTTTTGTTTTTGAGTTTTAACTCAAATTAGCTCTTTTCGTCTCAGAGCTTACAAGTGTATTTGTCGCATGCAGGTAATTTCACAGAATTTCTGTTGGTTTGTGCTTTTTAATGCACTGTCTACTGTTGTTTAGCCACCATCACCGCTACACGACCTCTCACTTCATAAACCACTATTGTTAGACCTTCATTGCGTCTATTACCTTATGTTTAACCAAAGCTAGTTCACGGGATCATTTTCGTATCTGGTTTGCTAATTTGAGACAGAACAATTGCAATTAGAACCATTCTATAAGAAAGTAGATTTTTAGATACTGCAAAAGTTGCAGCTACACATTGCGCCTAAATTTTAGCTCTGGATTTTTGAATTTTGACGTTTACTAGTCAGTAGCCACTTCAGCATCAATTTGTCTTTCAATGATGAAAAGACAATTAAGATGCCTCACTGAACATGATGAGAAATTTAATGCAGACAAAAATGGAATATAGTTGTGCAACATAGGAACAAATGAATGCCATCAGTTGCAGAAGCTACATTCTCAAATGATCACACGGAGTAGGATAAGTGATATCAAAATCTTGAATATTTGAAGAGAATGACGACTATTAAGTCAATAAAAGACAACAGCATCCTTGATTCCCCGACCGTACTCGCCTGACCGAGGAATCGAACCAAAGTTCGCGGTGGAGACGAGCTTCCACTTTCTTCACTAGGCCAAACCGACAGTGCAAAGGGAATGCGAGTTATTGCACAAGTTCTCTCTAAGTTGTATCGAGAGCCTTTGTGTATTCATTCAATCTACAGATACAGTCTGTTTCAATTTACTTCTCACACCACATATTTTTGCAGATTCATGCAAGTCATAGTATCTAAACTATATCTAAACTATTCCTGGAAGTTTGAGGTGCTATTATAGTGTTTTATGTCGACATGCAAGTAAAAAAAAAGAACTGATGTAACTCATGTATTAAAATTGAATGCTACAAATTGCTGTAAATGAAAAAATAGACTCGAAGGCAGAACAGATTTCAAGCTAAAACCGGGTATGTCCTCCTCGTACTTTGATCACTGCTAGAATTCCTTTTTGCATGGAATCTACTAACTTTTCACATGTTTCGGTATAAAGGAGACATCATTATGCAACAACAGTACAATTTTTGCAATTAACGTCAGTTCAGTAGGCAAATCATATTCACAATGTCTCTGTTTCAGTATCCCCCAAAGTGTCTCCAGAGGATTGAGGTCTGGCGAATTTCCAGGCCATTTCAAAACATCCAGATTGATTTGATTCAGATAATTTGTGCACAGTCTAGCCTTGTGGCACGGTGCCGAGTCGTACATAAAGATGTTAACCCCAGCAGCATCCCATTGCTCCATTTGAGGTCTCACACGAGACTCCAAGACGTGCAAATGCGAATGTTGATTCATGCTCCCCTCGCATACGTGAAGTCGTCCGGCTCCTTCAGCACTCATAATACCCCACATCATAACTTTGACTGGATGTTTCAAACGTGGTTCTAAGGGAGTCTTCGATGAGGAAGCTGTCCAGACTCTCCTAGGACGGACTGACGAGCACTCAAAAGACGATTCATCGCTAAGGGCCACCTGTAAAAAAAAGAAATATAATAAAAAAGGCGAAAAATTGGAAAAATTACTCAAGTTAATATTTTTCATGAAAATTCAGAACAAAATGAATTCAGACATTCACTTACCCTTCTCCAATCCTCAGAAGTCCGACCAGCGTGGTCAAGAGCAAACTGAAGTCTCTTTTGTTTCATCGCTTTGGTAAGAAGAGGGACCTTTCTGGGCTTCTTGAATTCGCACTTCATTTCCTTCAACCTCCGCCGCACAGTTGTTCGTAGGACGTTGGTCCCTGCATCTTGTAGCCGCTTTCGAAGCTTGGCAGTTGTAACACCATAGTCTTTCTTTACTTCACGAACTAAGAAGCGGACATCCGCACTACTAGTGGCTTTTTTCTTACCACACCTTCCTTTTCGATGGCCTACATAATGTCCGTTGGTCTTCATCCTAGCAATTCTCGACACTGCAAAATTGCTAATTCCTGTTCTACGAGCTATTTCTCGGTGTGAATAGTCCGTATTCTTCAACAAGGTCGTTATTTCAGCAACTTTGCTGTTGAGAATTCCTTTCCTTGCGGCATTGCTACGATCAGGTTACAACCTGTCTGAATCACCACAATCACCAGTGTTATGAGATTTTTTTGAAATCTCCCCACTGAAGAGACATCAAATCAAAATTGACCAATCAGCTTGGAGTACGATTACCGTAAACAATCACGTGAGCCAGATTGCAGACAAGATAACAAGTCGAAACAGTGTTCAAGAACAGCGCATGTTAGCACAGTATGAATCAACATTTTCACGTGCCCATCTTGGAATCTCGCATTAAGTCTCCATTGGAAAAAAATGCTCTATAAGGGCCAATATCTTCATGCACGGCTCGCCACCTTACCACAAGGCTTGACTGTGCACAATTTATCTTAATCATATACGTTTGAGTTCCGCTAGATGACCTGGAAATAGCTTTTATACTATAATTCGTTATAGCAACAAAAATATTGAGTGTGAGAAGTAAATTGAAACAGACTGTACTTCCAAATTCGGATGCGCAAACAGTCGCATTTTCTGTCCATTTGACCTAAAAATGTTTCCTCACAACGAATGACTCAAAACGTTTCCTTCGCATAGCTCAATTTCGGTTTCTTAAACTTCCTTTATAGACTAACACAGCATCGAAATGAAAAACAGTGTGAGGAGTAATACAGTAAATTAAGTGAGGATCTGAGCTTTGAGAAGGTTGACAATTTGTGCAAAATTCCTGGTGCCTCATGAAACGGCCAATATTGACTCCAGGACCTACACGTGAAATCATGGGTGATGTTCCTTAACCATCTGAGTCAGATTGTTACTTGAATTTAATTACTTTAATAATGATCATTGTGATGACTTTGACAGCAGTATTGACACAAAAAGATGAATAGACGTTTCAATGACATATCTTCATGTGTGTCACATTCAATTTCAGTGTAAAAACTCAGTCAATAGGATAAAAGATGTTGTAAATGGCTAATTACAGCATTATGTTCTAATAACCATTTAATGCTGATTAGCGATTATATAATCATTACTTTATCTTTCATTATATGTCATCATGGATTCCAAATGAGAGGACCACTGCATACTGACGTACTGGCACTCAATCTATCCATCTGCAACTGGAATGTTTCAACTAAAGCACTGATTTGATATGGTAAACTTGTTTTAGTACATATCGCCTTCAATAATCTTAAGCCTATGTAAATTTAAATTAAATCATAACACAGTTTTGCCGACTTTCGTGTAGTTTCTAGTCAAAGCATGCACAAAATGATCACATTTTCTATATAAATACACGACACACTCTCATGAGAAACAATCGAAATTCGCACATTCTATGCTTTCTATTAATGGATGGACACAGAAATCTTATATACTCGTATATTATATACAGGGTTCCCGCGGCTTTTTATCCGCAAAATTTAAGGACATTTAATGACATTTTTGATGAAATTTAAGGACATTATTATCATAAGTTGAGCTCGATTAATGTTGTAATTAGCGTCTACCGTATAGTACATGTTTGAAAAAATAAGTAAAAATGATGCTGTGGTTACTATAATTTCATTTTTATTACGTTTATTTCTTCTCGCAGGTTTGAAAGTTCAGTTTTTGCGCTTTCACAAATCCGGACCTTCTTTTCTTCTAGCTCTTTTAATCTTTCTTCCAATTTGCGCTTAGTTCCTTCTTTCTGATCAACCTTCCCCTTACTTCTATCCTCCAAAGCCAACCGATATCTAAAAAAATAAGTAACAACTTCCGATCTATATAAACTCATCAAGCAGATCAGATCTACTACATCGGATCAAAAGTAGATTAACCTTAACAACCAAAATAACAATAACCCAACAATTAACAATTATCAAAATTTGAAAAACACAACTAAAAGTTAATACGAGTAGAAAGCGATACCGCCTCATGAATGTGAATATTTATTCTTTAGGAATTTTCACTAGCTCCCTGATCGATTTTCGTGATTTCAATACAGCTTGAAGGACTTCTTCAATTGCTTTCTGATGATCAAATGACTTTTGTGAACAGAAGTTTGTTCAGTTTTTCTATTAGTAGTAATGGTTTTAATAATTGTCAATACAGGTAATACATATATACATGTTCAAGACTGCACAATATACAATGATGATGATGATAAATGTATCAATAATGATAATATTTGACCTAGTCTATTGATGAAATTGACGAGTGTGTTGTCCAGTACAGAACCACAAAAAGTATTCAATGAATATTTAACAAAACTTACCATCAATTTATGCGACTCAGTTTGACTCAGATAGGATGTAATCAATCATAGAAGTCGATTCATGCTTGAAGACATTCATAAAAATTGATAGCATACATGCAACGTATCACGCGTATCTATGAGTATCAATCAATCGATAGAATATCATTCTATGAGAATTAAGTAGGTAACATAAATCTGTAAAGTCTTTCCTCAAAAGTTGTCAAACTCGCCTTTTGTCTGAATACTATCCTATCAGCGACGTGGTATAATACTGATGTAAATTTACAGAACAACTGGTAAGTTTATGATGTAAACAATTTCTATGAGTAACGATTTTAGGTAAATTGAGAAAAGATCTGGAGGAAGGGTTTCTTAAGGACGCTTCTGCTCGGCACTAACCAAGCATGATTCACAAACAAAGCAAAAATGCTGCAGACTTTGAACAATGAACGAAACTGAACAAGATCTTTACCTCTGTCGAGCTTGACGCACAAATTTCAGCATGGTAGGAGTGATAAGTGACTTTGATGGACCCCCAGAGGTTTCTATAGCATCATACACAACGCGCATTGCTTGAATCGTCTCCTCTTTCAAATGGGTCAGCAACGAGTCCTTATTAACAGAAAATCCCGCTTCAATCCTTGCATTTCCATGTGAAAGCACCAACACCACTTTCACAGCAGTCCATAGATCAGAGTATTCATCACGGCAGCCAACCTTCTCGTAATAGAACTGATCCAACCTTTTACTGTATTTGAAGACATGGCAAGCTGATATAAAATCTGCCTCTTCAGTTAATTTGTCGAATTGTCGTTTCGCGTTGTCTGCTGAATCAGGACTTATGTGAAAATTCTCGTGCAGGATTCCTAGCAATGATGACATTCGAGCTTGTGATGTAGTTACAGATCGCGATACAACAAACGGCGAGATAGAAGATGCTGCTTTGGTCTATGGGTATTTCAGACAACACCTTTCACTCAACTTTTTGCACAATGCGATGTAGAACTTCTTGCAGTTATCTCGAAACCGCAAATGTGAAGACGGATTCATCTTTTTGCACCTAGCAGTAGCGGCAAACCCAATATCCATATTGTTAAGTGACTTCAGATTCGCACTGCAATCAAAATCAACATTCAGTAACGTTCCATCGGCTTCAGCAGAATCAACAACCGAGCACTTTACGAAACAATTCATGATGGTACGAATGACCCTTGAGAATTCTTCATACAGAAATGGTGCCATTGGACGTTGGCTCTGGAACTTCGTTAAAAGTGGCTCAATTATCTTACAGATAAAACTTGAAAATTCCAATCGGGCGTAACACAAGTTTGTCAATTCGTCGCTGTTTAAAGATGCTTCAAGTATGAGAAAATTTTTGGATGTAATCCGTTTCGATTTCGGTTGGTGGTTAACGCAAGTCACGAAGTTTCGCAGGTTCATTAATATTTCGATCAACCGTGTGATGACGGGGCCATTTTCAACCCACAGTAAGGCTTAGGAAGTTCTTTTTTCATATTGTCTTTTTTGCTACAGTATGTGTAATTCTCAGTTGCGAAGTGGAAATCGATAATACGAGCAGGGGCTTTGTCAAATAACTCATGGGCTGCTTTTAAAAGAGAGTTGAGATTCCAGTCAGTTGCTGTCTGAGCAGCTTTGTATGCACCATGCATTACGTGTAATGAACATGACCCCATTTGTAGTAGTTTGGGTGCTGTTGGGTCCTCACTTTTCCGATCATTCGTCATTTTCTGGACACACTAGTTAACATTCGGTCCGTCCATGCTCAATTGAACACATTTTTGTACGAAACTCGATCTGCCGTGAACATCAATCGAACCTTTTGCGATGGAAGATGCGTCTGAGTGCCCAAGGAAGGACAAACCCAAGTATCTGAATTCAACTAATCTTTTCGTTTCGTCATAATAAGCTACATGTACGTCACATTGGTTTTTTTATCAGCTCATTGTAGGCTTCGTCAAAATATGTACAGAACGACACATGATTTGGTTTAGTCATGCAATCTATAAGTTGGCATTTGAAATATGGAGCTAATCCGTACGTGATTACGTATCCCGCCTTATCTCTCCCCAAACTGAATTTTTCAGCAATAATGCTGTCTGGAAACATCTTTTTCAAAAGATTTGACAAATCTGCACAACTGTTAAATGAATGGTGCTGCTTAATCAGGCGGAAACACCACAAAAATTCTGCGTTTGTAACAGACTGCATCAGTTCTGTATCGAAATGTAAATGATTCGTCGTTAACGAAGAAGATTTTCCCATCGTCATATGTGAGGTGGATGAATATCGTGCCATTCGCTCTCAACGCATGAAAATGGCTTATCTTGTGATGATGTTCCAGCAAACTGATCTTTGGCAATCACATTTTGGGTGACAGACATGATCGTAGATGTACCGGTATCTTCTGTGTCAAGATCTGCAGTTTTCTCCTTTTTTGAGTCGTTTTTCGTCAGAAAGGCTGTTCTGATATCCCTTGCAGCACTTGCATTTTTAATCAAATTTTTGTGTTTAGCACTTTTAGAGTGACTTTCCAGTGCCTTAACACCCATATGGGACCCAGTAAAATTTACAAGACATAATGCACAATGCGCTTTAAATTGATCAGGACCTGGTCTAACCCACTGTGAATATCTAGGGAACCTCTGAGGATCCATCCATAATCTAGTGAACTTAGGAGATCTCGGCATTCTGTTCTGAAAGACAAAACAAAACAACAAAGGTAGTAAAAGTACAGAAATAACTTGTTGTAAAAAATTGCTTATGTTAACCATCATGCTTCCAAAAGGTTTCTCGTGACAATTTGATCAGGGTTTGCATTCGGTAGCAATGGTGTATACCGGTAAGGGAAGGCGTACTATGGTAAA
The DNA here is from genome assembly GCA_907163375.1 of Prostheceraeus crozeri. NCBI lineage: Eukaryota > Metazoa > Platyhelminthes > Polycladida > Euryleptidae > Prostheceraeus > Prostheceraeus crozeri. The sequence continues at coordinate 375,506 of CAJQUW010015337.1, read as the reverse complement.
ACTATCTACTACTGTTTAGTAGTACTCTTAGTTTAGTAGGCCTATTTGCTATTTAAACTTTTACTAGTTGATTTTTACTAATGCCAGTATATGGAAAAGTGAGATAAAAAACACATTTAACTACGAGTAGATATATGGAAGCAGGATAGGCGTCACATATTCACAAAAAATGTCAAAACGTCTTCTTTCGGTTCTTGAAGGTTGACAAGTCAGTTTTTATTCCAAGAGCGAGCGGCTCCCCTTTCAATCGAAATTGTTGACAGCGAACTCAGTCGATCGTTTGACATAGTTAACAGCAGAAAATTCTTTATCAATTTCAGTCGGCTGAATTTCAGTTCAGCAAATGATACGGAAACTGGTGTCGTCAACTATGAGAGCGACAGACAAATTGGATATATCTTAAGAAATTCATTGTGCGAACTTTGTTTTACTACGCTTCAGTGAAATTTGAATTTATGCCAGGTGTGAAGAGGAAACAGGAGGTGCGCAGACAGGGATTCTGTAGTGATCAGGCCTATAGAGTATAGACTACGTATTCTACATCGAAAAACTACCTAATGAACACGAAAACTGTAGACTACATAAATATCTAAATAATATAATTTTTTGTCGAATAATCTGACACCATACATATATTTATTCGGATCATTCGCATTTTCACACACTTGAGCAGTTTTGTTGGGGATGCCAGGAATGGCCATGACCATCCTGCGGAAGTTGTGTACATATTCAAGATAAAATACATAGATACTTCAACATGATGTATTTACAATTTGAATAATAGGCACACAATCAAAAACACTAAAAAGTAACTTCGAACGCTGAATGAAAAAAACACTTGAAAGAATTTGATAGTCAGAACAAAAGCACTTCTTCAGTTGAAAAAGTCGATTACATTACGAGCGTAACTGAAATGATACCTCATGAATGTATCCAGAAAATCTGTAAATAAAACGTATACCTCGTGAACGTCACAAAATTTTTGTGTTTGGCATGTCATAAAATGTAGGCCAATTCTGCATATGGAATGTGGAGACCAAAACGTACTCAAGAATAATGTAAAAATACCAGTATTTATATAAAATCGAGAGAATTTAAGGACATTTTAGAAAATTTAAGGACATTTTGAATTTAAGGACATTTAAGGACCGCGGGAACCCTGTATATACATCGGTCCTCTGTCAGACGTATTTCCAAAGGATCAATAGATTTTTGAAGGTCAGTTGGAGAAGATCACTACTGAAAGTAACATGCTTCATCATCAAATGCTATGTCAAAACACTGATTCTGTGAAGTGACAGCCGAACTTTTCTATCACAAGACAGACGAAGGAAGAAATAAATACGACATGAATGGGAAATAAGCACTGATTTTCAGATTGGTGAAATTTCCCAGGTGAAAGTTCCATACTTTACAGGACATTACAGTGTATGGGAAAATTACTATTATGAACTGCTTACTCTGAACTGTGTCTCTTCAGATCGCTAGTCCATATCAAGCAAATCGGAATGTAATCAATAGCACAAATTAAAACCGAATTGGAATTCATTGGAATTGCAATAGAAGCACTTCTGTGCCAATCTATTTGAAACAAGCATATCAAAAGTATTCTAAACGCTGCAAGCTTCTGAATAATTTCACCTTATCAGTATAGACTTAACTCCCACGCATAATCAATGAAGAGTTAAGAAATAGCTGCATTGATTCCCTTACTTGTGAATACCAAACACCATCCGTCATATTGTTGAATTATCATTTTAATGGTGGATATCAAACAGCTACAATAATCTTATCAAAATAACCGATACTTCACCTCAACACAACTACTTTCCTCGCTAGATTAGACATTAAATGCGAATTGACGAGCAAAGGAATTGATTATTTAGTAAGGAAAGAATTAAGTGAGTTCATGTGTCCGAAGTTGAGAAAGTAATCCTTCTCCGTGTTGCATTGGCAATAATAGTGATTGACATGCGTTAGCTGACAAAAATAGAGAAATGTATATTTATCAAGATTATAAATTTAATGCTTCATTGCACACTAATAAGAATATCAGTCTGAAAATATCATTCATGCAGCCACAGATAGTGTTTTGAAAATGTCAACAACTTTGACGCAAAAACAACGATATATGGTAAGTTAGAATGATTCATTTGACTTCGCTTTTGACATTTAAAAACAATTATAGTAGATATCAACACAGATCATTTCGAAGTCAGATGACAACTTCTCAATAATTTCACATATGGGAAAGGAGAATATGTTTCCGAGACTTGAAATGAATTGTGAGAGATTCTAAATTGTGACTGCATTTTGACAAAGTACAAACAAACACGGCTATTATTGGCATCAATCAACTTATTCACTCACTTAAGTAATTGATGACAGTAACTAGGAAACAATAGGAAAGAATGTGTCATCGATGTGTAAATTATTATCGATGCAGTAAATTTTCAATGAGACAAGAGAATATGATATATGAGAAGTAAACGTAGCTCGTTCACATCCAAGTTTCAACGAGCTCGAGTAGAGCTAAGTTGAAATGCTATGCCACAGTAGAGCTAAGTTGAAATACTATATCTGAGTAGAACTCAGTTGAAATGCTATACCTGAGTGAAACTCAGTTGAAATGCTATGCCAGAGTAGAGGCAAGCTCAGTCTATCCTTTGTGCCTCTTCTTAATTGCTTTTTACCCTATTTTTAACTAAAATTTTATGCTGCCATCTTGATAATTTCAAGTTGTGTTGTTCATGCTCATGTGTAGGCCTAAAAGCCATTATCCTTAAACATAGTTTATTTTTTAGTTGAAATGAATGCTCCGGCGTGGGACTTAGTTAAAATGCTATGCTAGAGTTGTTGCTGTTGTTGTTGTTATTTATTTGTCCTCAATTGTTTTCGACCATGGTTGCAATAACCAATGTCTTTAATAAACCTAAGAAGAGCATCTGAGACCAATGATACAAGTAGAGGTTCATTTTTATCCTATAAGTTTTCATCAGCTTCAGTTGCTCTCCTTACCTTTTCTGTTTTATTTGGAATTCCCTAATTTGGATACACGATTTCTTATAAGATATATTTCCCGTGTAACAAATTTCGAAAATACGAGGCAAATCAATCACGCTATCGCAGCATTTGAACCTATTACCAGTATAAAGATAATTTCTACTCAAGAATCCGAAGCGAGTAGCCTTTGTTACTCAACAATTTCCATTTAAGCATCTGATTGTGATTTATTGCTTCATTTCCTTGTTCATGAAGATGAAAATAATTCATGCATCTTATTGGCTGAAACAGCGATTCTCAACAAGTTTTTACAACATATAGATAGTCAATTGTAATTTAAAATGGTTGAAAATAGCTTGATTGTGCATCGGTGATTCATAGGAAAAACAGTTGTCTCTTCGATGCAGATTATGTATTCTTGCCGAATTTTCGACAGACAGAGCGTCTGTCATCTTTCAGGGCAAACGACACAATGTAACTTCAATGTCCAGCAATACGCGCAAACTACAATTGAACACTTTTCATGACAGAACGGAATTTGGCTACACTTACACCATTAAGAAAATCGTGCCATACATCCATAAAACAAAAGGGTTAACAGCAAAAGTAACTAAATGAAACCAGAACTCAAGAATGACAGAAAGCATCATAAAATAAATTACTAATAATTGCAAAACAAATAAAATAAAGCTGAAAACAACAAAAGAATGAAGCCCTTACCCAAAATTAAAACAATTACGAAAGTAATAAAAGGAATTAGTTAAAATAACCTTAAATTGATTGTAGCTGAAAAGCAAGGGTAAATTGCTTAACTGAAATGCAGATGAAATAATACGTGCCATACACTGAAAACACTTAAAATGGTTGATAACAAAAATAGTTTGAATTCTTATCATAGAACTACATGATTTTCAAGAATTTCAATCATCTACTGTCATTAAGTCTTGAAACTCATTTAAATCTAAGTTAAACGGCGGGAAAGCACAGAATTGGAGAGGTTGAACCACTTGCATGAATCTTATGGAATGAAAGAAGAGTGCAAACAGTATGGGTATAATACACGTAAGTCAGTAAATACGAATGTACTCATGCATTTCCGATTTTGCATTCTAATGAAAAATGATTTTTTTCTTGCCAATCTGCAACTCTTTCAGCACCTGTGCTACCTCATTCCTCAACTATGTTGCCTCAAATTATTCATTTTATTCAATCGAGAAAACTGTTGTTGGACACTCGGCCATTGGTGCGTTAAAAAATGTGAAAGTGGATCACGCAGCTAATAAGGAGATTCAGGTTCGCTCAGTTCAGAGCTGGGCATCGCGGAAAATCAGCGGAATGAATTTGTCTTGTAGTCCTCGATCGCGGATCAAACTCAGACTTAGGTCCGCGATTCTGATTGAAAATATCTGAAATTTTGAAAATAATTTAATCCACATATTTTCATTAGTTTAAAAACGTATCTTTAGTTTTTATACAATTACCTACTAAGATAATCTTCTAGATGTGTGATGTACATTGAAAAATTACAAAAAATAAATTGCACATTAATTAGATCCTCTTGATTTCTCTTGGCCTAGCAATTTAAATCATAAATATTTGTTTTAGTATTTGATCGGTAGCGACAGTATAGCCTAAATACTACTGCGTTTCTTAGATTTCTTTAATGTGAATGATTTATACTCATGCGTTCCCGATGGCTTCACATGCGTCGGAATATGTTGAAGACATATCCTCAAGCTCTAGAGTCCTTGTCATCGTGACATGCATCGTACTAGTATTCGAATCATTATCTAAGTAGGCACACATGAACCGCCTCCGTCATATCATCCATTTCAACTTAGCAAGCAAGATTAGGTCTATAGGCCTACGACATGCCAATTACATTCCTCCTCAGCTAAACACAATTGTAAAAATTAAACGCTAGGCCTACAGTAAGTAATATAATCATTACATTCCTTCAGTTACTAGAAAAAAAATATCAGACATAGTAACTGCCCGATCGTGATCATGTGCCCAGCTCTGGCTTAGTTGCACATTGGCACATCCCAATTCGTTTTTTGCATTTCTTTCGCACATCTTCTGTGCTGCCTGTCAAAAAATAAGTTTTGATAATAAGATTCTTTCTAACAATAATCATGAAATTGGACTACGCGCACAAATAAGCTTCACGTTAAAAAAACAGGTCAGGTTCAGATTCGTGTAGAGTATACTTTAAAAAAAATACTGCCGCCATGATAGCGTGTTCAGAGTAAAGAAGGCCACAGAAGAATTAATTTCTCCATAGAATTAATGTAGGCACTCTTGATAGCAGTTGACTTATAAGCACAGTGTCTACCAGGGTTGGAACCAGCCGCGGCCATGCCGGCAGCTGATGTTATCAAAACCGGTCGGGGCTAGGCCGGCGTCTCTTCCGCCTGCTGGTTAAGACTCGCAGCAGGTCAAGTTAGATCCTTGGACATCATTCGATTTCTCGATGTCTATATAGCATAGATACGGTAGGTCTGTCGGTACTCCTGATAAGCAAGAGTTCCCGACGAAACGTACAGGTACTGATTTTTATCAATTTCCATCCAATTTGATCTTCAATCAAGTAAATAAGCTGCTATCGGCACTTTGACAGTATATTTGCAAGCTTATGGAGAAAAATTGAGCAGCAATACGCGAGATGGCTTATTTGCGATAATGATATGGAATAATTTTGCGATAGATAGGTAATTAGCAATACATAAATCTTACAAAATTCAGATAGGCTAGAAAATACGAATCTGGAAACTTATTTAAGAATTAAAATAGTAGAATTTCAAAGCTACATGTGCGCTAAAAATCAGTGTCAACGTGCCCTTACTGCCGCCAAGCCAAATATAAGAACTTCGCAGTGTGCGTTATACACAACAAACTTCAACTACAATCAGAATCCTCAAACAAAATCAGTCGAGATTTCAGCAAAAGATTTATTTCCTATATTAATGTATTTCCAAATAATAGTGGCTTTGAATATTTTTCCCTTGAACACGGAAAAACAACAAAAATTTGCAATTTTTCCTCATGCGATGCAACAGTTAATCTGACTACTTGAACTATATTGTCATCGCTAACTATCTGTACTTTCACATGTCTGATTAACAGACAACAGTTCCAACCAACATCACATAAATTGTGTTATATTTTCATGCTCTTACCATGTTGTATTTCTCTTAATTGACGTCAATGGTCGACATGCATGTAGGCCTAACTAGAAAAACCGGCCGGCCAGGCGGTCATCAAAATTTATACCGGCGTTGATAAAACTGGCCGGACGAAGGCCGGTTCCAATCCTGTGTCTACAACTGCCAAAGCATTCAGTGCATACATTGTCCGATTTGGTGGACATCTTGTACTCCATGGCCAGGAGGGCACTCAGCAAACTTCTATAATTATCAAAATTCTCAATGTGACAAAGGCCCTCTTCATCGTTTGTGAGCATCTCAAGGATATGAACAGCAGATCACTTCATTTTGAAAAAAGTCATGTACCTGAGCTATTTTTTCCATTTTCAAAAAATCTCATTCTTCGTTTTATCTTTTTAGTGAGTTACTTAAAGCCCGTGTAATACAAAATGTATTCAAATGATGTATATATTCGAATAAAAGCATCAAAATACATGTAATCTTCCATTTGGAACATTTGGTGCAAATCAGCAAATTAAGTTCCTTTATACAACGTATCAAACAGTGTTGCCACTCCACCTAATAAGATTATTATTGCCAGTTGATAAAAGTATTGCCAAATGTTCTTGGGGGAAAGCGCATACAAGCACATGAGCAGTCAGAAAAAAGTGATGAATTATAGGAAAATAATTGTATCTTAGATATGCTAACTACCAGATACTTTAACAGGTGAACGTGCGAACAACGAAAACACAGAGAAGCACGAACGTTTCCAAAAACAACTGACCATGAACGTGAAAACCCTAAAAACTATAGTAGACCATCGCCAGATGTTATAGACTTGTAGTATGGACTGATTCTGAATTGAATTACAAAAATATTGTTTTCATGGAATGAACTGATAATTTTCAGCATACAGAAGACTTGTGGAATGAATTACAAAAATGTTTAAATCACAAAAGTCAGCACTGTTAATTTCAGCAAAAAGATTTGTCGATTGAGCTATAAAAACATTTATATCGCAAAAGTCAGTAGGCCTACTGTACTGTTCATTTCAGCAGAAGAACTCGTGTGAACTGAATTACAAAAATATGTATAATATATACCACTGTGCTTCAAATTTGAAATTTGATAATTTCCATAAGAACTTGGTACTTAGACCTCCAAAGTAATATGGACATTTATCACTTCGTAACAAGAGCTTCAAACAGTCACTTCTTGGAAAATTTGGGCAATGGAAAGAAAAATTTCGCTGTTTCCGAAGTTTGCAATCGAAAGTTCAACAGCCTCTTTCTTTGCCTTTCGTTTCTTGGCATCCTTCGCTAATTGTTCCTTCACGAGAGTAACTTGTTTCAGTTCCGCAACAGCCTCCTGTAATTTTAATTCAGCTGCTGTTTGTCTAGCATCAACTTCTTCCTTTTCCTTCTTCACAGACAACTCCTCCTTTCTCAGGTCTTCCAATCTATCCCTACTCAGTGGATCATTTTGTACTGGCCTATTTATTTCATCAGCTTCTAAAGCAGTCAGTTTCGCAATTCTCTAACTCTCTGATGCTTTTTTCTGTTTTGCCAAAAAAGCGTATATTCCACATGAGCTTTAAATCCTTGATTAATCACATCATTATCCAATTTGAATGACGCGCTGGTTTCTTTACTGCAGGAAGGAACGACATTGTAAAAGACTTTTTCTGATGTCATCGGACAATCGATTACGCTTCTCATTGTCATCGATGTCGTGCGACTTCCTGATGTCTCTTTCACAATCGGCATTTCCATGGAAAAGGGTGGAACAGGACGTTGGATGCTTCGGACATGTCTTGGATTTGGGCTAATCCTCCCATAGGTTTAAAAGTTGTTTGTCCGAAGATGGTCGATATCATCATGAGAGACAACATTAGGAAGTTGATTTGCAAAATAAATGACGAAATCCTCCTTCAACTTAAAGGTTGTATAAAGAAAATTCATGCAACGAAGAATCCTCTTTTTCAGAGGGAGATTATCTCGCAGATAGGTCAACATTTTTACATAGCAATTCTTGCACCTGTACCGAAGTACATCGCTAACTTCTTTGTTCGTGGGACTAATGAGGATCTCGCCAACAGGAAGTTGATTATTGACGTCACTGATAGTGATATTTACTTTCATAGCAGTTTCACTGTCAATATTCTGGTTTCAGAAGTGTGCTGCGATATTCTTCACCATGCTCATGAGTTGAAGCCTCAAACGATGAATTAAGATGGCCGAAGACTGTTGAAACAATTTTTCAAACGGTTCCGCCATCTGCGCAACATAGATAAAAATCTGATTTTCTTCCTAATTTCCACAGATCTTTCAAAGCGAGACATCTCTTTGAACGATCTGAGCGATCAACTGAAAAAGGATTAACTTCGTTAGGAGGATGTTCTTTCAAAAAAAAATACCGGTGATATGAACTATGTACGAGTATAAAAAATAGCCCCTGGCGTTTATAAACATATTTCATTTTAACGCATTTGGTAAACTTAGCTCATAATTTTACTGGAGCAGTTGTTAAAAAGTTAATGAAATATACCGACTTTCTTCCTCTCATATCTAGCAATTCTAACAGCCAGAATGTGGGAATGTTGGACTCGAGTATAATGATGTCTCGTATTGATGTGATACAGTCTCAGAGACCAGCGATCAAGTATTGTGAATAATAGGTTTTACATTCGATATTACAGTGACTCGCGTAATTCTTTTCAATAGACCTATCTAATTATCTCAAAAACATGCCCATCAAATCAAAAATTTCTTTTCACAATATCATCATCGTTTTAAATCTGAAAAATATTGCCAACTACAATGAACTGTCAGATAATTATTGCATATTGCCACAAATTGTGAATATATTGCCAGGCAATAATTATTGCCACGAGTGGCAACACTGGTATCAAACTCAGAGAGTTAGCGAAGTCATGTGCTGACTGTACTATACATGGAAGCCACTGAGTTGATGATATTACCATTTACTCGTACCTATTTTAATTGCGGTTTTCTTGTGGTTCAGTGGTTAGTGGCATAAAAATTGAATGCGGTAATCAGCGACTTCAATCTTATCAGACAGGGTTAAGTGAGTAAAGACATTGTGAGTGAAGACCTCAGACTTTATCTCGTAAATACCATAGCTCCGAGATAGGAGGTTGTGGATGTCCTCCTATCATTTCTTTCTCCCGACACTCAAAATTGAATATGGTGTTAAAAAAAGTGATCCTACTTTTATACTACCTACACGATGATGCCATAACTTATGCTTTTATAAATAACTTATGAATCAACTCTATTGTGCTGAAATTTACATGTTTTTGGTCGCATTAAGTCGGTATAAATCCGGAAATTATACTTTAGGCAGACGCTACCTCTCAGTCAGTCTATCATCACAATCATGAAGTTAATGCATCGGTCCTTTACTGTAAATCTCGCAAGCTCTACGGCAACCGTGTGACCGCAACAACCACAAGTTTAATCATAAAAGCCGATTATCGCTGATCCTCCGTTCTATTTCCACTATCGTATGAAATCTCAGAGCTTGAACACGGAAAATACAGTTCCAGGCTTTGAATATTAATTAACTCCAGGGTCGGTCTCGATAGTAAACTCTATTTTTCATCCATTCATCATAATCATAAATAAAGAATGAGGATGAGTATCGGCAGCATTATCACACTATCAAACCATTATGCAATCCTCAATCACTTCATTAGTTGTGAGTTTTGGGAACCTATTACAAGACCAGTAAATTGCTATCCTGACAATGGAAATAGGAAAATAGTTTGATTATGTGAGGAGGCAGTCACAAAGAGGTTGAACAAAACATTGCGTCGTAGCCGAAAGCGTAGGTATCAAAGATAAATGAACCTTGACATTATCATGAAACTAAATCATCACCAACAATTAACATGAAATTTAGAGGAATATTTCAACCGCACTGAGTTCTCGATTATTGTGGTCAAAAATTCAAAATGTAGAGGTAAAAAGAACCTCTGAATTAACAGATCAAAGTTACAAGATAAAATAGATGGATACAATTTCAGGAAAATATACGTAAAAAAATAGGTCATAGACCGCATAATCTGCAAACAACGTGTCGAAAACTATGTTGGTTCCTCAGGCAATAATAAATCAAATGGCCAATATAAGGAAATGCCAATGACTCAGGACGTCAACGCTACATTCACGGGTTTAGAAAATATTCCCACAAATCTACCGTTGTAAATAGCTCTGTGGTCACATTATATCAGGAGTACAGATTTTTATATCAATTCAAGCTCAATAAACATAAAAATGCGGTTTACTATGAGATCTTGATTCACGCCTCAAAATAAGTAGATTCACAATCATGTTTCTTGAACCTAGGATTAAGTTAGGTTCGCTGATTCCCACATTACGAACTAACACACTTGTTTTATTTAAACTAACATGAGTGTTTGTACGTGATCACAACTGAAATAATTATCAGCTCAAAACTCATGATCATGCCAACTCAAAACTATGATTGAAATAAGCTGGCTTATTTGAATGACTCGCTCGATTTCAGCTTGAAATATACTTCGTCAAAGTTTCATTTTTACGTGATTTGTGAGACAGGGTCGATACAATTTGATAATCAAAGTAAAATGAAGTAGTTAGTAAAGTAAAGTTGGTATCCGTGGCACAGTGGTTAAGTACTTGGCCTAACGATCTTTCGGTCCAGAGGTCGAGACCCGAAAGTGTCATTAGCATTCGGACTAAAAGACCACAACGCTCCAGATTAAAGTCTGACTGTGTCGGCACCATCCAAGCCCCAGTAAGAGGGACCAGTGACGCTAAACCATTTCATTCTACGTAAAATGTACTTCATTTTATCTGAACGTGAGCCTGACTTTAAAATGATTGATTTATTTTTCAAATTTTGATATCTACCGCTTTGTTGTCGACGTTATCTCTGTTGGTGATTGTTATTTCCTCTATTGAAGGCAAATAAAATGCGCATACTCATTCTTCATTAATTAGTAAACAGCGATGTATTTCAGTTATTAGGAAGCGACTTCCTAGCCTTCATAGCCTCTTAAACTGGAGATGGCTAAAAATATCACTGCTTACAAGTCAATAAAAATCAGTCCATAATAGTATCGGCACTTTCCAGAGCATCGCTCGATTTCTATCAACTGGAATTGGTCTCGACGAAAATAGTAAAACTTATTCATTATTTCTCATGATTATCTGCCTAAATATCATAGCACAACATCGAAATCTGCACCCTTGAGCGAAAACAAATACAGATGTCTTAGTGAGAGTCAACACATGTGAAAATAGAAAATTGTTTTCATCATATTATACTCGCATCTTCAGCTTAAGAAGCATTTCACTGAAAAATGGAAAATGAGATAACAAGGAATATCAACTGAACAGAAACCACGCATTCAATTAGGAAAGCGAATTTGAACTTCATCAGACTGCGATTAAAGAATTGTAGATCCTGAAGAAAATTTTCAATTATTCATTTAATCTTAATTATTTCATCCGTTAATTATATAACAAGTTATAGTTATCGTTTTCTTTGGGTTCTAACCATTGAAAAGGAAAGATTTCAATGAGGCGACATAATCTCGAGGACGCATAATGTTTCATGTCTGAGAAATCTGAGTCACTCGTCCCTAGATGAGAACCAAGGTTCCGGTGAAACTTAAGGTACGGAAGTGATACAACTATCTGCTCATTCGTTGCACCACCGCAAATCCCTGATGTTATCCATGGTATCAAGGGAAAAGTGTATCCGAGGCTGCGCGCGAATCACACAAGTTACAAGGAACTCTAGAACTCAATTATTTGCATCGTTTTTTAATTTCAAAAATGTGTTTGTTATTGGATAGACATTTTCTATCAATTAATTCGTCCAATTAGATTGCACCTAATTTTTGCTGATCCTTGATCAGGACTGTCTAACTATCAGGAGCTTCATTGACTGGACTTCATTATCGGAAAGTCACATGGGGATATATTCGTGAAATGATAAAATAGAGAGTACTAATAGAATCTTATCCATTTCTCGTTTGTGGCAGGAAACCATTTTATTTTAAAACAAATTTCTCTAATCTAAATATTCATGAAATTTCAACAAATGCATCTGTCAATGCAAAAATTCTTTCTCTTCGACACGTACCAGCGAAGTACTTCACTAGAATTCGACATTTGGTAAAATGTAGCCTTCACAAATTCGTTCCAGTAAAGCATTTTAGTCGTAATGAATTAGTTGCAGATGTTGAAGATATTCAGTTTACATAGTGCCAGTTTGGATAACGCGTGTATCAGGAAACATTCCATAATTTACGGGAACAACACGCGATAAATTCTTCTAATCACGCCTGCTCTCCACACACCAGACGAGCAAGACGGAAAACTGGCGAGATAGCGAGACAGAGCAAGGGGAGACGAGGTTTGGAAAGAAAGGGAGGAGTGTGTATGTGTGTGCATGCAGTCAGCATAAGAGGAAGCAGGGAACATGAGGAGACGGGAAAGATGGCATAATCAGGGTGCAGAGTCGAACAACGATTTCCAAACTGAAGCAGCAAGACCTTGAGATGTTTGTTCTTGCAGCGCCTGACAAATATTCGAGGAGAAACTGTCACGCCAACCTCGTAAGTTGGGTGACAAGAATTGAATAGCAAGGATGAGATAAGCCCTTAACCGCAGTCGTGCAAGTCCTGATGTCAACGGACGACTGAGAATGAGGAGAGGTAATCCTTTGGGTATAAGCTGGAGAGACAAGCCGTCGATGACAGGAGCAATTAGAGATAATGGAATAGTGAGGATCGTGTAGAATTTGTCAGAATTCGCTTATTGTGGTTTAGTGTCTCTGAGGTCAATCACTGAGAGACCAGAAGAACTGTATTAACCCTATGGGTGAAGGATGACCACTTCAACCTTATCAAGGGAGGAATATCATCTGTTCTACTTTGAGTCCTTAGCAAGCTTTAGGTCGTAGAATTGACTATTGAACCAGACAGAGGACAGCGAATATTTGCAGAAAGAAACACTCGTTCTCATAAGAATAGTGTAATTTTGCATCGTTTGGTACACAATGAGAGAATTCAATTTCAGCCGGCTCGTGATCATGAGGACTGATCATTCCTCGTGAATCTTAGACATACTTGCCGTGAATCATTTTTGACGCAATAAAAGTAGTTGTATTAAATTATTTATGATATGTCCCCATAGGCGTACGCAAACTTTTAGATAACATGGGGTCGTAGGGACGGGGGGGGGTAGGGTCAGGATCCCTCGTCGACTCCCTCCCCTTCCGCTAAAATAGTCAATATCGATGAATATTCAATAGTACGTGTTAACTTCACAGTGTGCCTCTACGGACTGTAATGTCTGCAAAAAATGTATTTTTAGATTTTGCTGTCTTATTAGATTTTGTTACTATATTGTATTTTGACTGGTTCTAAATCTGCATTTCACCGAAAAAATCCTCCATTTCGTTATTGAATAGCCACAACTAACGCACCTAAATATGATCTGAATTACATTTTCCAATGAATGTCAAAACATTACATCAATACCCTCTGAACTATCGAGCTCATGAACTCGGATTTAACAATGCAAGAAGCAAAGTCAGACTGGTTTGCACAATACGGTACTATGATGTTAAAATGATACATATAATAGAACACTGATCATCAATGATTAATAAAATTTGTTCCGTCATTGATTTACAATGTCCACAAAATATCAATTCTCAATTCTTCCTTCAAGGAAGGAATGGCACAGTGCGAGAAAAGAAATTTGCCAACATTGGAGAGCAGAATGATGATCTAAAAGTACTCGCCGAAAGAAATTGCCGCTAACACCAAACCATCTTTCTCCCTTGTAAAGTTAGAATCCTAAGATTCATTTATGCGACGGAGCTTGCAGAATGAATGCATTCACCGCTGATGTTGATGATTTTCGGCTTCAAAGATTCAGGCGTACAAAATACTCCCTTTTATGGATGCTGTGATCACATAAATGTGCGTTTTTATGAGAAGGAAAATCTATTTTTGTAGTTTTTATCGGAAAGATTCGTTTACTAGGGTCATCAGAAATGTTTGCGATCACACTAGCATGTTCAGACAATCGAGCGAGTATTATTGTTGAGCTGAAAGTCAATTGCAGCATCACGAGCTCTTAACTATTCATTGCCTTCATGTCTCAATATATTTTTCAGTAAGTGCGCTCGCATGGATTTAGCTTTCATATAAACTTTCTGAATCTAATTGCATACCGCTTCCGGTCGATTTATATTCGAAGTCGAGGTCGAAGACATATGGGTGAGAATCGCAAATTCTCGACTCTCCCATGAACAGCAACTAGATATTTTAGCACGTGTATATTTCCTATTTAATAAGTAATTTGTCACATGATTAAAAGTTAAAATAACAATCACAAGGACTTCCGGATTTCATATCCAAGTAGGTAAACCCGCGATAGATACACGAAGAATTCAATTTATCTCGTCTATCATGATTTGCAGAACTGAGGAACGTAAATTTTTCACTCACCCACAGGGAAGGACAATGACTCCTGACCTCGCGCGACCATTTCCGAACATCTTCCTCAGAGATTTCTCCTGATATGGTCGCAGTGTTGTCGAAGGCTTCAAGTCAATGTTGATATCAGGATTGTGTTGGTCATTGCGAAAATCGTATTCTGCTAGCAACGGATATTCCATCTCGATACATCGCTTTTGTAATTCTTCTATTTGCTCCTGGTCCACTTCGAAACTAACTACCTTTGAAGACAGAGCCTCAATTTCGTCCTCATCTCCTTCTAGCTTCTCGTAGTAGCGGAAGATATCATCAGGAACATTTCCTGCATCTGTAAACAGTGATACAGAAAATATGTTATAAAATTATGAAAAAAACATCATGATGAAAGTTGAACAAGTCTCAAATTTATTAAAACAGAAATGTTGCAAGTTGAAAACAAGACTAAAACCACTGAGTTTGGAGGGAGAACTGGGTTCAATCTTTGGCCGAGCAAACCCAGACTTTTCACAGCGCACTTGCTGAGCATTCACCAAAGTGAATATGTGTGCTAGCTCAGTGGTTAGCGTGTAGACTCTCTATGTCGTATTCCCCTTAAACGGATCTAAAGCCGAATCTCAGCGCAATCAGCACAATATTAAGTTGAAAAATGAGTGCTGGGAAGAGAATTGACCACTGATCTGATAGTCGTGACGGTTTGTGAAAGAGTGCAACTAACCGACATTACTGCACCAGTCTAAAAAATCAGCCAATTTTTTTCTTCACTGCTCTTTTCTATTACAGCACTTAGATCAACAACTATTAAGTACCCAGAGAATAACCTACAGCTTTTCTTTAGACTAGGGAGCTGCTGTTGAGCGTGAATTTCAATATGAAGCGTGTCAATTCCATTGAACATCAAAAATCAAG
This sequence comes from Prostheceraeus crozeri, assembly GCA_907163375.1. Lineage (NCBI taxonomy): Eukaryota > Metazoa > Platyhelminthes > Polycladida > Euryleptidae > Prostheceraeus > Prostheceraeus crozeri. The sequence continues at coordinate 359,924 of CAJQUW010015337.1, read as the reverse complement.
TAAAATTAGTCATCAGGAAACGTCCCTCGGGCGCCTAGCGTCATTCTCTAAATAGCTCCTACTTGGGATAACGCTGAGTGAACATTTTGCTAACTGGGAAAAGGTATAGTATTGATTCCATGAAGACCTCAACCTCCGAAAACGAGGACACTGAAGAGCGAGACAACTACCGAGAGGCAATAAGGATAGCATACGAACTGAGGCTCCAAAAAGGTGAATGAATAACTATTGGCACATAACAGTACTAGACAGGTTTCGTACCCATTGTGATGCATCTAGTGCTTTATCACAGTGCAGTTATTGTTTTTGATAATGTTGAAATACAGGAAAAAGTAAATTGTTTGACAAATTGACTTTTTTAAAAAAATCGGCCCTCTAATAATTAAAGTTATTTTTCCAAGGTGAACGGAAATTAGTTACTTATCCTTCGAAACATTTTTTTCGCCAGTAAAGAAGTCTTCTAATGCAGACTATGGCTAAAACTTTATCTTATTTGCAGCAAAATGATAATGGGACAAAAGCAAAATGCAGCCCCTACTAAAGCGATTTCGAGGTAGACAATTTCAAACTATGCAAAAAAACAATCTAGGATGGGACTCAAAACCACAAAAATCCTGATTGGTAGAGTTGCTGCTCAAATTATTAAAATTCATTCCATATGACGGTTCATTCAATAGACAGTACTGTAGGACTTTTAAATAACCAGAATTCTGGTAAAAATAATCACATAAAAGCGAGGATAAAATTCATGTTGCAAAACTATCGAAAAGGATAATAATAAAGTACAAATTGAATAACGAAAGCTCATAGGACTATTTACAAGAAAGTAAGTCATGAATTTACAAGAAATTTCGGGGTTATGTGGTATATATGATTATTTTCAAAGTCCATTCTTCAAAACTGAAAAGATGCTTGAGTGAACTCCTGTATTCAATTAGAAAGCCTTTTGTTACTCTGGAGTGACGCTCACGCACACCGCTATTTGCTTGCATAATATATATTTTTGTCTACTAAGAGGAAGTAAAAAAAGGACTAGAATAGTAAAAGTGGATTTTCTCAGTTGCAGTCTTTATTTTCTGTATACATTTCGAACTTCTCGCAAGGTTGCATATGCGACATGGAAAATTTTCGTATAGAGGGGAGCTTTGGTTCCCTTCCTGCTGACTTCCAATGTCAATCTCGAGGCTCGACCGCACGAGCAAAAACCTCAATAGGTCAAGTCTCATGACATCTTTCCATGGAGACCGTACGACCAATAGTAGTATTGATTAATAGTAATTACGGAAAACATAGAAGTAGGCTCATGCTTCGGAACAGGAAAGAATGTCAATGAGCTGGTCAACCTGAGACATTATTGATGTTTGTTTGATAGGAATGGAGGTGAATTATTCAACGTTGATTTGAAAAGCGTGGGAGGACAGAATTAATGTGTTAGTACGACGGGACAATATCAATTTTAAAATCAGTTTTAAAGGAGGACTGAAATTCATTGACGTTGGAAATAGTTCTCCAAATTTATCAATTTTCTGATTATGCGCATCTACATTCCTGTTGTTACTAACTAACGTGCAGACATCGCGCTGAATCAATTAATCTCCTGAAAATGTTGACAATATTTTCTGATCCCAGCGTCGCCATAGCAATGATACATAGACTAGACATTATGCACTCATGCGTCCAGACAACCAATATTCATTTCTTCTCACGAACAGGAAACTTCACTGCATCAACGTCTTCTAATTCATTTTCAGCGGTATGGATCAGAGTGCAGACATGTGCGTAGAATTCTATTCTATCCCATAAAAACAACCACTGAAACCTCACATAAGCCGAATGAAAGTTGAATAACATCTTCAGTAATATAACGCTATTATCTTGGAAGCTAAAACAGAAACGTAAATGACGATGGGAAACAAGAAAAGAGGTTTTAGAAATTACGCATCTGAGTTTGTTTAAGATAGTGCGTTTTTCTTCATTATGTGAATAATTAACGTCAAGTTTCATTGTTAGGAAAATACATTCATTACCTCGTCAGCATGATTTGATTGAGTTAGATATGAATTCTACACTACTTTATAATATGAAGACTTCGATATTTATTTGATAAAACTTCAGAGAATCATTTATCCTAGACGAGTTCGCTCAATATAATCATTGACATGTCGTTGCTATATATTGTAAATGTAAGAAACTTATCTTTAAAAGTTAATAGTGTTCAAATCACATGTTGTTCGTTGTATTTGCTCTAAGCTGAAGATAATGAACTTGTCATCACAAAAAGCAAGTTTGAAAGAAATTTTGCTTTTATTCACAAAAAGCAAGCCTGAAAGAAGCCTTGTTTTTGCTTACAAAGAAGGTTTTGTTTTTGCTTACAAAAAAAATAAGTTAATCATACATGTAGTTAATTGAGATAACTAACATACATTATGAAAGGCATGCTATGAAAGTAAGAAAAATGCATACTATTTGCTAAACGCTATTATGAGGTGAGTAAAATGAATAAATATAATAAATGAATAATAAACGTTACCACAAAAATGCCGTTGACTGTAATTTTCTGCAATTGACTGTAGATACACAAAGTCCAATAATAAATTTACTTCAATTTGCATGATGCTCATGATCCAGCTTATCGAGTCCGATCGTGACACAAAGCTTATTAATATGCACAGTGGTCACTTCTGCATTATGGTTCACAACTTAATCACCCTCATTAAATATCTGTATCCTCCGTAATTCAGATTATATCATTAAATGAATCCGATTCGAACTTAAATAGAATTATTATTTTCTCATACGACGGACAGCTCTGGCTTTGGGACATAAACATCATAATGCAACGCATTTATTCTCATGGGAAGAACTTGTAGACAAATAGGCGCAAACCATATTCGCGCGTACAGTTTCAAAATTTCTACAATGTGCTGAATATAATTATATAAATCATTGCTTCTGAAAGAAGTTTCAGAATTCTTGACATAGAATAGGGCGCTTTAAAATTTATTCTGAATAGATTATTCAAACTCTTGTAAATGTCATTCAAGACAACTCCTCTCCTCGATTGTTGGACGATTGGTTGTCGGACGATGATAATAGAAATATGGCAGCTTACAAGAAGAAACTGATTTCAAGGCTAAAATTGAGGCTTTCTGTTTCGACTAAGTATATCAATTAAGGCGAGGTGCTTGATTTTTAAGACATTTCATCAAGCTCATGAAAGCACATTATGAAATCTTAGAGGAGTTCTCGATTGAGGAAGCAAATTTTTAAGAGCAGAATCTTCATCTTCTACTAGAAGTGCAAAAATTAACTTCTAATCATCAGGTCACATTTATTAAATTCATCTCCGCCCCACGTCAGGCACATAGTCACTCTAGAAAGCTGTGGATGGGGCAACCTTCACTTACTTGCAAGTCCAACCAGGTCACGTTAGCAACATCTAGTGAGAGCGGTGGTGTCTTCAGAGGCGAACAGACTTGAACCCCTTGTGCAGTACGGTCCTTAACCAGCTGAGCAGTCCTACCACCCGCCAAATCAGTTACGTGATATTCATGCCACATCCACACCAGAAAAAAGATTTAAGTAGTACAAATATCGATGGAATGGATTTTCATTCTGCCGAAATCTCAACGTTTGAAAAGCATTTCGAGAGTGTAATTTAGCGATAAACGAGACCTCAAATCTTGAATGGCGAAAGATCCATAAAAGATGCACTGACGCAATGATGAATTCCGGAACGATGATAACTAGGCTAGACTTATTGATTTCTTCATAGCTGTAACAGTAATTGAAGACGGAAAACGAAAATATTCATAATTCATTTTTAACGAAAACACCATAGTGCTAAAAATGCTCATATTTTGGCAATCAAGTAAAAAATAGACTAAAATTGAGTGATCCTGGAAAATAAACCACAAATAGACTAAATTATGATGGCTGTTTGTATGGACCGAGTCGTCATCCTTCCTAGTTGCATCGATAATGAATTCTGCTTATTTTATCTCTCTAGCCTGGTCGTCATTTCTGGCTGTTATTGAAATAAATTGTTTTGCTGTATTTCTAGCCAGATACTTTTAAAATCATTGATGCTTAACCTGTTGAAGCCAGAGTCGGAGCCTTTGAAGTGAATCTACTCCACAGCCGTCTCCCGATCAGCCAATCGTTTTGAGATTGACCATCTAAATGAGATTTGTTGCACAAGATTGATATGAGCAAAGTGGAAACATTATCATGCATGTGATTAGTCATGTAAAGGCCTGGACGGAAAACATCATTGGAGGGGCCAAATACAACAGCCAAAGTAGGAAACTTTACACCAACATCAAACAAAGGTCCTTCAAAAAGTAAAAATCATGTGATGCATTAGTGCTAGCATCATGTAAATGTCACGTCGTGTATAACAACCTATCACAAAACTTCATTCAGCACATAAGGATGCATACTGTATTCATGACAATTATAACTCAGGATTGTAAGGTACATGAAAGCAACTGGTGGACAGTTAATGCCAGTCAGGGAACAAAGAAGTTAGCATTTCTATTGCTTCTACTGTTTCAAGAATTTGTATTTGTACTTTTCTTTAAGCAGCATAATTTATTGCTACATTGTATTGACGAATCATGATAATGTAGCCTTGCTGCTATTAAACAAATAATACAATTTGCCATATCGTGGCTACAATCACATACTATCAATCTTACATTTCTGACTATCACTCTTCTATTTCTTGTATTTTGGATTTAATGGAGGATTTGGGAATGTAGGATTATTTGTATTCGCAACATTTCGAAAGAATGATGCGCGTATCCGCATGCACCAAAAAAATACAGCATGCATTGTTTAAAGTTTTTAGAACGCATATCTACTACTGCTAGAATCGATCTTCCTCTTTCACGAATGCTGCCAATTTACCTTTGTCGGATAGTCAGAATTTCAGCTATGTTTCTATTGCGTCGAAAATGATTGATATCAAAGACTGACTATTGAGGAACGCGTACTTCTTCTTCGGGTAATCTTCTATGCGTATTTACTATTTTTTGTGGTTAATTTCTTACTTGTTTTATATTTTACTTGTCTTATGATTTTCATCATTTTGTCACTTGAGATTTGTAGCACATTTCATCACCCGTGTCATTGTTATTTGTGTAGAATTTTTAGTCTGTCCGCATGACGCAATGCCAGTCGGATCGATATTCACCCAGTGGTCAATCCACCATGTCACTCTATCACCTGATCAGTGTCATGCCTAAATAAAGAACGGACGAAGCGTTGGCATCAAGACTTATGCATTTTCCGCTATTGAAAACTCTTTACCGATGGGCACCCAGAAAGAAATTATTTTTTTCTTCTTCATCTGCATTTCAGTCGCCATGGCTGGAACCATTGGCGAAAAATTTATTTCAAATCATTTTACAAAGCAATCAAAAAACGGCATTTTGGAGTTTCAGTCTCAACTTTCTGTTCACGCAGCTAATCCTTATTATGCCTCAATGTAAGGTTGTCTTGAATCTCTTAACACACACAGCAGACGGACGCTATCAATCTCACAACGAGACTGCTGTTGGAGTCTCCCGCTCGAGTGACATTGAGCTCAAATCCTGTCTGTCTGCTTTATCGCACACAGGGTTTATTGTAGTAGCAGAAAATTGCCCTTTACCATGACACAACAAAAGGACAGACAAGAGCATGCTTCACCGAACATTTCAAAACAATTTGTGATCGGTGTCTAAAAGATTGCATTAAGAAAAATCGTCAGGCAATGTCAAGTATTTTCGAATGAATCACGTGATAAATTCGAAGGAGCGAACGGAGGATTGATCGAATAATCCATGATTTCTCACAATAATGTAATTATTGGGGAAATCAGGGCAGCCTGATGCAAGGCATAAAGTTGAAAAATAATAATTAAATTCGGTTTGCATTGATGCATTTTGTCAACATTTCCTTCATTCTTTTCATTTCGTGATCATGTCTGTGGACAGAAGACGAATCCATTGGCAAGAAATAAATTTTGTAGATTTCTTATTTTTTGATAATTCAAAAACTTTTGAATTTTTAAGGCTTCCGTCAGGTTGCTTTAAAGTCGTCAATCATTACAAAACAGCAGCAAATTGCTTCAATAATTTAACACAATGCAAATTGTTTCTAGCTTCCCTGAGTATTGAGCAAGAAACCGAATTTATTGTATACACAAGATGCGCTAAGGAATCTCCCACTCACTACTGATGACAGATGCGATATGAAATGACCATAATCAAAAATGCAATTTCCTACGACAGTGCAGTTATCCATTCTCGGCGAATATGTAACTTCACGGTCGTAGAAAATTGTATTTTTTATCACTGAAATAGAAAGATCCGATCGATAACAACAAAAGAGTTGATTCATGAAATGACGACTTAAAAACTTTGATAAAATGTAAATAAATGTCATTATCATTAGGCAGTATATCTCTGATGTTAAAAAAAGCAAATATAGACGAAAGCTATTGAGAGCAGCTTGACCTTCTATTTCTCAATATATTCCACTAATCGGCTTCTCAAGACACACAGTGACACCTTTCTTTTCAAATTTTATTCAGCCATTGCTGCTTTACCAATTTTCCTTCAAGCTACATGTACGTCTTGCGAAAAATACTTTCTAAGTGAAAATGAAGCTTAACTTTTTTTAATTTAAATAAAAACACTGAGTTGCTACAACACAACAAATTTGCCAGGTCATCAAATTTACAAATCTGACTTCGTATTGATTCAACTTTATAATTCCTCGATATTTACAGAAATTGAAATTATCGAAGAAGGAAGATAATAATTCATAGAAATCAAAATTCATGATCAGATAGATACATAAGGATGCTAGAAACCTATACAATATACATGTAGATACAAATTAGACTAATAAGTATTTAGAAGTTATCATACTCTCGCAAAGACACCTTTACTCTGAATCTAGGAGACGATAGAAGCTGAAGAATTTTTATTTGTATTTCTTTAATTCAATGTTTCAAAGGAGTATAAGTCTAAGCTACTGGATGGAATGTGAATTATTTCAGTAGTTGATAAGTGCGCCATTGACGGTATCGCTATGACTACGCATCACTCGAGGAACGCTAGTGATATGAAGAGAGCGCTTTTTTTATTTCAACAAGAGAAGCTCATCATTCATTATTCTGCTCACTGGAAGTATTTGATTTGATTCTGCGATTTTCAAGTTATGGAAATTTTCAACTAATCTAAATGTAGAAGACACAACCGCAAGATTGATATCAACTTAGAATAGATTATCATGATGAGATGAAGCTTTCCATACATACTTCACATTTCAAAAGTTTGATCAGTGTTGATTGGGATCATACATGACTCGCGCGTCGTCAAGCAACGAAAAAGCTTTTAAGCAGCATTTACCTCACGGTCATGGGATCACATAGCAAAGCCTTTTGACATTTTACCGCGAGAATCATTAACCACTGAGCGCTCTTTGAAAAAGGATAGGCAAAAAATGCAAGTCAGTGTGTGATACTTTCTAGTTCTTCGTATTGTACACTAATATATCCCTTGTTGGCATTCAACGTGGTTTTTAATACGTCAATGTCCACCAGTGAAACACTTAAGTATGTAGAAAGTCTATTCAACGATACATTTGATTTCTTTATTAACTAGAATTAAAATTTTGCTGAATCAAAAAAGGAAGTGCATTTGATCAGAGAATAGCTAGATGTAGCTCTGCATATAGTCGTGCATATTCGGCCGCACGCATTATTCCAAGACAATTTTCAAAATCGAACATGTCTTTTGAATGATAGAATTAATTTGACACCTGCAATTTGATGTCAGCCATCTGTTAACATATTTCTGCTACTAACAAACTCTTAGTGATTGACTTTAATGGGGTGAACCATGTCTATAGCGGTCATGAACCAAGTTAGTGACCACGGAAAAGTAATATATATCTGTCGTTTGAAGAAAGCGAATAAAGCATCTTTTTAAAGCAAATTGCATGATTGGCCTGCTGATGGCAGGCCAAACATCAATTGTGAGTTCCAAACTGCTGTCAAATCCAAATGCATCAGCATACCATTGAGACATGTGCCTTGTAGAATAAACACCACTACATCCATTCGAAGGAAAATACATTCTAGCGCAGTGTTCAATTAAGGCTGAGGTTTCACTTTTAGTAGACATACTGTTACAAATTTTTACCCATAAGATGAGCCAGGCATCATTCAAAATCTGCCAGAAAAAATATTCAGATGGTATATTTGAATGCTGGTTAAACTTCTGGAATTCTTGTAGCGCCAACTATAACAATGCACTCAATTGAATTTAGTTAGTTCAATTTATAGATACCCCGAATTACACTCGCATGACAACATGAAGACAACATCAAATAAACCAAGCTTGCCATCGAATCAGATGAGATATTCATAAAAACGAAATGGAAACCATGATAAATGGCAGCTCCAGGTGTTTTAGTTGTCATTTATAGCATTATCAAATATTTTCTTTCAGAGATAGACTGTCATTTGCTGAATTTACCTCCGAATTAGTCGAATTTCCCTTGGTGCAAAAGGAATTTAATCAAAGTCATCTGAACAGTGATTTCTGTTGCCCGAGATACATGTAACACGGAATATTATATATTCTGTAACTTATTTTGTAAATTTTCGACATACGGAGTTTCATTGAATAAATTAGCATTTAAATAATATGGAAGCCCTTAGATAATGGATACAAGAACCAGTAAAATGAACAATATTTCTGTACGAGCAAAATACTATTTTCTGGAGTAGACCTGTCAATGAGATATCTGATGTCACATTTTTTGTAATTATCTACCGCATAAAAATTGACTTCTGAAATAGAAAGAAAAAATAGCCATTAAGTTAGTATGTTTCAAGAAGGCCACATAGAGAGGGCGAGGTCACAAACTGTGCATGTCTGGTCTTTCAGCAACTACCTCTAATTTTGACAAATTATCGCTCAACCCAATGTCCTATAGCATCACTATGACGATGTTAATACGCCATTGCACACAATAATGATGCAATTGACATACAGAAGACAATATTGTAATTGTTTATTTCTTCATTGAGAATGCACATATTCAAATTGTCTTTTGTTACTTCAACCAATCATACTCTCATAAAAAATTACATAAAAAACACCAAACAAAGTGTTTTTATTGAGAATATGATTGTCGAAGTATAAGAAAACATTTTGAAGATGACAGAATAGTTGATAGACGAACAAATTAATGAAACATTGAAAGGCAAATTGTCCATCTGCAAGTGATAAACGAATCTTCAATGAGTAATGAACTAACAGCTCAGGAAAACAAGTTAGAAATCAACTGACAAAGAAAATACAGACATGTCTGTGATAATTTGTATATGAGAAATGGGAAATATATTCAATGGGAAAAGAAAGAAATATTGTAAATCAAATGAACGCAATGATGCAAATATAATGATAAACACAACAATCAATCTGCTTCCATTACAATGATTAACAGGCTGCTTATAAAAACATGCCAAAAATAGAACAGTGAAAAATATTCATTTGAGATGCGGCCATTTATAATCATCAAAAATGGATAATGAAAAGGGACAGAACATCGGTAACCACAAGAGGAAGGAAGATATCGCATTCAGAAAGTCTGAGGAGATAATGTCTCTTAACCTCATATGTTGTTATCGATTCGGATTTCAGATCTCTTCAGAGGTGTGATAAAACGAAAAACCTTCCTCTGTTCTAAACTTGCCCTCCCTCATCTCTTCCTTCCTTTCATCGCTTTTCTCAAACCCGCGCGCGATGTCTGACCCGACAGCAGTATGCACGTCATCGCGGTTTTGGCCGGCGCTGGTCACGTGGCTTGCCTAACAGCTGATCAAATGGCGCTGTTTGACGACCTTGTCGCGCATCAATAATGCAATCACAGACTGTTATTGTGTAGACGAGGAAGAATGTCATACGAATTAATCTCATGTTAGTTGGGCGCGCAGATTGTTCATCTGATATTTTCATCATTGAATTCAGGGCTCATGGGATTGAAAACAGATTAATGGTGAACATGATTCTGTTGAAAATTCAGAGTATATTTGCGAAAGGTGGGTAGATGAAAAGAAGATAAAAGAAGTTGGCGAGCTGCGGTCTCGTCATCATCACCGGGAGGTCGAAAGAGGTTGATGGACGGAATTTTGAACAGAAAATGAATTGATAGATGAAAGGATGGAAATATGGATGGTTGAATGAAATAGTTAGATGGCTGCACATCCTTTTCATTGAGTCAAAATAGAATTTGTTCCATAATCCTTGTTGAGGCTGGGAGTGCGACACATAACGCTTCTCTTTTGAGCATAAAGACAAGAAAATCAATCAGCCGAAGATTTCCATCTTCTGTGTAAGGTAATGATTTTACATTGACCTTACATGCATGGAGTGGATCCTGGCAGATACAGAGGGGTGCATGGATGAGAAGAATCAATACTTCTCAGAAAATTTTCTCTGGGTGAAATTTCTATTAGTTGCCTTCATGAACATTTTTCATCTGATTATTGAAATTCAAATTTTCTTCGTCCGTCTTTCTCCGTGTTTTACAGTGAAAACACATTAAAGTCGAAGCGAGTGATAGACACAATCAAATCAAAGGAACATTGAAGACGTATTTCAAATGAAACCAATAATGTATTTTGTTATTCAGGCATGTGTTGTGTAGGACAGTGTTCACTTGGAGATCATCGGTGACCGACTCCAAACAGTCAAAAATTTCGGCTACCTTGGGGACATGCTGGACGATGTTGGGGGGGGGGGGGCTGTAGCTGCAGTACAGAGTCGAATTCAATATGGTTGGAGTAAGTTCAGAGAACTCTCGCACTTTTTGACAACCAAAGCACCAAATTTAAGAACAAAGGCAAAGATTTACGAAACATGTGTCAGAAACTGCATGCTGTACAGCAGCGAAACACGGGCCATGACGAAGGAATCACTAAGGTGGCTTGAAGTCAACGACATGAAACTGGCGCATTGGATGAGTGATGTCTTTCCTCGAGATCGGATCTCAAATGAAGAAGTGAGAAGAAGGCACGGTTAGAGGAAATTGGCGACCTTGTACGGAAAAGACGTCTGTGTTGATTCAGGCATGTCACCAGAATGACAACTGTTGGACAAGGCGAGTGCAATCCATGGACGTGGCAGGGCGAAGACCAGCCGGCAGACCCAAGAAGTCATGGAGAAACAAAGTCGACGAAAATCTTCGACTACTCGGACTTGTCCCCAACGATGTCCTCGATCGAGAGAAGTGGGGAGGAGCCACCAGGAGAAATCATCGAACCCAATAAAGTTGGAGCAATCGACGCTTAATGGATTGAGTGAGAGTGTAGCTGAAACATCAATGGATGGTTGAAGGAGTGGATGGATGGATGGTTGAAGGAGTGGATGGATGGATGGTTGAAGGAGTGGATGGATGGCTGGTTGAAGGAGTGGATGGATGGATGGTTGAAGGAGTGGATGGATGGATGGTTGAAGGAGTGGATGGATGGATGGTTGAAGGAATGGATGGATGGATGGTTGAAGGAGTGGATGGATGGATGGTTGAAGGAGTGGATGGATGGATGGTTGAAGGAGTGGATGGATGGATGGTTGAAGGAGTGGATGGATGGATGGTTGAAGGAGTGGATGGATGGATGGTTGAAGGAGTGGATGGATGGATGGTTGAAGGAGTGGATGGATGGATGGTTGAAGGAGTGGATGGATGGCTGGTTGAAGGAGTGGATGGATGGATGGTTGAAGGAGTGGATGGATGGATGGTTGAAGGAGTGGATGGATGGATAGTTGAAGGAATGGATGGATGGATGGCTGAAGGAGTGGCTGGATGGCTGGTTGAAGGAGTGGATGGATGGTTGAAGGAGTGGCTGGATGGAAGGTTGAAGGAATGGGTGGATGGATGGTTGAAGGAATGGGTGGATGGATGGTTTAGGAGTGGCTGGATGGCTGGTTGAAGGAGTGGCTGGATGGATGGATGGTTGAAGGAGTGGCTGGATGGCTGGTTGAAGGAGTGGATGGATGGTTGAAGGAGTGGCTGGATGGATGGTTGAAGGAGTGGATGGATGGATGGTTAAAGGAGTGGCTGGATGGCTGGTTGAAGGAGTGGATGGATCGATGGTTGTAGGAGTGGATGAATGGCTGGATGGATGGTTGAATGAGTGGATGGATGGATGGTTTAGGAGTGGATGAATGGATGGTTGAAGGAGTGGATGGATCGATGGTTGTAGGAGTGGATGAATGGCTGGATGGATGGTTTAGGAGTGGATGAATGGATGGTTGAAGGAGTGGATTGATGGATGGATCGATGGAAAGATCCACGTGCACTTCGTGTTAAATGGGATGAAGAAAACATCAAAAAAAAGTTCTTCAATCGAATAAAATTCATTCTTATTTTCTGCGATACTGATTCGAATATACCTACTGAGTGTACATAGGTGGATCACATTAAATTGGACAGTTTTAGAAATCTTGAACAAATCGGCAGTCAAAAATTATTCTTTCTCAAAAAATGATTATTCATCAGTCGTTTGGGTCTACACTGTCACTCAAGCTACGTGTGAGAGTGAAGAACAGAAAACGTTATGGATGTAGAGTTTGCAAATTGTCAGCAACAGTGTACAGTATTGGCCAGAATGGATGACTCAGTTAATCAATTTGCATTGCTTTCCATTGTAGTTGAATCTGCAGACACCCTGACCTCTCTGCGGAAATGTTTTTGTAACAACTGTCTTGCAGGACTATCTGCATGATAACTGAGCTGTAGTGGCTTAGTATTACATGTGGTTGTCGGCTTGAAGTCACACAGACCACGAAAATTCGGGCTATCCAAAAAAGATAAATGCTGAAAAGATTTTTGCCATTATGCCTATGGAAATTGGAGTACAGCGAACGGGTTCCAGTTACGATCTTGCAGAAAATTAAAGGACGCAGCTCAACACATTGTATGTGACACGCTTGAAGACCACCAAGATCGAGAGGTTCATCTCGATACACGGTCTCTGCTGTGAAAAAACCTGTGAAATTTTTTTGCTGTTGAAAAACTGTGGATTATGGTTTTTAACCGAAGGTACAAGCATTAAAGCTGCTTGCCAAGAAATTCTGAAAATGAAAGTACTGCCATCCAGTTATCTAAAAAACAGTTAAATAATAAAATAAAATAAGATCTATGAAAAAAACAGTGCTTTTCACTCACAACATGATGTCCTCCTTGAAATTGGAACCAATATGGTTCTGCAATTCCAGTGTTCAGGCCTTGAGCACATTATCGAACATTCACCAGACCTCAATCCTATTGAAATTTGATGGGTCTTGCTGCTAAAACAAACCTACCAAACTTGACATCTTTACCTACGAAAACAGACATCTTTATTGGAATTGAAGAAAGTTATCGCGGCAGTGTGGACGAAGTTGATAAATGGAATTTATACAAAAAGTTGAACTTCTCGATGCCTACCAGCATTTGTGGGATAATTCAGAAAAAGGGATCCACTCGAAGTACTGACTGGTGGTCACTCAAGTAATATTTAGATAAATATACTATTTGGATAATTGTTTGACTTCCGTTTATAATTCACTTTACACAAAGTTATGTACACTTACAATCATCACAGCAAATTTATCACCAAAAACATAAAACACACATCTGAGTCATCCATTCTGGCCAATACTGCAGAGTGAAGCTTGTCGTATTATTGAAGGCGTCTGCAAAGATGAGTGCTCAGATAAGCAAAGTATTGGAAACTGTGTGCGAATTCACAAGCACGTCGATACTTTTTATTTATTTAATAATTTCAAGGAAATCTCAAAATACTTTATAAAGAAGATTCAAGGCAGGACTTTGAAAAGAGAATTGTCAAAAGCTGATTGGGTGCACGATGGCAGCACGCACAACTACATGCGCCCCAATGTTCATGAACAATTGATGGACATAAGTAATCAACTAATTACAGTTTTTCGTCATTTACAATCAATTGGTTGCTATCCAATTTATTTTTGATAAACCCTCAGTTCGTCTTCCCAATACCGCTGGATGTTGAATTCAAATTTTGCTAATTTCTATTTTATAAATTATAATAATTTCGATGCCTGCGCCTTTCATCTGCGAATATTGTACTTTAAGACAAGCATGTGACGACATTTTTCATGGAGTAGTTTCGATTTTACTGTCTAAGAAATGAATAATGTAAAAAGTAAAGAATTTGTATTCATTTCATAATCGACTTTCATCGTTAAGTTCTTAAAAACGTAATGCGCGCTCAAAATCAAATTTCCACTTTATAGCGTAAGAGACAACGAAATCTTATACAATGTATGCATACAGAAAGTCTTGGAAGTATATTTTGTTCCAACTGTGCTTAGGACTTTTTTCTTCAATATACAACAAATATTGTCATGCTGTATCGTTCAAAAGTTGAATTCTAGTAGCAACAAAAATTATGTAAGCAGGTAGGGGAGCTGACATTGCATGGATTCTACAATTTCCACATTGAAAGATTGAATATACTAAAACTTGAGGAGCGCTTTGTCAACCATAGGATGTTGGCAATGCAAACTTTCGCTGAGATAAATGCTAGATTCCATGAGAATAATTAAAGAAACATCAGATAACTACTTAGACATCAGATAAGACTACTCCTCCACAAAAGTGTTCTGCATTTCGTCTAGAGGTCAAAAATGAGGAATTCGGAGAAGTACCATAGACTTGTTCTCAACTAGAAAATTTTATCAAAGTTTTATCAATCTATTAGTCTAATAATTCAGAAAAGTAGGTATATTACAGTGCACTCCAAATACACAGGAGGGGTCACCAAAATTTCGGAATACATGTGGGTTTAATTCCTATACTTAGGCAGGAATAAGTAATCAACATGGAAAGAAGCTCCGTTCATTACGATGTTCTGTGATATATTCGCAGTGAACCATGTTTTGAAGTCTAGAAACTGTGCTGTTCCAATTGAATCTTCTTGCTAGAATCACTATAAATGCTTGGCTTTGCGATCTCATGGTCATGTGGTTGAGCCACGGAATATCATTGGAATTTGACAGGATGGCCATTCGAACTAAATTGTGCCTGTAAGTTTACATAGAGAGCTATGTCGATGTTGAGAGATGTGAACTGGTCTTGCTGATCATTCCCGATATTGGATAAAATGGGAACTATTCAAGCGTGTTCCCACTTTTCAACCGAGGGTGCAATCCAATATTTAATTATTCTATTTAAAAGTATCCAATCTAGCGAAGCCTGACCATGTGAATATCGTCTCCCGGGTTGAGTTATGATGATAAATGTTGACTTTTAACAGAATTCCAGAAATTTGATTTTTAGAGTTGCTATGAATCTGAAGCGACATTGACATAGATACATAAACTAGTGAATACAGCACCTTTCATAAGAAATGATGCTCTTTCCATAAATTCATCTGTCACACCATTGAAGAAGTTAAAAAGCTAAGTTAGACTGTAATTGTCAGCATCTTTTATCATTTTCAGACAAGAAGTAATAAAAACAACGAAGTGTCCATGACGTCTATCGGAAATTGATTAATTGTAAAAGAGGATGGAAAATATGGATGAATGGATGATACAATCTAAAATGGACATGATGACAATAAACTCATGCACACTATCGCCGATTACATTCATTGATGATCAAGTCTTGACTACCGTTGTCAGCGGTGTACCTTTGACGTCACTAAGACATTACTTAATTGGTTCTGGATATGATATTGTCGCGTTTCATCTCTTCATGATCTAAGTCTCCGGTGTGACTTGAAAGATATCAACAGATGATTTGAGCATCAAATCCATACGATTCATTTACTAATACATTGAGACTTTTTCTTGACACTGAAAACATTTTCATGACTTGCTGTTTTCACGATAATGATCAAGAGGCGTTTCATTTGATACATTATCGTGTATGATCAATAAAAAAACGAGTTGGGAAAATAATAAATACAAAGATAAAATACCATGATAAAATTGGGAAAATGAATAAACACAACACATAACTTTTCGAAAGATTGTGTTGCTATTCATAAAAAAGACAAAATAAGAAATCACATAACCAGTTATTGCAATTTTTGATTTTTTGAAAGCAAATTTTTTGATGGTAATACCTAACCTTACTTAAAAGTTTTAAGATAAGTCCAAAAGCTTGATACCATACATTTGCATCAGAAGATTCTCAAAAGCGGTTTTTAAAGACATTTATGAATGTTTTTGAAACAATAACGAATGTCTCAAAATTTCTGTTGTGATGGATCTTCCTGAGATATCGCTAATTACAGTTTTCAATGACTGAATCAATCTGCTTACACTAACGTATCCATGCGAATGAACGAATATGTTTAACACTCGCTGACAGAGGAAAACACAAAACCTCGATCTCTAGTATCATTCATAGCCATAGCTGATGAAAATATTTCGACAATGTTTTTAAGGCATCCATGAAAATGTCTCAAATATCTATAAATCTGGTAAGTATAGCACGTGAAGATAATTTGTCTACCTATAACCTGGTGTATTGAGGTTAATTGTATTCAATTCATAGTTCTCCCCTTATGACTCCGATGAAACTTTCTACCTCTTTGTCGGGTGAAGAATCTATAATGGTAAAAATAAGGTTTATGACGGCGGTTGCATAGACAATAATTCATTCTTTGTACAGTACAAATGAAGAACATCAGGGATGCAACTGGAATCACTCTTTTGGAGACATTTTTTACTCAATTTGACTTCACATTTCATAACAGCATTCTTCAGAGCAAAATCGAGCATCTAATACTTATCCAGCCTGTTTGTTTAATTGCTCTTCATTCCCCTTAGAAAATTGGGTCATCATTTGAATCATCAAGCTCTTGAGATTGGTTTACAACATGAGAACGTTATTAATGAGAACATCATCGAGTGATCAAATTTGTCATTGAGCTTTTAATACTTGTCTATTACGGACATTGGTATTTTTGAACGCATCATAGAAGAAAATCAAAAAATGCTGAAATGCACTTGCGTAACGATAAGACACATAACTGAATATCATTTTTGAACATCGTATAATTGGTTTTCATTCCCCTTAAAAATTAGTAGTAATCCCATCCCAAAATCAAGTGCAAAATGTGCAACGATGTGTCATCATGCTGACTCAGCCCCGTGACCTCGCGTGACCTTAGGTTACCGTTCCGCGTCATGAAATACGTGATGTGACTACTGCTGGTATAAATAGTGCTAATGTGAAAATGTGAAGGCGTGATGTATTACTGAGTGTTATGTGATGAGACTACAAGCAGAGGCAGGAGTGACCTTGACCTGACTTCTGCGGGAGAGAGGGTGAGACTACAAGCAGAGAAATGATTTTGTCCAGGATGGAGCATGTTTTGTGTCATATCGTGTAGAAGTGGATGTCTTCTGTTCACCGTTACCACTGATCTCTGACTGTAAGATGTGATGGGACACTATGTCATTAGATGCATGTGGTGAGAAGAGAAAGGGGTCTTTCTGCTATCTCTCTCTCATCAGATGACTCCAAAAACCGGGAACCAAGGCAGATTTTTCGATTGCCGCACTCACCTAAGTTGTCAGAGTGAGTGGAGAGTCAGGAGATGGCCTGGATATCAGACCATCGTAGTAGGCCTAAACTTTAAAGGCATGTATCTCTGCTTGTAGGAATCGGATGGACTTCGTTCAACGTTTGTTCGAGAGGTCATGATTCAGGTCAAGTCATAGACTACTTATAAGCGTTTTATAAGTAGTGTAAAACTGCCGAAAAATTTAAATTCGTTATTTTTGGAGGTTTTCTGGGGTTTTCGAGCCTGCTGAAGTCAACCAAGGCATTTGTAAGTGTGTATGAGAGTTCTGATTGGTCGAGCGAGGATTCCTACCTCATCGAACATCCACTATAAAGAAGAGAGTTAACTTTCATGGTCACATTTGCCTTAAGCAAGTGTCAGTGGCTCTGCTATCAGGCCAATTCCAAAACACTCAAAAGGTGCATGGCAAGGAGAACTTCGGTATAATAATGTCCTGTCGATGGGCGATCTTTCGAGACGGCGGTGAGACCCGCAGTGATAAGTGCCGCATGGGGTTGAAACTTCCTTAATCTGACTTTCCAACGGTCGTTGTGGCTTCTATTCCTCTACGTAGCGCTTTGAACGTCAGGGCGACACTTAGGTATCTGTCACAGGTTTCCTTATAAATTCTCCATTGCACCGAGTGAGTCCTAACTCAAACATCTGACTTGTTATCGAGTCAAGGTATGACGTGTTCCAAAAGAAGGGACTGACTAAGTCTAAGGTTTCTCAAGTCAAAGGTTTCTAATTCTTATGTCTCAATGTGACCATCAGGGTTACCATCTGCCGAAGGTAATCTATCTCTATTGCAATGAGTGAACTTAAAAGAAGAATCCGTTCTTTTAAGTTCTGTCTCACGGAGGGATGATCAAACGGTGGATCACCACATGCAACACATGCTTCTCTCTTCTGTAGCAAGCAATCTCTTATCATGAAACGTTGTTGATAGGAATCGCTATGTCATCCACACTTCAACAGGGTAGGAATGTTTTATAAAATCAAATAAAGGATGGAGAAAACTAACAAGCATGATAGAGTCAACATGAAAGACTCATTCAGTGTATAGAATAAAAGTTCACTATTGAAAAGTAAAAATCAGTTGTGTAGTGCTTGTTAAAACATCCAGTGACAGATGATGTTTGTGAAACGCAACGTTGACTTTCATAAATTCTAAACGTATAGTTATCCGTTTAAATAATTTTTGGTAGAGCAGAAAGGTTAAAGTGTTGTCATGAGTTTCAATGTGTTTTATAAAAGTATTAAGTGTTGTCATCAGTTTAAATGATTTTTGTAAAAGTGGAGACTTAAAACTGTAGTGAGAGTGTTGTCATCAGTCAAAATGATTTTTATAAGAGTAGATGTTAAGTGAAATGATTTTTATAAAAGTCTAAACGCAAACGTTGAAATAAGTTTTGTAAGAAGTTAAAAACATTGACATGATTGTGTGAAAGTAGAGACTTAGCGAACGTTGAAAACAGTTTTATGAGAGCAGTATGAGAAAAATGTTTCTGCAGTCAATGTTGTCAATGTACATCGATCTGGACAGCACTAGAAAGTTTTAGAAGGTTTTACTGCACTGTGTAGATTGTTTTGTTTCACAGTGTCAAAAGGTTTTATAGTGAGTACTATTTCGCTACTGACAAAACATATGAATGAACAAGAGTTATAAAACCGAAGTTAGATTTCACTGAGTCATCAACACTTGTAAAGGTGTACAAGTCATATGAAGCATATTCAACTGAGTGTCCATTCTTGACACCCATCATCATTTGAAATTATTTGAAGATGAAAAGTTGCATTCGTTTCCCAACTTCATGGTTTGTAGCAAGAGACCTTGGCTATTCGTTGAAAGCTATAGAAAGTGTCACAAATGTAAATGAAAATATTAAAGCTGGGGCTTTAGTTGAAAGACTAATGGGTCTAGATAAGTATGCTATGAATCATCATTTGGATCGAAGTTAGATAGAGGATTCTTCCATGCTGCAATGTAATGATAGTGAAAATAAGAGGATGAAATTGATGCTTTCTCTCGCCAAGTCAGAGTACTTTAGCCATCTGCCACAGGTTACTTTATAAAATCTCCATGGCACTAAAGGTTGGTATCTCAGGACATTTCCTATCAAACCCCTCTACAACCTGTGGGTCCTGCTATCAGACCTCTTATTCCCTCTGCTATCAGGGGTGGTGTTACTTTATCCATCCTCGGCTAACAGATACTTTGCTATCAAATCACTCTAAGTTTTATGTCTCTGCTAATAGGTGAAATCTTGGCTGAGTTTCCACCCTCTGATATCAGAGGGTCTGCTATCAAATCACTTTATCCATTCTCTGCTAACAGAAGTGGCTTGCTATCAAGTCATTCTCACGTCTTGCCTACACTCAAAGTGTGCATGGTAAAGAGATGTTCGGTGTAATACTTCCTATCGACGGGCGTCCCTTTTGGGTGGCGATGGAATCCGCAGCGAAGAGTACCGCATGGGATATTCGGCAATTGTAATCCTTGTTAAACCTCTCTGCGTCATGTTTGCAAGTGGTTGCCTTATCGTCTCGACGTAGTGCTCTGACCGCCAGGGTGACATTTAGGCATCTGTCGAAGGTTACTTTAAAACACCTACATTGCACTGAGTGTTAAAAACGTTAACAACCTAAGTTGATGAGAATGACCCATGAGTTCTTTTAAGAACTGTCTCTATCACGGAGACGAAATGATGAATGGAATGAAAGGGAGATCACTCACGTACCAAATACGAACATGAAACACTTCTCTCTTATTTAGTATGCAAGCTCTTCAAACCTCATACTCAGTCACATAACGACTGGAAAACGTTCATAACTGCAATGTATATCGTAGGTTTTATGAAAGGTGCTTACTGGAGTAAAATGTATAAAGATGTTTCACTTCCGAACGCTACTTGTCTTGTATTAAGACTAAAGATAGGAAAGTGTTCCCACATCCGTACCGCAGTGTTTATCAGTTCCGCACTGTATCTCATAGGGTTTATGAAATAAGAAGTCCTGTAGTGTTTTACTTCCTCACACATAACGAATGTATGAGTCTAGAATGTTCTGATGTGAAAACAGTGTTCACCACAGCACTAGAAAGTTTTATGTTGAGTGGAGGCAGTTGCCAAATGTTCCCTTATTAGAAAATTCAAACTCCATGACTTTTAGATTGCTGAATACTTCATCAGGTTTACTAAAAGCTTGCTGAATACTTCATCAGGTTTACTAAAAGCAGTCTTCTACTGCAGTGAGACTGAGAGTTTAGAATGTTAAATGAAAACAGTGTTAACCACAGCACTAGAAAGTTTTAGAAGGTTTTACTGCACTGTGTAGATAGATTGTTTCACAGTGTTAAAAGGTCTTATAGTAAGTACTACAGTGGTGAATGCTTTATAAAACCAGGTAAAGTCTTGTCACAAACGTTGAGTGTGTGAGGGTTAGCCATAAGTTCAATGACATTTAATCACGTGGGTCATAGCACAAGTCCTAAAGTCCATAATCCAAGGGTAGGGTCATCTACGGTTGGATTTAGGGATTTATATAACACAAATGAACCGTGAAACATGAAGTCTATCACGTTGTTCATATGAGATGCATTATTAAGTGCTGCTAGTCATCGAAATGAAAACCCAAGTCATCATGAATTGAACATGAAACCTGAGATGGATAGGAATCATTGTTGATGTATGCATTATTTCATGACAGCAGAGTTTCAATCGTTTACAAGTCACAGGGATGAATGTGCATTTAGAGTTAACCAAACGCTGTTTATAAAGTGACATGTAATTTGCGACTAACACTTCGTCTATCGGGTTTATCACTTGTGAATGACCAAGTGAGATTTACATGACATCGAATTAGGAAATGTAAACCAAGCGTCATATGAAAGTGTATAGAATAAATATTTTGTAAACGAACGTTTCTGGATGTGTTACACACCTTTGCTGTGCCTGAAGTTTTACAATGTCAAGTTCATTCTTGAACATGTCAATGACAAGGATACATTCCTAAAGTCCATAATCCAAGGGTAGGGCTATCTACGGTTGGATTTAGGGATTTAGGGTTTCAGGGTTTTATATAACACAAGTGAATGTCTTACCAGTCTTACCAGTCGCTGAAATGAAAGGTGAAGTATAAAGTATAAAATATAGTTAGAATCATTTCACTGTTTGTAAAGTTAGAAATAAAGTTGATGATTGTAAAGTTTGAATTAATGTTAGAATCATTTCAGTGTTTGCAAGATAGGTGAAGCATAAAATAATGTTAGAATCATTTCAGTGTTTGTGAGATAGGTAAAGTATAAAATAAAATTCAGAAATAAAGTTGAATGTTCTGTAAACGGATGTTTTTAGATGTATGGATATTTTATGCACCTTTGCTGCAAATGAAATCAACAATACAATGTCAAGTGCATTCTTGAACACGTCAATGACATGGATACATTCCTTAAGTCCATAATCTAAGGGTAGGGCTATCCACGGTCGGATTTAGGGATTTAGGGTTTTATATAACACAAGTATTGCTAAAGCTCATAATCTAAGGAGTAGGGCTATCTACGGTTGGATTTAGGGATTTAGGGTTTTATATAACACAAGTTAATGTTAACCGTTAGTGTATAGTACATTTATTAACTTAACCATTTGCGAATGATATAGCTAAATCGCTAAAGTTCATACTCTAAGGGGTAGGGTTGTCTGCGGTTGGATTTAGGTATTTAGGGTTTTATATAACACAAATCAAAGATTTCTTTTAGTGTAGAATACATGCAACACATGATGCATATGTTCGCTTTATAAAATGACTTTGAATGTAAGACTTAATTTCATGGTGAAAAGACAGGTTTCATATCGTTGATAAGGGATAGTTACATACTCATTATGTTATTCACTTTACATTTAATGTGTTGATAGAGCATGATAGTAGCAACACATTCCTTCAAATATAAAAAGAACCCAAGTTAGAAAGTCATAACACCTACCCAACCAGATACAAAGAAGAAAACACACACAGGCAGACAGTGAAAGAGAATGTAAAGAAAAAAGCAAAGGGAGAACTACCCTACTGGCCAGATTTATTCAAATACATACACTCAACTTATTCTTCCCAATGTGCATCCTATATTACACTACCCACTCCCAAATAACTACAAGCCATACCTAACAATCAACCTTCTGCAAGAGGGAAATAACAGACACCGACATACAGAGACAGAGAATATAAAGAAAAAATATTAGATGGCAAAGTCTAACTGACCAGATTGATAAGTATGTTGCTTCATGCGCATTATGAAAACATTTACGACATATACACCGAGACTTAACACTATTTCTCGATATAGCGACTATCCCTTATCAACGATATGAAACCTGTATTTCACCATGAAATTAAGTCTTACATTCAAAGTCATTTTATAAAGCGAACATATGCATCATGTGTTGCATGTATTCTACACTAAAAGAAATCCTTGATTTGTGTTATATAAAACCCTAAATCCAACCGTAGACAACCCTACCTCTTAGATTATGAACTTTAGCAATTTAGCTATATCATTCGCAAATGGTTAAGTTAATAAATGTACTATACACTAACGGTTAACATTAACTTGTGTTATATAAAACCCTAAATCCCTAAATCCAACCGTAGATAGCCCTACCCTTAGACTATGGACTTTAGGAATGTATCCATGTCATTGACGTGTTCAAGAATGTACTTGACATTCTATTTTTGACTTCATTCGCAGCAAAGGTGCATAGCATATCAATACATCTAAAAACATCCGTTTACAGAACATTCAACTTTATTTCTAACTTTATTTTATACTTTACCCATCCCACAAACTCTGAAATGATTCTAACTTTATTCCTAACATTACAAACAATAACTTTATTTCTAATTTTACAAACACTGAAATGATTCTAGCATTATTTTATACTTCACCTATCTTACAAACAGCGAAAGGTTATGACTTCAGTTTATTCTTCACTTGTCTTACAAACAGTGAAATGCTTGTGACTTTATTTCATACTTTACCTATCTCACAAACACTGAAATGATTCTAACATTATTTCATGCTTCACCTATCTTACAAACACTGAAATGATTCTAACATTAATTCAAACTTTACAATCATCAACTTTATTTCTAACTTTACAAACAGTGAAATGATTCTAACTTTATTTTATACTTTATACTTCACCTTTCATTTCAGCGACTGGTAAGACTTGATAATTTGTCTCATATGTACATTATGACCAAGAGTAACAGACTTTATGTTTCACGGTTAACATTCACTTGTGTTATATAAAACCCTAAAACCCTAAATCCAACCGTAGATAGCCCTACCCTTGGATTATGGACTTTAGGAATGTATCCATGTCATTGACATGTTCAAGAATGAACTTGACATTGTAAAACTTCAGGCACAGCAAAGGTGTGTAACACATCCAAAAACGTTCGTTTACAAAATATTTATTCTATACACTTTCATATGACGCTTGGTTTACATTTCCTAATTCGATGTCATGTAAATCTCACTTGGTCATTCACAAGTGATAAACCCGATAGACGAAGTGTTAGTCGCAAATTACATGTCACTTTATAAACAGCGTTTGGTTAACTCTAAATGCACATTCATCCCTGTGACTTGTAAACGATTGAAACTCTGCTGTCATGAAATAATGCATACATCAACAATGATTCCTATCCATCTCAGGTTTCATGTTCAATTCATGATGACTTGGGTTTTCATTTCGATGACTAGCAGCACTTAATAATGCATCTCATATGAACAACGTGATAGACTTCATGTTTCACGGTTCATTTGTGTTATATAAATCCCTAAATCCAACCGTAGATGACCCTACCCTTGGATTATGGACTTTAGGACTTGTGCTATGACCCACGTGATTAAATGTCATTGAACTTATGGCTAACCCTCACACACTCAACGTTTGTGACAAGACTTTACCTGGTTTTATAAAGCATTCACCACTGTAGTACTTACTATAAGACCTTTTAACACTGTGAAACAATCTATCTACACAGTGCAGTAAAACCTTCTAAAACTTTCTAGTGCTGTGGTTAACACTGTTTTCATTTAACATTCTAAACTCTCAGTCTCACTGCAGTAGAAGACTGCTTTTAGTAAACCTGATGAAGTATTCAGCAAGCTTTTAGTAAACCTGATGAAGTATTCAGCAATCTAAAAGTCATGGAGTTTGAATTTTCTAATAAGGGAACATTTGGCAACTGCCTCCACTCAACATAAAACTTTCTAGTGCTGTGGTGAACACTGTTTTCACATCAGAACATTCTAGACTCATACATTCGTAATGTGTGAGGAAGTAAAACACTACAGGACTTCTTATTTCATAAACCCTATGAGATACAGTGCGGAACTGATAAACACTGCGGTACGGATGTGGGAACACTTTCCTATCTTTAGTCTTAATACAAGACAAGTAGCGTTCGGAAGTGAAACATCTTTATACATTTTACTCCAGTAAGCACCTTTCATAAAACCTACGATATACATTGCAGTTATGAACGTTTTCCAGTCGTTATGTGACTGAGTATGAGGTTTGAAGAGCTTGCATACTAAATAAGAGAGAAGTGTTTCATGTTCGTATTTGGTACGTGAGTGATCTCCCTTTCATTCCATTCATCATTTCGTCTCCGTGATAGAGACAGTTCTTAAAAGAACTCATGGGTCATTCTCATCAACTTAGGTTGTTAACGTTTTTAACACTCAGTGCAATGTAGGTGTTTTAAAGTAACCTTCGACAGATGCCTAAATGTCACCCTGGCGGTCAGAGCACTACGTCGAGACGATAAGGCAACCACTTGCAAACATGACGCAGAGAGGTTTAACAAGGATTACAATTGCCGAATATCCCATGCGGTACTCTTCGCTGCAGATTCAATCGCCACCCAAAGGGGACGCCCATTGATAGGAAGTATTACACCGAACATCTCTTTACCATGCAGACTTTGAGTGTAGGCAAGACGTGAGAATGACTTGATGGCAAGCCACTTCTGTTAGCAGAGAATGGATAAAGTGATTTGATAGCAGACCCTCTGATATCAGAGGGTGGAAACTCAGCCAAGATTTCACCTATTAGCAGAGACATAAAACTTAGAGTGATTTGATAGCAAAGTATCTGTTAGCCGAGGATGGATAAAGTAACACCACCCCTGATAGCAGAGGGAATAAGAGGTCTGATAGCAGGACCCACAGGTTGTAGAGGGGTTTGATAGGAAATGTCCTGAGATACCAACCTTTAGTGCCATGGAGATTTTATAAAGTAACCTGTGGCAGATGGCTAAAGTACTCTGACTTGGCGAGAGAAAGCATCAATTTCATCCTCTTATTTTCACTATCATTACATTGCAGCATGGAAGAATCCTCTATCTAACTTCGATCCAAATGATGATTCATAGCATACTTATCTAGACCCATTAGTCTTTCAACTAAAGCCCCAGCTTTAATATTTTCATTTACATTTGTGACACTTTCTATAGCTTTCAACGAATAGCCAAGGTCTCTTGCTACAAACCATGAAGTTGGGAAACGAATGCAACTTTTCATCTTCAAATAATTTCAAATGATGATGGGTGTCAAGAATGGACACTCAGTTGAATATGCTTCATATGACTTGTACACCTTTACAAGTGTTGATGACTCAGTGAAATCTAACTTCGGTTTTATAACTCTTGTTCATTCATTCATATGTTTTTTGTCAGTAGCGAAATATACCTTATCTTTCATTTCAATGACTGGTAAGACTTGATAATTTGTCTCATACTATAGTACTCACTATAAAACCTTTTGACACTGTGAAACAAAACGATCTACACAGTGCAGTAAAACCTTCTAAAACTTTCTAGTGCTGCCCAGATGGATGTACATTGACAACATTGACTGCAGAAACATTTTTTTCATACTGCTCTCATAAAACTGTTTTCAACGTTCGCTAAGTCTCTACTTTCACACAATCATGTCAATGTTTTTAACTTCTTACAAAACTTATTTCAACGTTTGCGTTTAGACTTTTATAAAAATCATTTCACTTAACATCTACTCTTATAAAAATCATTTTGACTGATGACAACACTCTCACTACAGTTTTAAGTCTCCACTTTTACAAAAATCATTTAAACTGATGACAACACTTAATACTTTTATAAAACACATTGAAACTCATGACAACACTTTAACCTTTCTGCTCTACCAAAAATTATTTAAACGGATAACTATACGTTTAGAATTTATGAAAGTCAACGTTGCGTTTCACAAACATCATCTGTCACTGGATGTTTTAACAAGCACTACACAACTGATTTTTACTTTTCAATAGTGAACTTTTATTCTATACACTGAATGAGTCTTTCATGTTGACTCTATCATGCTTGTTAGTTTTCTCCATCCTTTATTTGATTTTATAAAACATTCCTACCCTGTTGAAGTGTGGATGACATAGCGATTCCTATCAACAACGTTTCATGATAAGAGATTGCTTGCTACAGAAGAGAGAAGCATGTGTTGCATGTGGTGGTCCACCGTTTGATCATCCCTCCGTGAGACAGAACTTAAAAGAACGGATTCTTCTTTTAAGTTCACTCATTGCAATAGAGATAGATTACCTTCGGCAGATGGTAACCCTGATGGTCACATTGAGACATAAGAATTAGAAACCTTTGACTTGAGAAACCTTAGACTTAGTCAGTCCCTTCTTTTGGAACACGTCATACCTTGACTCGATAACAAGTCAGATGTTTGAGTTAGGACTCACTCGGTGCAATGGAGAATTTATAAGGAAACCTGTGACAGATACCTAAGTGTCGCCCTGACGTTCAAAGCGCTACGTAGAGGAATAGAAGCCACAACGACCGTTGGAAAGTCAGATTAAGGAAGTTTCAACCCCATGCGGCACTTATCACTGCGGGTCTCACCGCCGTCTCGAAAGATCGCCCATCGACAGGACATTATTATACCGAAGTTCTCCTTGCCATGCACCTTTTGAGTGTTTTGGAATTGGCCTGATAGCAGAGCCACTGACACTTGCTTAAGGCAAATGTGACCATGAAAGTTAACTCTCTTCTTTATAGTGGATGTTCGATGAGGTAGGAATCCTCGCTCGACCAATCAGAACTCTCATACACACTTACAAATGCCTTGGTTGACTTCAGCAGGCTCGAAAACCCCAGAAAACCTCCAAAAATAACGAATTTAAATTTTTCGGCAGTTTTACACTACTTATAAAACGCTTATAAGTAGTCTATGACTTGACCTGAATCATGACCTCTCGAACAAACGTTGAACGAAGTCCATCCGATTCCTACAAGCAGAGATACATGCCTTTAAAGTTTAGGCCTACTACGATGGTCTGATATCCAGGCCATCTCCTGACTCTCCACTCACTCTGACAACTTAGGTGAGTGCGGCAATCGAAAAATCTGCCTTGGTTCCCGGTTTTTGGAGTCATCTGATGAGAGAGAGATAGCAGAAAGACCCCTTTCTCTTCTCACCACATGCATCTAATGACATAGTGTCCCATCACATCTTACAGTCAGAGATCAGTGGTAACGGTGAACAAAAGACATCCACTTCTACACGATATGACACAAAACATGCTCCATCCTGGACAAAATCATTTCTCTGCTTGTAGTCTCACCCTCTCTCCCGGAGAAGTCAGGTCAAGGTCACTCCTGCCTCTGCTTGTAGTCTCATCACATAACACTCAGTAATACATCACGCCTTCACATTTTCACATTAGCACTATTTATACCAGCAGTAGTCACATCACGTATTTCATGACGCGGAACGGTAACCTAAAGTCACGCGAGGTCACGGGGCTGAGTCAGCATGATGACACATCGTTGCACATTTTGCACTTGATTATGGGATGGGATTACTACTAAAATTGGTCGATTTTTGTGTCATCAGGCTTTCGTTATTGGTTTACAATCTGAGTACGTTATTGAAGGAACTAAAAGCATTGGTGACATTATCATCAAAAGATCAAGCTTGCTATTCAATTATAGAAACGGACAGCACTGATTTTACGCAAACAAGTCTGTTTGTGGTTGAAGTTATGTAGTCAGGGTATTATGTGCGAAATATTTTTGATCAATGCAATTAACTGTTTTGTCTGAAGCATCAGTTCTATGGTCTGTAATCTTGCACCAGGAGGGCAGCTAACTTGTGCATTTAAGACATTCAATGATTGGCCAATGAATTGAGCGACTTAACGATGCCTACTTCAATGTACACAACTTAGAGGTATGCTTTTCAAAAGTCACCAATTGTCTAGCAGCATATGCTAAAGAAATTGATTAAACCCAATACTCCAAAAAAATATTTCATCTGTGTTTCTACATAGTTCTTTAAGTCCAAATTTAGAAACTTGTTGAACTGGATCCGACCTTCCACACATTTATCTGATGTAATTATATTAGCAGTTCGGGGTGTAACATCGACGGTCCCTATCCAACTCAAGGAGTCTTTATATATTTTTTCCTATAATTTTGTTTTGCTTAATACACTTCAACAGAGAAGCTTACATGTTAAAAGTAAGAGTTAAAAATTCTATATGCACATTACAATTGTACGAGTACGCAAATCAGTAAGGTGCAGCAGACCCATCAATATACAAAATAATACCTACTACACGCAAATAAAGATCAGTATTGCAGGTCAATTAATGAGACGCATGGACTGATAGAAATCTATACCGAATGCATTATCAAATTCAGCGAAGAACACATACAAAACATAAGTTTACTGAGAATGAATGATTCCTGTCAGTCACATATGTAAATATGTATGTGAACCATGAGCATAGATATGAAATACGAATGAGCAACAAACAAATAATGGACTTTACTCATGAATACGTGAAGTCCTGAATATGATGCATGTGATTGACACCATTTCTTTACATAACCCTTAGATTGGGACACCATTTATTAAAAACATATGTCACAGAACACTGGCGAGATTCCACGAATCATAGGAAAATAAATGCTTGGAAAGTGCACATACGCATGTGCAATGTGCATGTACAAGGTAAAACATATTTGAAGTTTTAATAGGACAACCGGAGAACCATGGATGTATGTTTAACATTGAAACGAAAAATCCATCAACTAATGTGCTCCCTCCGATCTTTACATGAAAATTAAGCTGCATAATGGTTATCACATCAGAGTAGAGAAGAATAATGCATAGAAAAGAGAAGTTGAAGCATGGGATTAGATAACAAATAATATCAATTTCAAGTAATTCAAGGATCAGAAAAGCTCATCTATAAATGAGAAAGGCAAATTTTGAATAAGAACACTGCACTCCGTTCTTTCTGTGCGCATCGAAACGTTAAAAACGCACGAATGTCCCCAGGAATAATTAAAGTAGTATTTTCTAATGCCCTACAGCCTCATTAACAGTCGAGATATTCCAGTGGGCCCCAACACAAATGTTAGATAGCAAAATACTAAAAAAACACACACACGGGATGTGGGTAAGAAAGCATCCTCAGATAATTCATCGACAGAAAATGAATGAATCACTATCATTTATTAATCTGCTTAACTACGAGAACAAAACATAGGAATTGAATGGAAAAGAGGAAGCAAAATGAAATTGTGAAACTATAGGAGATCCGATGTTCTACTGATAAGAACGCTTGCAAGTGACATCTCCCCACATAGTTAATCGAAGAATGTACTCGCAATGAAATGATAAGAAGCTCAGTTATAACTCGCATTCACTCTACTTTCGGGATACTAATTGATTTATTTTTCATACAAACGTGTTCATATTAACTCAACTAGTGACATTTAATCGTTTGCAGACAAGATCATTCATCGAGAAAATTTTCTCTTATTCAGTAAACATGTCTTTCCTAAATTGACACACCATCGAGTCGAAGTGTCTTTAGTCCAATCAATGGAATTCACGATATCGATTTTAAGGTCACACATGCCAATTATACAAGAAATATGAACAGAACGAGCTTCTCATCACAGAGAAATCTCAGATGAAATTTTCGGAAATTATTGTCTACGTGCAATTAAGAGATTGTGATAAATATAGAGAAAATGGGTGTCAAGAGCGGTAGTTAATTCAACAATTCAATGAATATTTCCCCTAACCGCCTTTGGGGAGTTTCGCGATGAATTGAAAACGAAACCACAAACCGCAAACCAGCATTTTAACATAATACTTGATATCTGTGTTAAGAAAAT
This sequence comes from Prostheceraeus crozeri, assembly GCA_907163375.1. Lineage (NCBI taxonomy): Eukaryota > Metazoa > Platyhelminthes > Polycladida > Euryleptidae > Prostheceraeus > Prostheceraeus crozeri. Next base: position 329,068 of record CAJQUW010015337.1, on the reverse strand, counting down.
CCCGAATCAATCATACTACTGTCTTTTGAAAAACCAATAGCAACTTCATTTCCTTTTTATTGGAAAAGACTCGTCAAGGTTTGACTGGTAAATTATTGGAAAAATTATGACAATTTTTATGCAACACCACTTAACTTATCAATAAGTACCGTATGCTACTTGCCAGTATCAGCTTCCAGTCAAATTTAATTCAGAATGAATTTTTGAAGAAAATGTCACTAACTTAATGTAATCGGTCATTTCTCAACTTCTCTTTAGTTTGGATGCTCGTGACTTCAATCACATTGCGTATGAATGAATCAATGTCAAGTATGGGAGAGGCTGTACACGAGACACGACACGATCACAGAATTTGTCCAGTCATTCCACCACGAGAGGAAGGCATGTCATATTATGGTTGCTAGCTGTAGGCAATGAAGCCATTTAATTCAATTAGTCAATTTTATGCAGTATAGCATGTAGCCAAATGAAAAGCAACATGTACCTAATTACAAATTGCCACGCTAACCTTCAGCGTGGCCTAGTGAAAAAGGTGCGAGCTCGTCTCCACCGCGGACTTCGGTTCGATTCCTAGGTCGGGCGAGTGCGGTCGGTGAATCAAGGGTGTTGGTGTCTTGTATTGACTTAATAGTTGCCATTTTCTTCAGATATTCAATGTACTGAGACAGACCTTTGTTGTCAAGCATAAACATTATTCTTCACAACTCAGCTAACATTCAAGCTAAAGATGCTAAAAGTCGACACAATACTGAGATATCAATGTCAATGGCTTCTATGAGACTTAAATTAGTTTGCACTCATAACTCCGTTAAAGATTCACACTGAAATCATGATACACAAGACAGAAACATGAGTAATTGTTGTCGAATCTTCTTGAGACTGTCCACCGTGACAAAACTTGTCGGGGAATTTTTTTTGGCAAAAAGTCTCAAAATTGAGGAAGCGATATTTTTTCTTAGGCCGCGGAAACTTGAATAGTGAAGAACCTTTTGCACATTGAAACATTGAGTTTTAAAGGACTGGATAAAAGAGGCAATCCATTCGATTGCCACTCGTCACATAGCCGCCGCCGTCGTCGTGTGTTCTCAGTTAATTGGAACTGACGTGTGTTGCGTCTTCTACATGCATACACACGTCAGTTTAGTCACTAGCCAATATGGGAGGTCATTAATGCATAAGGCAAAAAATAACAGACCCCGAAATTTACCCTTGAAGAACTCCTGAATTGATAAGCCTGGTAGAATGCTTTCAACCACCTATTACGACAGATTTCTGCCGGCCGCTTAGGAAGCGTCATAGAAGTTTATGAAGTTGATTAATAGCATTAAACAAGATCTGAGCTTCATAAGGATTCATTAATGTCAGACTTTATTGAATGCTTTAGAAATATCCAAGGCAACTAATCTCGTCTCTTCTTGTTTGGCAAGAGCTATTTCATTTATGTGAGTACTATTTATGTTTTGAAATGTAGTTTGTGTTATCAAGTCTAACTTGTGCAATCTTGTGAAAACTTGCGAGGATACATCAAAATCCGTAAGCAAATTCAAGAAACCCTTCCAACCCAATCCAATGCAATTCTACAATTTTTCAATAGAATACATGATTTAATCCTCTCATTGACTACAGATCTAGCACAGATGAACTACAGTGCATTCAGTACATGAACTTCAGTGGATAAACATCATTTCTGATAGCGAAATAAATCACTTAACACACACGACTAATGTCTACTTGCTTCGACTGCTACCTCATTGCGTAATAGCCATGCACATGTTCATTCCCCGAAAGAAGGAAATATAATACTGATATCAGATGTTCAGTGTAGAATTTGGCGTCGTTGAAAGGATTAGTGACAAAAATCAATTACATGCTCATAAAAATGAAAAAGGAAAATCACAATTCAATAATAGAGTATGACAATAATCTTGAGCATGATGCTACTACAATGAATGCAGCATATTTTGTCACTCGCATAGTCAAATGAATGTTTGATTGCAGGCTGACAACTATGACAATAATGAACATAATATGCAATAAAAAATCGGAAATATATCATATTTCTGATTTTTTCTCATTTTTTGAGTGAATTGTATTTAAGTTATGATGCAGAATTGATGTAATGTAGAATCATGGTTAGCCTGATCGATTCTTTTCAATGAATTACTGGTAAATGTTTCACTGGTCTTGTGACAACAACACGAGCATATTTAGACAATTATTTTATTTAAAAAAATAATGCTTCATACCATTTCGAATTTATGTAGTAAATGTATATGTTATGTGTATTGTGGCTCTAGAGTAAGACACTGACAACGGACATGATCTTTAGTCGAGATTGAGTGCAACACTGTCTTCACCTTAGCACAATTTCAGATATTATGCAGCAGATTGTGGAAGCTATCTGAACTGAACTGGACGCAAGTCCACGATTTCTGGGTCATGTAACTATTGCGAAACCATCGCTGATAGTAATTTTGTTAGAGGTCCAGCGTGTCACTTGGTAAGTGTTGATCCTCATTCCAAGCATTTACAAGGGAAATTACTGGAGAGAGTCGATCATTAGATTTACATTTAAGATCATCGAAGGCTGCATTCAACCTACACTGCCGAATGTAACCAATATACGTGTAAATAAAAGAATAAATGTAAACAGTCAATTCAACTATCAGCAAACGTGTGGTCGAAATATCATATTATTTGCTTTTGAAGGTCAAATATCAAATTAAAACAATGAAAAAAAAATTATGGAAGTGAGAAATCAAGTCAAAATGTAGCATTACTCATCCATTAAAATCAAATCATTTTCGTAATAAGCTTTTCATCTGTCAGATGAAAGCCACATGCATCTCAGATATACTGAAAAATTAATTAATCTTGAATCAGATTTCAGCAAGATAGTTTTATATGAGTGCAAGATAGTTGCCATATCTTGGGAATCATCTCCCACAGCAGTGCAACCATAAGTGCGGTTAACAGGACATTATGATTACACGGAGGTGATTGCATAGATTCAACGATAAATTCACCCAAGTCAACAACTGAATCATTTATTCACAACAACAGAGAACTAAAAGCCAAGCACGTACATCGTACTTTGTTTGATGCATTTTTTCTGTGATACTGTACTCGCACCAATAAGTCAGCCTACCAGCAGAAGTTGCATGAAAGGAGAGAGACAGCGGCAGATTAAGATCATTATGCCACGTCCATCTTTAGATCACTTATTAAAGTAGAAAAGTCAACCACATGTGTAACTGAGAAACGTAACTCAGTGAAAAGAAACACTCCGCTTTTACAGGGAGAGTACCGGTTTGGGCGCATCACGGCGTCCTTTGTACTACATCATTGCAAAACTTCAGCCTTAGTTCATTTTTCAGTTTTACTTTCCAGTAATTAAGTATTACAGCATGCATTAAGTACATATATAATAGCATTCATGAACACGGAAGCACACTTGTGATACTTGCGGAACTTATAATCGGCTTCTTTCAGTCAAGGGAAATAAACAAAAAAATTAAAAATTCATTGCGCAGGATCAAAAACCAATTGTTGTGTAGTTCAGGGAATGAAAACAACTCAGAAATAAATAGTGTAAAAATAGTGCAAGCAACATGTTATTGGATAAAATTCGCCTATACGAGCCTACCTACACATAAACAAATGATAAACGGCATGGATGTATTAATGATCCTGTTGTAAATACGTGAAAACGAGGAATTAATCAATTAATAAAAGAGCACAACTTTAGAAAAAAAACAAAAATGCTGAAAATGGCCAATGCATTCAGTAAAGAAGTCATATAGATATTAACCCGCAATCAACACCAGTGTATTCTAAAATTCGTTGCTTGTGTTAACAACGATCATTTCTTTGTAAAACACTGTAGGCCTAGACAACAGGAATACCGGCATGCCCTCTTGTGATGTGTCCCGGTTTCGGTTGAAAATATCTGGTCACCTTTGCGCGATCACATTGAGTAATGCATGCGTATAGTTCCTTACGAGAATTATTAACGATTTTATTGCTCAGAAAGTACATGTGCTTAAGAACACCTGATGACGCTTCCTGAACATGACTTAATTGACAATTAATGCGCGCATTAACTTTCCCAACTCGGCCGTCAAAATGTTATTAATAAAGGTGACGACAGATCTTTATCTCCGAAGACAATAGCATTGCGTTGCCATGGGATGTTACTTATCATAGAATCAGGTACAGTGCTCAATTATTGCGAATTTTAACTCCGTTGCATCACAGAATAAGTTATCTCTCTACAAAAGTGCGTATATTTAAAGTGAAGATTCGCTTAATAGTTGATTTATTTTCAGTAATTTTCAAAAAGAAATGTAACTACGTAAGTTAAGCGGCCAATTAATAAACAAAAATAAAAATTCACACTGAAAATGCACTGAGTACAAATGGATGAGAAATATTCAAATGAGCAAAAGGAAGTGACATATAATTAACATTTTTATTTGTTTCTACCATAACGTTGACCACGCCAACGTCGAAACGCCCATTGTTGCATTTTGCAATCCACATGTAGTATCCCTCAGTCGACCAAGCATTCGACAATAATTGGGCGGCATTTTCTATACAATGAAATTCACAGTTTCAGAAGTGAAAACAGCATAATTCGCATAACATGTTTTTCTTCCGAGATCTTTCGCGGCCTCTCGTGAGGGAAGTGCGGCCGTTATGACAGAATTACAGCACATACAACCACATGGATACATGGAAGACCAGTTGTCTCAAATGTCACCTGGTGCTTCTACACTGCGTACACAAACACTCAGAGAAACTCGTTAAGAAACATAATTCGTGACCTTTACGAGGCCGCAAAAGATCTCGGAAAATAATGTTATTATGCGACTTGTGTTATTTTCACTTCTGATATTCATTGGGCATAACCAATGTTTTGCAAGATTCACAGGTGACCGCGCCAATCTCAGTGTCAAATGCCCGGTTTTTCCCTGTCAAATGGCACCTATCTTCCGGTTTTTCCCGGTTGACTTGATGACATTCCGTATTTAAACAAAGATTTACTTCAATCAAGCATAAGAAATACCAATAGAATCTATGAATGAGGTCATGTTTCTTCCATGTATCCTTCCAAATCAAAAATTAATTAAAAATCCAGCCAATCCTACGAATCTCATAAAAACAAGAGAAAAACAAATGAACAATATAAGCCATGATAAAATGATTTCATAATACTGCTTGTTCTGCTTCTAGTTTATTAGAAGGGCAATTCCACGGTAAAAACGACACGGAGGGCAAATTTTAAAACGCATTATTTTCTCTCAGTGACTTGTGTTTTCCTGAAAGGATATCCGAAGCCATTAGGAATCACAAAATTTATCGCTTAGACACACTTCTTCTACTAATAAATTCAATTTTGGAATATCTTGCTATTTTTAAGATATTAAAAATACAATCCCTTTGAATTTTTGAAACAATGTAGGCAGTGTTAGAAATGGAATTCCAAGTAGTCTATACTGCGTTATATTATTATTGATACTCCTTTGTCGAAGCTCAAACAATATTTTTTGTCAAGGACATAATTTCTTCCAATTTTTTGACACGAGTTTGAATCTTAGTATAAATGTTCGTTCGTGACCAGATATCTACTATTTTTCTATCTTCTACTGGATCAATTTTATCTAGCACAAATTTATGCATATGTAAATGATGCCCTAGGCTACCGTGACTTTCGACTGAAATTTGATTATGAGGGGTTAATATTTACGACCGTAGGAAGAAAAGAGATGAGTGTTCGTTCGTGACTGTGGTATTATTTTCGTTCGCGACATGACCACAACTTCACAATTATCCCATCCCGCAAACTTGAACTAGGAATAAGTTATGAAAACACCTTTCAGTTAACAAAGAGGACAATATATCAATTCAGGAGAGCTTAAAAAATATTGAATAGGCCTATATGCAACAGGAAAATATAAAATGTTTCATGGTCACTTCGGAGGAGATGAAAAAATATACCGATCACGACTGTCTATTGTGTATTCTACTTCCACTGGTCGAATGTCAGATTTCTGTACCCATGCAACATCACTTGTATCAGAAATCATGTAGATTGATTGCGAGTATTCCTTGAGAAACTGCACCTCATAATCATTGTCAGCTAGAGATTGGATGATTCCGATGAAGTTCTTGGTGGTGCCACGACTTGTGCTGACACTAGCGATGACCATATCACCGACACGAACCTCGTTGATAGTGGATGGAGGATCACAATCTGCGTAGACGATTGAGAATGGCCGTCGAACTAGTTGCTGATTGTCTTTGGCTATCCACTGATGATCCGTCTGAACACCGGTCATCTTTGGCGCGTTCTCAATAACATTCTGTAACTGGTGAAAAGTACAATCAATGTAACCGGACGACACGACCGTGCCTACAATTTTACTGTTGCACTCGTTGAGACAGGTAACGAACTGTTGAGCACTCTGCACCTGTTAACGTCTCGAGCGAACACAGTCCCAAACCATCCGTTTTGCAGAACCTCCGACTACGTCTTGATATATCATGGGAATCCCTGGACTGCTAAAAATAGAATTACTCGTGAGTCAAGAGAATTTCTTGGAAACTTTGAGAATAACTTACAAGCAACTAGGACATTGAAGTGCGTCAAAATTGTACCTAGCCATGAGTTGTGTCTTTGTAAATTTGTGCCAGTATGACTAACTTTCGTGAATGAACTTGTATGCCAAAAAAACGACGAATGCCAATAGATATTCGATGCCCGACACGAAGCATATGTTCCGAAATGATTTTTTAACTTTATCTTTGTACAAAGGAATGCATGGAGCGCGTTTGTGACTGATTTCTTTTTCGAATATGTTTTCTGATGAAGTTGGACAAAATGTTCGTTCGTGACCGCACTTCTCGAAACTTATGAACTGCTAGTAATCAAACGTTTCTAGATTTCTTTTCAGCATTTAAGTTGATCAAATAGAATACTAGTCTATTCAATCAGAGGAAATTTCGTGATGAAGAATCCAGAGCTTTGGAGGCTATTAACGTTTACATTTTTTTCGAAAAAGTCGTGTCGTTCTGTATTCGTTCGTGACCACTCAAACTATTGTATTTTAAACCATCAAATACACATTTTTTCATCGGTTTGGCTAGTTTTTCATAAACAGTGAATATTGCAGCCAATTCAAATAAAGTATGATTATCACCGGTTTAACTGGTTAGGAATGACAATCAGAAATGTAACAATAAATCCTGCAAAGTTCGTTCGTGACTGCGTGGAATTGCCCAGAAATTCTGATATGGGTTTAGATGAAATTATGAAAGCGATATCAAATAGCGCAAAATGATGCAAACAACAATTCAGACTACATTATTAGACTGTAATACTGATTGATGTCGCCTATTTACGACAAAACCTGTATCTCATGCAGATTGTTTCATAAAGAATTGAAATGGGTGAACGTAAATTACGTATAGAAAGTCGTTTCCAAATTCAACAAACTTTATATGTTCACAAAGCTCACGTTCTGAAATTGCTCCTGTGAAAATTTCATGACTATACTCCAAACATAGCAGTCAGTAGACTAAATGTCTTTTCCAATTAGTTTGGAACTCATTTTTCATTTTCATCGCTAACCAGAAGCGTGACTCATCACTCTCACGCATGCATAAGGCACAGGCAGACGAGAACAATGCCTTGTAATCGAAAGAGATCGAATTTATTCATTTCATCTGTTATCATTCTCAGTAACATGCATACTGCTTACTGAAAGCTTACCAGAAAGGCTATCTTAGGGGTCAATCTGATTATTAATTGTAATTAAAAGATTTTTCCTGATACAAATAAAATTAATTGATTGATTGGCCCGATGCAATTACATCAATTTTTGATAACCAATTATGTGCAGAGGGTAAATAATTTGCAAAGTCCAAACCGCTGGTTGTGTACGTCTATGGTACCCATGACTGTAAGCCATTTGCAGCATCACATTTGTTTAATAAATTTGAAGGATACATTATTTGCTATTACTTACTTTACTTAGAAGTAGCCTCGTAGTATCAATACATTTTCTTAAAGTGAGAAATGAGCAATTTCATTCCTCTCTTGTTAACTGCGTGAAGTGTATGTCGGATTTTATTTCGATTCTATATTTGAAACAGATACAGGATACAAAAGAAAAACGACAAAAATAAAACTGAGTAATCAAAAAGTATATGTGCACTTGATTATTACAATTAAAAAACAGAATAAGACAATGGGATATGCATTAGTGATAGGTAGAAGGTAACGAAGATTACTTATGAATAAAAAATTTAGTGAAGAATAAGTCTACCGAAGCTGTCAGAAATGTCCTTTGTTTTGTGGAGTGCACAAATCAATTAGCTTTCTTATGTTCTTCAGCGATGAAGCTAGCTTCTGCTATGTGATAAAAAAGGGAAAGGACTGAGCTCAATGCCACACTACAATCTACTACAGTAAGCCTGTCCTCGCTGGCACCTGACAAATGCGACCACCTGCAAATTGTGGGCAGTTTCAGACAGTCCCTTGAAAAATTCCTTAAATCAAATAGGGAAATGACCGTATTTCTCAGGGAACCTGCCACTTGCGAATTGCGACTACTCTTTTCGTGACCATTGCTGGATTTCCTCTTTTGAATGCGGGCAGTACACTATATAGGTAAAATGTATATATTTTCAATAATTCGAATGAATAAGTCACAAATCAACAATAACTTGAACGCCTTCTTATGCGCATCTTTTATTCATTAACTGGAGTGAGGAATCAACTGTCTTTGGACAATTAATTCTAACTCTTAAAAAGAGCAGACAGTGGAAAAAGTCAGCGACAGTTAGCTGAAGAATTCGATGTCGGCAAGACACAAGAGGCCAATGTTCGGAAGAGAAGAAGGGAAATCCAGAACGCTGGAGAAAATGTCAGCGCCAAAATGAACGATTTTTGTGTACTTCGCAGATGGACAGAGTACGCTTACGCTTGCCAAAATGAATGGACAAAACTTGCCAATAAGTGGTCCTATGATACAAGTGCGAGCTAGTATGCGACTGAATTATATGAATCAAACTTCAAAGCATCCAATGGTTGGCTGGACAGCTTCAAAAGGCGTCACAATATCAGTACGAAGTTGTGTGGTGAAAGTGAAAGTGCTGATGATTCTCCGTGAGACATTGGCGAAGTAACATCGAAAGTACTGGATATGAACACTGTGATATCTATAACGTCGATGAAACGGAGTTCTTCTATCGTACACTGACTAGGTATTCGATGTGCAAATTTTCATGACAGTAAGCATTAGAAGGAGTGACTAACAGCTCTTCTCTGCGTTAATTTAGAATTGAATTTATAAAGCCAATGGCCATTGAAAAGTCGTGCAAACCAAGGTGCTTCCGCAACCTCGATGTTAACAATCTGCCTGTAACTCGGCGTGCCAAAAAGGAAGACTTGGATGACTGCATCCGTTTGTAGAATGACTCCATACTTTCGACAACATTATGAAACTTCAAGAGGCAAATTATTCTCTTCCTTAACAATGCAACCTGTCACCCGAAAGATGTGATACTTACAAACATTAAACCTGTGTTCTTCCCCGTTCCCGCCAGTACCACCTTGAAACTCCAGCCTCTTGACCAGAGTGCCATTGATGCATATTTACGAGTACCTACTAATGACAAATGAATACCTACATATATTATAGGCCTGCTTAGTTTTCACATTTTTTGATGATTTGAGACACAAGAGCCATGTGGATATTGTATTAATTAATAATCAATGTCTTTTTGATGGAGAGCTGCACGCAACTAACAGTAGCATTCCATTGAATAAGAAAGTCAGAAATGTTGCTAACTTGCTAAAGATGCTTATCTATAAGTGCATAGCAGTGACAATTCCCAAATCTACAGGTGTACAGTTACTTTTTGAACCTTATGTATGTGAAAAAATAGATGGCGATGAATCTAGCAAATGAAACGATCTCGACTATAGAAAACATTCAAGCCTTACGAAATGTTGTTATATTACTTATAGTTTGCTTAATACTCATACTATCCAGAATAGGCCTATCCCAACAATCAAACTGAAAACTCAAATCGCAGAGATAAACATTTCGGATCACCAAGTAATGAATGCATGACCTGGGCTCCGTTGCTGATCTTCAGCAATTCAGTGTATCATTTTTCTTAATGTTTCTAAAAGCCCATTTTCCAAAAATATTTACGTCGGCATACACACTTAAATGGAATTATTCGAGTTACGAAGTGCGATTATATTATAAGATGGCCGATTGGTTGCTTTGTTATTAACACCACGAATGAACAAATTTTTAAACAAAATTTCTTAAAACAGTGGGAGGATTGTATCAGGCTTTTAAACAATATTTCATTTTCAATTTATGGATCTTGACATCACTGACTTGGTGTTCATTGATTTTCAGGCAACCAAAATCATCGGTGGACGTGGAGTGAGATGCTCTACTATCAACTCCCGATTGGGCTTGATATTATTTTGATCGTAACGTACTTAACATGGGCATCATATTCATGCTCGTAGCAAAACAGTTCTCCATTCTAGCTTAATGACAAAGCATATTTCACAAGGTTGTTGTTTTCTTGCAAACAACATCTATTTCAGTAATGAAAATCAGGCTGAGAAACAACCTGACCACACCTTGAGTGAACTCCCATGGCAAGAAACTTAAAAATGACAGCCCTGATGAAGAATACATGGAAACCTCGATCTCCGAAGACGAGGACAAGGAAAGACGAAACAACTACCGAGAGGCAAAAAGGATAGGATACGGACTGAGACCCCTCCCCAAAAATAAATAACTATTATTACACTGATGTACTAGACAAGTTTCGTACCCATTGTGGTGCATCAAATTTTAGTGGTGTTTTATCATTGTGCAGCTATTGTTTTTGAGATTGTTGAAATGCAAGAAATGGTACTTGTTTTACAAATTGGATTTTTAAAAGGATCGGTCTTCTAATAATTATCTATCCTTCGAAGTAGGCGCCGACCGGGTTTTTTTCGCCAGTACAGTAGTTCTGTACAGTATAATTGTCCATGTCATCGACAATTTATCAAATTCAGGTAAACGGCAACTATATATGTTTTATAAGGATCCACGGTTGGGTGAAAAAAGCGAGGGGTTGATTGAAGATAGAAAAATGGTGTCGGAGCAGAGAGTTTCGCTTTGATATAAAATGTTGAAACTCGAACGGGATGGAGATTAATCTGAGTTGGTAAGCAGAGTGTATATTTATATACAAGATAGAAAATGTCTGATGCTATTTACACAGTTGATGAGCTGATGGGAATTGTGTTGGAAAAGAGGAAATTGATTTCGAATAGAGAAGATATCTCATGGTGTAAATTGATTATCAAGGAAGATGATAACTTTCTAAGGATTAGGATGTGGAACACGATATCATTACCATCTCTACGAAAGTTCCTTCTGTCTTCTCTGAATCGAATTATCATTTGAGGAAGAAATGTGCAGTAGAATGAATGTGGCTCTGAGTAGTTTGAAACAAATTTGTGGAAAATTATCATCAATTAAGACACTATTTCTCATATCTTGTTGGCCATTAATTGGCAGGCAGAGAGGATTTCTAAACAGAAACGTGTGAGCACGCGGAGTAAAAGGCATATATGGCTAATTTTCTACAACATAAGAATTCTAAGAGCATGAAAATTGCCCGGCTCAGTCCCTACTTGATCATCATCACTATCAATGTTTCTAACAAGAAAATTTCTGGTTGTGCTTGTTTGAGAAGTGTCATATTGCGTTTGAATACAGAGAATTCTCTGGTTGAATGCGTCAAAAATTGGCACGGAGCAAATACGATCAATTTTCGTCTATCAATGATTGCTTGTTGGCCAATAAGATAAAACACAAAACTGATTTTACAGCAACTTACAGTAATTTACAATAATTTGTACCTATAGATACACAAATTTGGTGAATTCAAAATGCAAAAATTATAATTGCAGGAGTCATAAAACTCCAACTATCGTTTTGAAATAATACATTTGTGCGTCATGCATTCTCAAGAAAAATCGTGAATAGACAGCAGCATCCCCGCTTTAGTCAACTACTTTAAAGGCGGAAATACGATTTATTCGGACAATCTTTAAATGCAGGAAAATGTAATCTGTTAGGACGCTCATGCACAGAAAATAAACGAAGTCCTCAGAATTTTAAAATCTTAACACAAAATTCCAAAATAGCTATAAGCTAAAATAAATCACAGGTAGTGATGCTTTTGAAATTATTCCGGTTAAAAATAAAATATAGATACAACACCATAGGAAGCAATTGTGATGATTCTGACTAATCTCGAACATACGCTTATGATTCTGCTGCATCGTGTAGTCAGTAGAGTAAATCCACAGGGCTGCTTGTATCCTATGGAGACATCTAACAATTGCATCTCATGATTTCAAAATGGTCTGGACTCTGTATTCATATATACACGCACTTCTCTGGACGTTCATTCTGATGGTGTTTCAGAGTTATTTTTTAAGTGATTGTTTCTCAATTTTCGAAGTTTCAGGTAAACTATGGCAAATTGGAAAAACAAATTTCGCAATAAAACCTTTGATGCTTGTTATCGTACAGCTTTCACATTATCTTTATGATATTTCAAATTGAATTGTCATTGGCTAATAACTGCAATCACAATAAAAGATAAATGCGACTTTTATTCAATAAAGTGATCGATAGTTACAGAATTTTGAGATTTATTAGGTCAGAAGACATACTGTCATGATGACACCTTAATGCAGGCCGGGGAAAAAATCAATCACATTCTAATAAGTTAGATCGGAGTAGAATAAGTCTTCGACTGAGATTATTCAGATTTATTCCTCCTCCGATCAAAATTAACATCCGACTGACAATGAAATATAATAAGTAACTTAAGAAATTACGTAATAATTGATAAGACACTCTTGCGGTTACGAGAAATGTGCGAGTATTGAATCGAACTCGGCTGCAGAATCAATATACGACCGTTTAAAAAGAGGAATAAACTTTACACATGGTGATTAAATGGTTGTGGTAAAACACATTTCTGCCTATATGTAGCTATTGAAGAGATACCCATAAAGTTTCTATTAAAACTGGACTTTTATCCAGAAATGCTGTGCAATTGGTAGGAGTTGATCCCGTTCGTTGAACCGTCAGACTCAATTCAACGCGAAATGGACGAAAAAGTGGATGAAGGGAAATACATTGCCACACGATCAGACAAATACGTCGGACAAATGACTTCAGACAAAAACCACTTCCTCGTAAATGAATCGCATATGATCATATCCCTCCAAGGTAGACGTACGTGGGCAGCCATACCCATTGTTTGTACACAAGAAAAATCAAAGAAGAGGAAGTGGTCAAGGAAGTGGTTACTGAAAATATCAGAACATTTTATTTTAGTGAAAGAAATCGACTTGGAATATGATGATTTCATAAAGTACTTGAGGATGGACAAAGATTTATTTTATAAGCTGTTGGGTCTTGTTGCTCCTCTTACTACAAAAATGGACGGAAATATGCGAACGGCCATATCCCCTGAAGAGAGGTTGATTGCCACAATTCGATTTTTGGCAACAGGTCGATCGCATACCAACGTTAGATTACGCAAACTTGGCTCCGCTTGCTTTTCGAAAGCAAGCAACGCAATGTAAGCGTCCTCCTTCGCCTTCCGATCGCGGTATACCTGGGATTTCACTTTCCAGAGGCATGGGAAAGATTGATATTTCTCAATAAATCTGCATGTGAATTCTCTTGATCCAAACATGTTTGCTGTCTGCGAAGTCTATCCTATGCTCGTCTGAGTCACCGGGTGTTTTACTATCTGACGCACATGCCATTATCACGTGCTAAATGCGAGATTCTCAAAACGGCCAATGAGGTATTAGAATCAAGTTCATGTCCGCCTAAAATATTCAACACGTTGAATATCGCTGTCGGACAAGCTCATCAGACATCGCGCAACTCATCGGGCAATGTCTGACCGTGTGACATCATTTCGGACACGCACGATGGACATGTCCGTCGGACATGTAGGATCGTGTGACACCCCTATATCCAATACATCTTTTTTGACTTTTGCTGTGTTAATCTCGCTGCCAAAAGTTAAATAGAGAGATTCTATTCTTTGATGCAGAGCGATGAATGTGAAAGCTTCTCAAGATACAAGAAGTGCAAGCATTGTAGAGACAAGAAAATGAAGCTCCAGCAGAAAGAATTATATTTGCTCAATTGTAAAAACGAAACATATCGTCAAATGAAAACTTGAAAGAAATAAATGAACATTGTATATATTTGGAAGCACATTAGGCACGGAGCCTTTCTTCCACGTGGCCGAGTTGTCATTTATACACTCTTATTTTTTTGTGCTGACCGCTTGCAAGAATGTGGAGTGTACCTATTTTAAAAGTCTTGAGTTTGACCCGACCAAGGTTTGAACCAAGGACTCCCGGACGCAGAGCGAACACTCTACCACAAGGCTACAACGGTTTCATTTAATGTACAATTTGATGACAGATTGTCTTTTATCTACCTTGTACAAGTTCCGTCATGAAAAGGAGGTAGGTCAGCTCAAATGGAAAAGCGTCATAAGTGGATGACCACGCATGCCGCTAGGCTTTAGTTCAAGACTGGCTGCCTGGAAAAGCTTAGCCTGCAACTCTACGAGTAATAGCCTATGACGACTGATGAATGATAGATATACTATTATTGTATGTATAACCGCAGGAAAGTTGCAGAAACTAAAGCAGTACATGTAAGCTGCATGACTTACCTTCCTTCTCTTCTCCTGACGCATCTGTAGGTAGGTTAGGTCCTCCTCCAGTTGCTGCCACTCCTTCGACCACTCCTTGTCCTGCTTCCCCAGGTTTTACGAGACGACAACCTTGTATCACCGGATCTTTCAATAACTTTTGTAATGTTTCTGGGAATGGACTCTCTACGAAATAGCGATTTTCTTTCAGTACCAGTTTTACTTTGCCGTAACTGAGCGTGCACATGTCGATGAACTCAGAGATTCCAGCCGGGATATCAGTTTTACTCAGTCTTCGCAGGAACTCCTTGATTTTATCTGTCTGAAGCCCAACAGATACTGCCGCGTAAAGGGAATATGACGTAAGTTTGTATTCGTGGATGTACTCAGGCCTGCCAATCAGAGAGGAAAATTGCATTGAAATTTGATAACTAACTTTACTTACAGTAAGTAATGACAGTGATGCGTGTAGTATTTAGCACGGAGAACATTAATCATGCTATCCAGATATGCAAAATACAGTGCAAAATACACACATGCATGTATATAGCACAGAAGCTCCATTACATTTTTGCTACTATCACAAAAATGATGACTGCATCTGTATGAATGTCTACAGGAAACTAAGTGACAAAAAAATGTACATAAGATAAATTTTCACACGAGCGCTTTCGTAGTCTCTAGTCATGTGTGACGACCGAATGAAATGATAATGTAGGATGCCAATTACTAGCAGCATTAACATGATTTCCATGACGTCAGAGAAATTCGTTCGCAGCATAACGAATCACGACAGTCACGGAATCCTGCATCATCGATATGTAAACACGCTGTTGACTGTGCTTCTTTTGGCGGGAACGAATTTTCGTCTTGTTTTTCAGTGTTGTCTAGCTCAACACTGAAAATGACTGTGTCTGCGTATGTTGGAAGCCCTTTATATTGTGGGACACAAACCTGCAACTGTGTGTCCAAAAAGATTTTGTATACAGGATTTTATTACCGTGGTAGTTTTCATTCATGTCATTTTTCGTATAAGTGGATTTTTATTAATGAACACTTTTTGTCAACTTCCAAAGCTATTGTTTGGTTCATTGTGTTGCTAATTTCTATGACGTCATGTAAATCATGTTAACGCTGAGTGATTAGCATCCTACATTATCATTTCATTCGGGTGTCACACATGACTAGAGACCACGAAAGCGCTCGGGTGAAAATTTATCTTTGTACATGCATGTATGTACAAAAGATAAACTTTCAGGTTTTTTTTAAGGCGATATACGCGCCCGATTTGGGCGGGTAAAAATTTCAAATGGGCGGTAAATTTCGGATGTCAACTCGGACTACTGTCCATGTCAGTCAATGTTTTTCACATAAGGAGAATAATTCGAATTATTCGCATAATTCGAATTTAAAAATTATTTTAACCCTATTTCAGGTGTCGATAATCTATACGAAACCTATTTATGTTCGATTATGCGATTCGCAACCATCGTCAAGTTAACAAGTACAAAAACTTTCCTTCACTCACACGCATTTAATAGTAGGAAGTTATCAAAACGGAAATACTATGTAGTCATGTAGTGGACCATGCCAAAATAAATTTTACTGGTTGCGAATGGAGAAATACATACATTCGCAGTGGTGCTTTCTTGTCTCACATAGCTTACTTCATTTATAGAATTTGCATCACTGAAAGTTATGGAGGTGTACAACTGTACAGTACATGTATGTATGCCCCCTATACGTAGTTGACAATAAATTTCGATCGTTAAAGAGAAACTAGGCATATTCAATTTTTAAGTAATAACTGTAACACAACTTTTCATCATCCATGACTTAACTAAGCAATTTGCAGATTTTTGCAGTGCAAATAACACATTCATCGCTTATGAACGGTTATTTACATTCTTTAACTTCCCTTCTCATTGACATGCGGCACTGTTTCGTTGATCATCAATTGGCTCTTGTCGATGAGGAATGACGTTGCAGAATGCAATTTGTCTTTACATAAATTGCAGTTTGCCATATTTACTGTGAAATCATGTAGTGTATTATGCATTTATCATATATGTCTTTACTGCAAGTTCAAGAGACAATTTTCCACTGTTCCTCTCCTTCTTATCCAGCAATTGTTGCTGTGCACATTTTAGTGCATGTACGTCATGTAGGCATATATTGTACCACCACCTCTAATTTGCTGAATATTCAAAAGATGCAACTTTGTTTCCGCTTTCTTTTTACAGCTGGAAAGGAAATTGAAAGAAAGATCTACAAGCCTTGTTTTGCTTTGTTTTAGATTGGCGGGTAGAATTTGGGAGTGGGCGGGTAAACGAAACCTTAAAAAACCCTGTGAACTTTCATCTAATAATGAATATGTTGGCGAGTATCTTCGTTTTCAAATGTATTGGCAAGAAGAACTGATTCAAGACGAAGACATGCACTATCCCCCGTGGAAAGACACAATCAGATCACGCATAATTGTGACATTTTTTGACAAAATGTCATTGCGTTATTATCCATTTGAGAGGAGAAATCAAATTTTGAGAAGACATAGTGTGGCATAATCTGCATGAAAATCAATTTAAATATGAATGCATCAGTGTTTCGGAATTCCGTTTACTGCATGACTACTGTACTTTCCTCTTCTGACAATCGAAGATTTTTGAAAAGAAACACAAGCAGGATGAATCTTTCTTGCTCCTTTAGTGAACATTGAAAATGTTGTGCAAATTATTTCGGAAAATACGACCTAGTTGGCCACACTCTAAACTAAAGGGGGGATAATCCATCCTTTACATTAATAAAGTTCAGACCCGTTTTAATGCAAGCGGAGAATCATAGACAAATTTTTTTTTTCATCAGAGATTTTGACATGCGGCCGTAATTCTCTAGAAGGCATTTTTACCTGCATACAGGTTCTGAGATGGCAATTAAGAAATCATGGGCTTGCTTGTACACAGGCGAGAAGGATTCAAGGAAAATGTGTCCGTCTGGTGCAACCCATAGCGGCCTCGATGAATGGTCTGCTTTAAGAGTCAGAACTGAACGATAATCCTTAGCGTTATATTCGTCAGTATTGTCTGCAGTCTCATCGGAAGTGGTCAAACGCTTAGCTGCAGCGGGAACTGCTTCGGTAACTTCCTGAGAATAATCATCGAGCGAATCTTCATCCATTAACGCCGGAATAACCGAAGATTCTGGGACAGGATTGCTTGTCTCAGCAGTTGATTCCTCAGGAGGCTTTGCAGCAGCAGAACGCTCCTTACGTCGCCGTTTGCTCTCTGTGCTGGAACTGGGCTTGGTGTTGCTTCCGCCACTTTCACCAGCAGTGCGCTTACGTTTGTCACCTCCTTTCATTATAGTGGACCTTCACACTACTGAAAAAGCAAAATATGAGTAGGTCAACATCATATCTATTATTATGTTACTATCTGTATTCTTGTCAATAATTGACCAGAATACAAATATCAAATTATTCTCGCAACTTATTTTGTTATTTGTTAATTTATCATTTGAATCAGGGATGCGGACTCCTATCACTTTGATAGGACTCCGACTCCGGGTGGCAAGTATATATAGCCTAGTTTTTTTAAAAAAACTGGTAACCTACATCATAGATCATTATAGGCTTACCTGAACCTATCTTCAGTGATCGTTGCTGTATTATCAATTATCGACTCGGCTCTCCCCATCTTGTTGGTGTGTGATTCACACGGGTTTTCTCCAGTCTCTACCAGGCAGGAAATATGAGTACACTTTCGATTTTAATATGTGCTTTGGAGGAGCCATCACACACGATTAATGTGAACAAACTAACTCAAACAAACTAGTATTTCATTTTTGCCTCTGACGTGACCTTTGGTGCGTAAGCGTGATCGAGGCCAGGAATGCTTGTGAAAATGATAGTGAAAAGACAATCTTTTTTTCACTATCACGGTTCATTCCCTCAACTATTACAAGGTTTGCATCCAGCAGTGTCTCTGTACTTTTGTTTGACGGAGAAAATTGACATCAAGACAGTGATAGCTACGCACGAGGATAAATAATTTGCATCTATTATACTTCGGGTCTAGTTATAAGCCGGAGTCCTATCATTTGATAGGACTCCGACTCCAGCAAAAATGATAGGACTCCGGGACTCCGACTCCGCATCCCTGATTTGAATAGTTTTGAGTATTAATAATGAGAAGTTGATTACAAGTTGTACACAATAATAAAAACAGCAAAGCACGGACACTAAGATGAGGCGCATTGTATACAAAGGATAGCCATTAAATATAGAAAATGTATAGTACAAAAGCAAAATAGATTTAATATCGCATCATATCTAGGCGAATGTAGTACATACTCGTATATGCGGCGGCGGGTGCAGTTAATCGATTCCGTTCGAATAATCGCACGATGGAATCAATAGAGCGATTCCTATGACCAGGAATCGTGCGATTGTTTCTACAAATTTACAACTCAATGAAATTTGCTTGATGAGGATAACTTTCTATTGCAATGATATTCACTCTTTCAACGTTTGAGAAAGACCGCAAACTTACTGAATAAATATCTGACACCTACGCAAAGATACACATGCGAGGGTGAGCTTGACATGCACACATCATGGCCTCCAAAAAATAAAAGATGTGGCTCGCATACACGTCGTTCTCTCATTACAACCAGCCAGTGGTGTAAACGAACGAGCCTTCAACACATCCGGATGTCCTTGCTCCAAAAATAACTATCGATTTATTAGCCATGAACGTTGTATCTCGGATTTTCATTCATGATAACATTGATTATTTTGTCATCTTTTTTGATAGCATTGTTGCTATCCTTGTATAGAAACATCCTACAAAACATGTGGATTTGAATTAGGTCCTTCATAGCTGATTTGAAATAGATTCATAATGATAAATTCTTACGATTATTCAATGCCTTGTGTATCACCTTTCATATTCTGATTTGTGATGCTGCATTCCCAAGCATGTACATATTGTTATATTGATTATTTGATAGGGTAGTAATAATTTCAATGCCTCAATAAGCCTAGTATCACACATTCTCGATTTTAATAGAAATTGTCACGTTTGTAATAAAACTGATTGTATTAGTATTGAATGACAATAGAAGACATAGTAAATACTTGTATTTGAAAGCTGCACTTCCAATAGGTTGCAATATCTAGTTTTAATCAGCTTTAAATGCCACATGTTTGCAAGATCATGACGTGTTATCAGTGGAGCTGCGACTGTATTTTTATTGATGGTTTAACCACACTATCCCCATACCGGGGCTATGATTATGTCAGACTTTAATCTGGAGCATTATATATTTTAAAAGCGAAGTTTTCATCTATGGCAAGGGCAGGGATATCAGTTTCAGGTCAGTGAGCATTGTGATCTTTAAGTCCGGTTGCCCTTCCTGACGACTTCCAATAACACTTTCGGGGCTCGACCTCTGGACCGAAAGATTGCTAGGCCAAGCACTTTACCACTGTGTCACGGAGACCAATGTTGGCTTTTGCATTTGTAATCTTCTGTTTATGCATCTCAGTCAAAAAATTATTTTTGCATATAGACGAGTAGGATATGAGGACTTGAATTGTACTAAGAAGTACCATTCACTGCAACCTCTCAGATCTTCCAAGCTCCCGTTGTTGAAGCAGGGTGCATCAGTTATCATCGGTGCAGTTTGAACTCGGGCTTTGGGTCTCTTTTAGACTTGTTTAAATTAATTATTGTGAAGTGCATATGTCGAAGTGCATATGTAAGTAAATTCGTCATATCTAGGGGCTACAACTTAGAGATCAGAAGAAGAAATTATTATCATGGACTAGTTCGACTTCCTCATGCGAGCAATAATGGAAATTGACTTTTTACATACATAACGAATAAGGAGTTTTTAGAGGCAATCAGCTTAAGTGATCGCATGAATGGAGGCTCGCTGAAGCTACAATCATACATCTTTCTGAACTGTGAAGAAAAAGTCATTCAGAGGTAATTAACTTCACATCAGTAAAGTAGAGTGGTTACATCTAGTCTATCACAAAGATTATAATTAAACATTACCTTTTGATCATCTATCACTCATCATCACAAGCATCTTGGAAAGAGGTGTTAGAAGTAATTAAGTAAGTGTTAGAAGTACTTTAAGCGATTGATAGATTATACCCGTGATTATGCAATCGTTCGAGGAGATATCCGTTTGACCATTTATAAAGACATGAAATTTGATATTTCAAATAATGCATTTAATTTCACTGATGCCTCGACTAAATTGCATCGGACATTATTGCTTGGCATCTGATGAACTGCTTACTGAATGACTCGGAACATGAGACGGGAAATGTTCTAAAATTATCTGACTTATGCAATGAAACAACATCTCCCTATCGCATCAGTTTACAAGGACAAAGCATTTGATGACATCTCGACTAACTTGAAACGTATATTTCAATGGAAACCAATGTCGTTTCACAAGTTAACAACTTCATTGATCTGAATTCAGTGTTTCACACCACTTCAAATATTTTCGAAAGTGTTCAGTGAACTGAAGCATGTTGGGCATCTGAGTTTTGTAGAGTTTCGGTTTCTGAGTTTGTCTGAATTTGTTGAAGTTGCATTTGAGAGTGACAAACTGATTATTTAAAAGCAACAACTCAATCACGTATGAAAAAGGAAAATTTAACTAAATATATTGCAAAAGTACAGTGCTCCACATTAATTACTTCATAAATAAACAAATACCGGATTAGGCTACACCCAGGGTACAGTAGGGTGTCCGATTCGCCTCAAATGGATTTACGGAATCGAAAGAATAAAATTGAGCATACTCCACAACTGTGTTTCATGCGGTGTTCATTTCTGTGATTTTATCGGGCTAGTTGGATTGTTTGACCTGCAGACCCATAGCAGCATGCATGAGAGTGATCGAACAACTTTGATGCGTCCAATACGTAGAAGTACAAATTTAGGAAGCATTTTCCAAACCATAATTTCAAAAAATTTCGAGAATGCTCTGGAATTCTAATGCCCTCAACTATTGCTAAAAATTAGGCTTGCGTTTTGGTTTCAACTTTTTTCAAATTCTGATGCAAGATTTATACTTATGCAGGCTAATAAATATTGGCTTTGATAATGATGCAATATTGGCTTATTTGTCCATTGGCATTCCCTCTAGTGGGGACAGAAACGACATTCCGAACATCATTGAACAATTCAAATTGACTCAGATCAAGTCTGCTGAAATCACCAGAGAGTAGTATCAGCTTCAGGGTAGCGATTCTTAGCTTCATCAACAGAATCGCATAAAAAAAACCACAATTGAATGATTGATGTCGGATTCTAGACCAGGAGGTACGTAACATGCACAGAACACAATTTAGTACATGTAATACAAAATCAGAGTGACATGATCTAATGCAGAAGGTTTTACAACATCGCTTTCAACATCCGATTTCATGCTTTTGTGAACCGAAACCAGAACACCACCTCTTTGATCAAGACGATCAGCGCGACATGACATGTAGTTAGGAATCTCAAACAAATCGCTGTCATGTTCCACAACTAGCCAAGTCTCCGTAACAACTATGACTCCTGGGCGAAGCTTTGATACATGAAGACACAAATCGTTGAACTTGTATACAATAGAACGGGCGTTAGTAAGCAGTATCTAGGATAAATTGTTTTCAGCTCTGGAGGACTGAATGATCTTGCGGTAGCATAGATGCGATTATGTAAAAACATTAAGGAAAAGGATTCAAAGTAGATTTAGCGGCAATAGTACCTCTGAATATGACGTCTTCACCGTTAAGTCTGCGTTCCTTTAGCTCTTGCTGGAGAAATTTCTGTTTTCTCTACTGAGTCGATGTGTAATCAGGATTGATGTAAACTTGATTAAATCGTCCACTTCTCAACTTGTTTGAATTCTTTACTATTCGAAATCACATTAGATATCACTATTCATTAAATCACTTTAGATTTAACGAAATCACATTTTCTCACTCAGAAGATCACTCAATTGATGATAATTTCGGAAGTATCTAATAATTCCTATTACATGGACTGCAGGGTTAAAGTGGCGCTGAAGTCAAAATTTGTTCTATATGGTACAAGAAATGGGCGGAGTAATCGCAAAGAAAGACATCATCGTTTGTAGTTCCGTGGTAAAAGCTGATATCAAATAGTTCTCTCAGAGAATGAATGTAAAGCAACATCGGAATGTTGCTCTGCGATCCCGCATGCATCAACAACAAACTCCAGCTTGTTGTCGATCATTTCGTGAAGAAATATACTGATTTTTCGAAATTTTAGTTTCAGTCGGGTTTCACCAATTTTTGCCGGCTTTTACTACTCAGTGGCAAAAACCCAAACCTGTAAGAATAATATATACTTATTGATAGGTGCAGTGAAGTTTTGTTCACATCAATGGCAAATTAAGTCAAGTGAGCCAGTAGTATTGTTGTCTATCCATGGCTTGCTGAAGAAGCGGATACAAAGGCTCAGAACACTTCCTAAAATGAAAATAGTACCGGTATGACACGACCAAACTTACAAACAGAATGTCGTAGACATCATAAGTGCTCTATTTTAAAAAAGGCACTTTTTGAGGTTGTCCATTCATTTCATAGGCTATTCGGAGAGGAAACTATGCAAAATTCTGGAATGACATCATGCTTTACTTATTTTTTCAAAACCCTGTCCTAAAACTCTAATCCTTTTCATTTAATTGGATTTTTGAACTAATTGTAGGACCTGATGCAACTTTTGGTCAATTCCGGAACCTTGGATACTTTGGTTTATAGTCAACTTCAAGTGAGACAATACACGTTTCGTTGACTGCTCCACTACCTTCACTTTTTGCTTCACTTTTTGTAGTAAAATTTATTCATCAAATATGATGTAGATCTAGCCTAAATAAATCCGCAGTTGATTGACTGCAAGATCCATCATCACACAACATTCAATCGAAACAAGTAAAGTAGATGTAACCCCTGGATTAAAAGTAGGAATGCTCTCATTGACGATGATGTCGTCAAAATGTTTCTGAAAGTTCTTAAATGCTTTGTAATTGAAATGCAATTGTCGAACGTGTTACGTAGACCTGAATAAAACAACCATTCACTGGTATAGCTGTATTACAGATAATTTCCCTCGATGCGTTTTCAGGGGATTGTGCAGGACAGAGTACAGAGTCCTCCGAATTGTTATGAGACAGACAAGTTGATTACTCCACATGTCAACAAAATGCTATCTGCCTCTTAGTGTTTGAAATCAATTGAATAAGTCTGCCGATGCAGTCTGACGTCTATGTAAAGTAGTTCTCTCGTTCCTGCATTGTATTTAATTTTTGTAAGTAGTTATTAATGCTATACAGTAATAATCGTCATTTCCATGATTTTGCTTTTCGTACAAGCACTTACTCTTATCATCATCAGATCATAGCTATAGTTAGATAAGTGCATCATTCTCACCAGAAGATAAAAAATTATGCCCAACTACGTTGCTCTGATAAGTTATTTGAGGCCTGATGAAGTCCATGCTATAGGATCATGGATGTCTCCGCGTACTATCCCAACAAAATTAGTGATGTAATTCAATAGTGACGTAATCCAGATTTCATGTTCATCACAAGACTATTCACGAGGACAAGTCATTACTAAAATGAATATTGCATCATCAATCACCAATAAAGACATTCCATTGAAGTTTAGAGCCCATGAGTACGAGATGAGCACAAGATCGACCTTCATTTATGGCGGTGAAACGTGACCACTCAGTTGAAGCTGGTTGCAGCTACTAAGAAGTGAGGAACGAAGAATAATGAGGTACATGGCAAAGGTCAGGTTGAAGGATAAATATTCAAGCAAGGAAGCAGGCTTGACCGAATTTCTAGCTTGTCTACGTTGGTTTGGCCGTGTGAGAAGGGCCACAGACTACATCATCGGTGAATTGACACCCGAAGTCAGTCGATGGTCGCCTATCACCAAGAAGACTTGGCATGCCTGCATCCAATAAGACCTCGAGACGCTAGAGGTGTTGAAAGACACTGCTCTCGATCGACTGAGATGGAAATGTGCTATATCATCACAGCCTTCGTCCACAAGGGTATTGAGAAAATAAGACGCAAAATGAGGAGGAAGAAAACGAAAGACGCAATGCAATATTTGCAGAAATCAATGTTGCTTCAAACTGTTGCAATCTACATGTACTCATAAAATGAATGCTGTAACGTTGCTACGGAGTAACCTGACTGACCGCTTGTCTGGAAGAGACAAATACACTACTTCATGCAATTGCAGTATTCCTTTAAAATTGCTGATGTTGGAAGCAGGGGTGTGGAAGCGGAAGCGATCGCTTTCATTGGAAGCGGAGGCGAATGCCAGACGATCGCTTCCGCTTCCGAAAGTATCATGATACTAATGACTGACGCAATTCGCGTGTCAGGGCGAGGTGAGGCACTCCTGACTTTTGACACTAAGTCTTGATATGAGTTAAGTAATAGTTGTCATATTTAGTGCTTACCCTATTATACATAATTACAAATTGGCACCTGTATTACTACGGGTAAATGGAGTTGCTTCTAATTTTCTAATTATGTTGAAAACGAAGGTGTATTATCTCAGAATACTGGCATTCGAAATCAGAAAATCTCAGTATCATCTTATCAATGACAACTTTACACAATGCGAATTGGTGTGTCTTGAGGCAAATTCATTGTAGCATTCTCAAACACTCTCTTGGTCGTTTAATATTTTTTACTGCACACGTGTTGGGAAAATATGACGTTTTTTATTTCACAATTTTTCAAAGGTTAAAATTTTCAGTAAATTTGTAAAATATTTGACTTTTTGGCATACAAGTCAGCTAGGGTTTACGACAGAAAGTTCGTGGAGACTGCGAGGTGCTAACCTCAAAACCTATAACTCGTAAAAAAGTGGAAAATGAAGAAATAGGGGCTCGAAATAGGGAGGTGTGTTGCCCATGTCCGGTCTCCAATGCTCCACCATTCGTCAACGGTCGACAGAAAGGTCGATGCAGGTCTCAGGAGGCTATTTTTCCTGTTGAGCGGGAATTGCTGGAATAAGCTGTTTAGTCATCGACTACTATTCAAAGCGCTACAGACATAATGTACGGGAAACTTTAAGTTATCGACAGTCATGCAATTTTGTGAACTGTGTTTCAGTGTTTTCTTTCCAATCTTTAAATCAAAATGAACTCATGCATACTTCCACATGTGAAGTTAAACTCAAACTCTGACATCTCTCAGGCACTTTTATCAATTACTTGTGATTATTTTCTATGTAATCAAATGCAGTGTTCTTACTCGCATTTCTCAAAAATAAATCGGGCATCTCTCTTTTATCGCAATTTTTATCGTCTTATATGCACGTCGCATATTTGGGCAAATTGGAATATTTCGAGTGCCTATACGCCTGTAGTGCTATAGTACCGTTAAGTGCCTCATTTTAAGTTATTCAGCTCAATTTTAACGCCTAATTGTATCTGACGCCAATTGAAAGTAAATCTGAATCGGAACCGGCAGCGACAACATATTGCAGAATGTTATATGAACTGATAACCTAACTTACAAGCGAAAATTTTAACAAAGCATACCTATTTACATGTAGGTATTCGAATATAGGGCTACAGTACAATAAATTTTACCAATTGACATGGGGAAATTTTTATCAACAGAAGTTTTCAAAAAAGAAAAAAGGATTTTCAGTTACTTTTAAATAATATCTAAGTGCCTAATATTTCCTACACGCCACATGCAGATCACGAAAGCAGTACCTGTGTATCCACTGCGTTATCTAAAATATAATGCCTATAAAGCTTGTATGACTTGGCATCCACAAAACTTGCTTACTTCATGCAAACATGTTGTATTTGAGCCTGTAACTAAATTGATGTTTGACTTTCACTCTTCGAAGAGCAATGACAGCAATGTATAAATATTGCAAGCAAATCTGATAAATCTTTACAAAAATCTGTATCAGTCTTAGTAAAAAATATTTGCATAGCTATTTCCGTCTCTTCTTTTTTCTGATCTCCCTGGTGCTTCACGATCAGTTTGATGAAACATCCAGAGCGTGTATCTTTAGGACTGATTTGCAAGTCAGGCTTTCAATTTTTTCTTTAAAGCTTGTGATTATGAAGATCTCCAATTTCTTCATTGAACTTCACTGTGAGTTCCTGCAATTCTTCCATCAGTCATCACAATTTGTTTCATACTTCATTCTTATGACAATATCTGTCTTTTCTGATGTCTTTCAAAAGTAAAGCATTTTTGGATCACTCAGTTTTGAAGCCCCGACACTACAGTTACATCAGTTCTAATCTGTAGAATTTCGTATCAACGGATGTACAAGACAAACTTAAAAATAACATCTGAAAGCGCAATTAAGTATGCGTATAACGTGTTCCAATTAAGGTTCGAAGGATCGGTAGCACCGGCAAGGAGGAAGGTGCCAGCAGTCAAATGTCATGTAGAAAGGCATGAGGAAAAGGCTGGAGATGTGGGCAATGAGGCAAGGCACTGGTGAACTGGATATCACACATAGTTTGTAATACAAACATTCGTGGAATTCATGCATGCATTCAACACAATTTCTGATTGACCACTTGAACAGAAGATGTTACTTGTTATATCAAAATTCAACTATTTTCAACTTTTAGACTGAACAAAAGGCAAAATTTATTTGCGCTTTATATCTGTCTTGAAAGCACCAAACTTTGAAGATTCACAACAAGCAGTGGATACATGGTGCGAAAATCGATATAATCTCATTCTCGCATAATAACTACAGGGTGCCCATTAAAAAAGGCAACAATTCAAAAAAAACATTTAATTCAAAATTTATCAAATTTCTATTGACGATCAACGCATGACAATAGCTACCCTAGGTATTCAAAGTGACCACCGTCGACATCGAAGCATTTTTTAAGTCTTCCAATCCAAGAGTTTGCAGCTCTTTTTGCCGTATTCATAGGGATGGCATCCCAAGAAGCAACAAGACAAGTTTTCAGATCATCAATGTTCTGAATTTCAGTTCGGTTTCTTTGCACTTCTGATAGGAGCAAAGACCAGATGCAGTAGTCCATCACATTCAAATCAGGACTTTTCGCTGGCCAAAGATCAGGGGAAATGAATTCAGGGCAATTTTCATCTAACCATTGAATTGTTCTGCGTGCTGTATGAGCCTTCGCCCCATTCTGCTGCCAGCACCATGAATCACCATTCATCACATGATTAATGTCGTCGAACATTTGAGGCAACATCTCTTGCGTGTAAGTCTCTTGATTCACGGTTTTCTTTTTTCTTCGATATGCAGATAAATGCTCTTGTCCTTCTGCATAACCTTCGACGAAACGCAGTTCTGTCTTCCCGCACCAGGACATCGCACCGTAACACATAATCGTTTGTTGCCGCTTGTCTGACTCCACAACGAGATCTTCAGGAGGAATGTTTGTTTTGCAGGTGACAGATCGGTATATTCTTTCATTTTGATTGTTTACAGCAGGATGCAAAGAAAAACTGGCTTCATCTGAGAATCAAACACTATGCCAATGACCTTCAAAATCAGCAGCATCGGCTTCTGCTTTCTGGCACTTCTGTTCGTCTCAGTTAACCCTTGACACTGAACACGCCTATAACATTTCAAAGGAGATTCATCGAGTACGTTAAAAACTGTACTTTTCGCAATGTTCAGTTCATCGGCAATTTGTCGCTGACTGAAATGTCTTCTGCTTTTATCTGGTGGAGTAACTGCTAAAGTAACAATGGCTTCTCTCGTTGGTGAGGCAATGCATCGGTGTCGTCCACTTCCTTCTTTTCGACATTCTACTACAGGATATCCATATCTTTTAAGGTTAGAAACGACGTGGTCCATTTGTCTTTTTGTGATGTTACTGAAGAACTTAGGAAGCACTTCAGAGCATTTTGTTAAGCCCCATGTCGGATTTTCTTCTTTAAACAACTTAAGTTCGCTGCTATAAATTTCAATACTTATCAGTTCTCTGTTTATTGTGTCGTCAATAGGCCTAATGGTTTGATGGATATCTATAGTGACAAATTATTGAAAAACTTGAATGCACGAGAAATGCGTCGTTACTTCGTTGGATATCTATGAAAGTAGCAATTCAATCGCGCTTTGAATACACGAGAAGTGCGTTGAGACCATAGTCTTGCATTTGGTAAGTCCGAGATACACAATAGTGATTTTGAATGAATCAAGGACACTAGGAAGTTATGTTGACAAGTAAAAGCAAATTGTTACCTTTTTTAATGGGCACCCTGTATTACTAACAACCAAGACACGAAAATACAGGATGCAAATCTGCACAAGCATGTATGAAGGCTGTAAATTTTATACATTGAATGAGGGGAAGGATCAATAAGATAATATTGCGCTCGAAGTACCCTCAAGAGTCAAATCCTTCAAAATATTTGAGATTATTTTCGGGCATTCGAGCATTTTCTGAAGAAAAAGTTGAGGCATTCGAGCATTTTCTGAAGATAAAGTTCAGACATTCGAGATTTTCTGAAGAAGAAGTTTGGGCATTCGGGCGCAACGTTTTGGTATTCGGGTATTTTCGGGCATTCGGGCGTGAGTAGGATCTGTGCAAATGGGTCCAGTGAATAGCAACCGCTCTTAGTAGTCTGATCGACACTGCTTCTGCATCATATGGTTAGACAAAACAAGTCCATCAAAATGTCATTCAAACTGTCTGCAAACGAGTGTAAAAACCGGTTAGTTTTTTCTTAAGATGATTTGATTGACGTGAATGAATGGCAAAACACGAAGATGAATGCAAGATCAATCAGTGCCTGTGCTTCAGGACATGAATTCTACAACCCAAGATTCAGAGGAAATCTCATGTTAAGGAATATCACAATAAAGTATTTTTGACATTTGATTTAAGAAAATGCAAGTAGTATTGTGATAGTGCACATGAACACGATGAAAAGAGTCCTACTAAAACGAGTGTCGGAATGTGACTTACATGCACAGGCTTTGGACTTCCGAGTGACATCCAAGCTTTGGTTAATGAAAAAGTGATTTCAATAGTGACGTCGTGATTTCAAATAAAGAAAGGCGGAATTCAAGAGGGAATGTATAGCATTTGTCCAATATATCATAATGTCATGATTGAAAGTCTCTGTGTCTGTGATGATTTCACTTTGTCGATAATTTTGTCCTTTCACTATGTCTTTCATGAATTGCTGAGTTCTTGCATAATTCTCTAGCTGTCCTTATTGAAATCCAAAACCTGTAGATGGTCGTCATTAGTCTCACTATCAGCATATTAAACTTATTTCTATTTGATCATTTATTATTACCCACTTGTCTTTATCTCATTTAGCGGAAGGCAAAAAATACAAAAGACATTTATTTATAAATGAAATATAAAAAATACTTGTCCGAAATCGGTGCTGAAAAGAAATCCTAATTTCCAATGGCTATATGCAAGGTAAGAATATTGTATTTGAATGTATTCAAATACTTTTTATAAGCATTTGAAATTTTGGACGTGATGAAGCGAGCGTTTAACAAAATATTGTGATTTGTGACAAGTATTTATATACTAAATGTATTAAAATACTTTTTCCAAGTATTTAGTATTCCGAAAGCAAGATTTAAGCATGCATTTGCGCTTTCGAAATACGTGCCACATTCGCTGCAACCAGCCCGTACTCAACGTTCTTCGTTACACTTGCATGCAAATACGCGATCAAGGTTCACGTAGCAGTTAGACTACTTCTCAAAAATGAAGACTTTTATCCTAGATGAGTTGTAGACTTCATGCTGTGAATATTAACTTTCGTCTGTTTCGTTTTGTCTTTAAGGTCGTCTGTTCCACCTTCCTCTTTCAATGCTCGTTTAGCAGAGTCCTTCGATAGTAACAGGCATTTCAGTAGGCCTAAAATAACATAAATCTTCACAGCAAAATTCGTCAATGGTGTTTTCGGCTGACTGATTCTCAATTGTTAGAGCATCACGTGAAATCCACAATTTCCATCTTTTTCCCTTCGTGAGGAGGCTTTTTACTCATCCTTGTTCCACCCAAAGAACTAATAAGCCGTAATAGTTCCCAGAACGGAAGTGGCAACCCTCACGTCATAGAAACTCTAATCAAGTTAAGATTAGTAAACTAGTGAGAGCTAGCCCATGATAGCCCCTTAGCTTCACAATGCACAAACTATGGAGCTCCGGATCGAGGGAAGACTCTTAGCTAATAGACAAATCTTCAATTAAGGACATTCTAGTTATCCCTCAAATGATCCATCCAGTTGAAGGCACACTGGGTCAATGGATAAATGTCAAAACAAACTTCACAATGGTGCATAAAAATGCCCGCTCTAAATTCTTATTTGACAAGATACCAGGAACTGTTTAGCCTTTGATGAGCTTAATTTTTATCATTCAGTACCAACTCTTACAGGTGTAGTGGCTGCATCGCTTTTTATCAAACAGGTAGCTAGATCCTTAATGAATCTTGAGCTGGCTAAGGAGAATTAGGACTAGCTTGTTATAAGCTGGCCTGGACAATTCCAAATCGTACTGACGAGCCTCTGTATGGCGAAGCGCATTGTCTAAGACTGTTGAGGGATTTAGTGCATAAATTGTTCAAGTTTGAAGGCATTCATCCATTTTATGACCAGGCGAACTGACACTGCAATATTTAATGATTATAATTTCGTTGAATGCTTGGTGAATAATAAGGGAAAAAGGCATTTGACTCATAGCAATAGTGCTGTCATTCAGCATTTCAGGAATGGTAATGCAAGTTGCCATAGACCATGCATAACGCAGACCATTCTGCATCGTGGACAAGGCGTTGCTGGAGGCAATTTACATACGCCACGACAGCGAGATATTGAAGAATGGTTGTCAAGGTTTGTACATTGACGCTGAGATATAAGGACTTTACTCTGATGCACTCAGTAGTGAATTCTTATCTTGATGTAACTGCAAATGCTTCTTCTCTGTTATTGCTATCGTGCATGTACGATGCGGCAAATAAATTGACACCAAAAAGTCATAACATCTTCAGTTGTTTACAATAAATGAGGGTCAAACTCTGCATTGAATTTGACAGACTATGTAGAATCAAATTTGAATATTCCCATCATAAGAAATTAAAAACGATGGTGGTTGTCATACGGCGCTTCGCCCGTTCTTTACAGTATGTACACGGGAATGAGAAAATTGACCTGATAGTTAGACAGATATTGCGAACAGAGATCTGACATAGAAAGCTTGGTGATGACGTCATGTAATGTGTGAAATAGGAATCTACAGTTCTTGTTTCATGACACATTAAACCAAAAAATTAAGTCAAAGAATAAAATAATGGAAGGAAAAGGAATTATTCAAGGTGGCATTGACAAGGAAAATACAAGTATTTACAAGGTGAAAATGCCGTTACCCGAAACATGTTACTACAGACCTAGATAAGGTATTTGAATTGACTGGTAAAATCGCCTATCATCAAGAACGTGTGAAATTTCTACAACAGTGCGTATCTAAGAAAGTGGCTCCCTTATATATTCAGTCCAAGGTACATTCCATTGGACTGAAGCTTACCGACAGAAACTACATGGTTTTCCTGTCATCGGACATTCATGACAGTATGGAAAATATCCTTGGCTTTTCTTTCGCTCAAAACTCCTAAGGAATATTATCAGAATATTATCTTTGATTGACTGCTGTTCGCTTTACAAATGCATATGGCAAATCAAGAAAAGTCAGTCTGCAAAACGTCGACTTCATTTCGAGAACTCTCTATCACATTTAATACGGTGCAGATACGGTGTATCAGAAAAATCGGACAATGTCATTAATTTGGGTAATGTGTGCTTATCTGATGAGGAGCTGTCTCTTCTATCGCTTGGTCCATCACATTATATTCCTCCGAGAAAGACGAACATGATTGATGCTGCAACGCCAATTGAACAACTGAAATTCAAGGTGAAGAAAGAAAATGCCATTTCTGATGACCAAGAAAAAGAATGTTCTGCACGTCTGAATAAAATCGTTTTTGATTTTTATAATACGCATATTCAAAACGATCCCACGACGAAGAAGCAGCAGATTTTAATCAAGACATTGCGCGACAAAGGTGTGTATGTCTTCAAACCTGACAAAGGTAACAGGACTGTTCTCTTATCGAAAGAACTATACGTATCAAAGATGAACCACATTCTACAAGACGCTACGAAATTCAAAGAACTTTCCAAACCTGTTGAATGGAATGATCAGCAGGGACGACTGCGTATGATGAACATGGTGAAGAAGTTGATAAGTAAACAAGCTCATTCCAGTATCAAAGATATCATACCACCAGGAGTTAACATCCGTAGAATGTATGGACTACCAAAGGTCCACAAGGAAGCAGTTCCCTTGCGTCCGGTATTGTCCATGGCTGGCTCAGCGTACCATGCTATGGGTAAATACATTGACGACAATATTTTGAAACCCATCAGAAGTGAATTCACAACCCATACCGTGAAAGACTCATTCCAGTTTCGTGACAGAATTTCTTCTTTGAGTGAAGTAAACGGTGACGTTCGAATGTCAATGGATATCTCCAGTCTTTTTACAAATATACCTGTACAGGAGACTATCAGTATAATTTGCGATACCTATTTTCGTGGCAATATTGATCCACCGAAACTCGGTCCAATTCCCTTGTCTGAACAGCATTTGAAGGAACTCCTCCTTGCTATATCAACGAACGTGAACTTCGCTTTCAACAACAAGCAGTACATACAGTGCGACGGCCTGGCAATGGGAAGTCCTATATCGGGGTCTTTGCTGAAATATTTCTGGGCCATCATGAAAAGCAATTACTGTCATCTTTCCCGAATTTGAAATTCTACACCCGCTATGTTGACGACGTGTATGTAGTTTGTCGGAGTCATCAAGAAGCAAATAATTTTGTTGATGCAGCTAATCGAACGCATCCCAACGTTACATTTGTTCGTGAATCTGGTGACAGTTTTCTGGATGTGAGGATTATACACGAGGATGGCCAATATTTGACTTCTGTGTACAGAAAATACTCATTTACTGGTCTTTACACTCAGTACTCTTCTTTTTGTCCTAGAATGTACAAAGTTAATTTCGTACGCACATTATACTATCGTGCACGACGCCCTGGTTTGCGAGATATGAACAGTCATCAGATGTTTCATGTTGTTGAATCAGGTTTTTGGGCATGGCACTTATTTGGCTCATTTGTGATCGAACTTCCTTCCACTGCTCTCTTTTGCACTTCCCCATTTGTTGCAGGTTAAGGTGTGACAGATCCAACGTATTCACGGCATACGGGCGTCAGGTAGTTCGAGGGTCCCGAACCCACTGGTAATGCTTTGGGAGGCAGGCCCGGTCAACTGCTCGAAAAAAGGCGGTACAGTTCCACTGCCACGGACATGCGTGGGTAGCTTTACTGAGGGGTTTAGCCCGTGTAGCTGTATCCGGTTCCTCTGTGGCCTACCTGACTTGTACCCATTGTTACGGCAAAGGGGTTCTCATTTGGGTTTCTTCAAGCTTTTGCGACATGAACTGTGCCTATAAGTGTCTTTTTTTGCGTATTATTTATTGCAGCTTTGTTGCTATTATTTACGTTTTTCTGATGCCTTCCAAAGTTTCTTGTATCACTTTGTTGTACAGTATAATTTTCGTTTATTTGATTGATATTCTATGAGAAATTATGAAAATGAGAAAGACACACAAGAAACGTAGTCAAGCCGTCAAGCTCAAAACCCCTCTCAGGATCAGCTTCAGCAACGTAAGAGGACTGAGGTCCAATTACGATGACATTAACATCTTCCTGCAAGGTAAGTCACCAGATCTTCTAGCCCTGTCGGAAACCAGGTTAGATCCCAGTGTGTCATCAAGCGACGTTACTCCTGATGGATACATATTTCACCGGATGGATAAAGCACCTTGTCATGGTCTTGGAGTCTATGCCAAGACAAGCCTTCCCTTGAGAAGGCTTTGTAGCTCAGAGGATCCAAGGCATGAGTATCTTGCCTTCATTGCGCCGCTGCAGAAGACCACTCTTCTTCTATTTTTCCTATACCGCTCTCCATCAACTAATGCGGATATTTTCAATGTTCTTTCTGACAAGATCGATTCTCTTCTACAAGAGTATCCCAGCGCTGAAGTTGCCGTTTTTGGTGACTTCAACGTGCACAATGTTGACTGGCTTGTGCACTCACGCACCACCGATCTCTCCGGTCAGGCAGCCCAGGATTTCGCTGTCTCTCACAACCTTAGTCAAATTGTCACTTGTCCTACCCGAGTGCCTGACCGAGCTGGGGATACTGGATATCTCCTTGACCTGTTTCTCACCTCAAATCCAACTTGTTTTTCACACAAGGTTACTTCTCCCCTCGGCACGTCTGATCACTGTGTTATCACAGTTTCTGGCAAACAAGTTTGCTCCACACCGTCTGCACCCTTCCATAGAACAGTTTATCAATTCTCCAAAGCAGACTGGTGTGGCTTCCGCACTTTTCTTAGTCAAGTTCAAGCTGAGAATTTGATTCTGAGCGAGAACGTCCACAAGTCGGCGCAAGAACTGACAGAGTGGCTTCAGATAGGGATGTTGGCCTACATCCCTCACCGTACTTTCCAAATGAAGCCTCACTCACAACCTTGGTTTACACCAGAATGTGCAGCTGCAAGTTGCCAGCGTGACCACTTTTTCCATAAGTATAAGCGTGACAGTAGCGCTGGCAATCTTGAATTGTACAAAACCGAACGTAGACATTGCAAGGAAACCATACATCAGGCCAAAAGCCGTTACGCTTTGTATGTACGGAAATCCATTGCTACCCAAAAGCTTGGCTCCAAGGACTTCTGGAGGATTTACAACAGTGTCACCAATAGGAACAAATCCTCCATCCCAGCACTCCGTCATGCCGAAGTCAGTACTTCTATGGCGACAACCTCAGCAGACAAAGCCGAGCTTCTTTGCAAAGAGTTTGCGAAGAATTCGTCATTAGACAATGGAGGTAGAATTCCACCTCCAATTCCCATGCGCACTGATGAGACAGTTAGTCCTCCTTCAGTCACAGTCCGAAACATCAAAAAGATCATCGCCGGTCTCGATAGCTCTAAGTCTAGTGGACCAGACGGCATCCCGGTTTCGGTCTTCAAGCATCTCTCACCTGAGCTTTCTCCACTTTTATCTAAACTGTTCAGTAGAAGTGTATCCACCGGTGAGTTTCCCTCTTGTTGGAAAGTAGCTTCCGTGGTTCCAGTTCCAAAGAAAGGTTCTGACTCATCTCTTCCATCTAGTTACCGTCCTATCAGCCTGCTTCCAATTGCTGGCAAGATTTTTGAAGCAGTGATTAACCAACACATTGTTAACTTCCTTGAAACTCAGAACCTTCTATCAGAAGAACAGTATGGCTTCAGGCACTCTCGATCAACTGCAGATCTTCTTTCATATGTCACTGAACATGTGAGTCGTGTCCTTGACAGACAAGGTGAGACGAGATCAGTTGCCTTGGATATTTCCAAGGCATTCGATAAAGTCTGGCATCAGGGACTCCTTATGAAGCTAAAGTCCTATGGAGTTGCTGATCAACTCCACAAACTTCTTGCTTCTTTCCTTAGTGACCGGCAGATATCTGTCGTCTTAGATGGCCAAAAGTCTTCCACCAAGTTTGTCAATGCAGGAGTTCCTCAAGGGTCAATTTTGGGACCCACCCTTTTTCTGCTGTACATCAACGACCTCCCAGACTGCCTAGTGAGTAAATTGGTGATGTATGCAGATGACACAACACTCTTCAATTCCAATGAGCGACTCGCTAAAAACACTCAGCAACGTCAGCAGTTATGCGACGTTCTTAATGAAGACTTACGCAGGGTCTCAGAATGGGGCGCCAATTGGCTTGTTTCCTTCAATCCTTCAAAAACTCAGAGTATTCTGCACTCACGACTTAAAGGAGATGATGATCATAGCATTAAGATGTCAGATAATAGGATCAGAGAACAAGATTCCATCTCCTTCCTTGGATTGGCGGTTACGAAAGACTTGTCATGGAAACCGTACATCCAATCCATTAGCAAGCAGGCAGCTCAACGCATTGGTAGTCTCTATCGTGCCAGCAGCTATCTTCCACCACAGACTGTCTGCTATCTTTACAAGTCCACTATTCGTCCTCTGATGGAGTATTGTTGTCATCTGTGGGCAGGCGCCCACAAACGCATCTTAACCTCCTTGAACGGGTTGAGAAACGTGTCAAGAATCTCATGGGTGAAAAACTTGCTAGCAAGTTGCAGCCGCTCTCCGTCAGACGGGATGTTGCTTCACTCAGTCTCTTTTACAGGTACTATTTCGGTAGAAGCAGCTCTGCAGTAAATGAGTGCGTACCCAAACCTAAGATCTTCTCCAGAAGCACACGCAGAGCTAATGCACTCACATGCTATAATGTGAGCTTAGAACGCGCACGTACTGTGAGTCGCTCGAAAAGCTTTTTTGTTCGCACGGCACAGCTTTGGAATCAGCTTCCCCAGACCACTTTCCCTGACCAATACAATCTTGATACCTTCAAGAGGCGTGCGAATAGGTTTCTGATGGGGGCAGCTTAATCAGATTATAAGATCTGTTTTTTTTTCTTTTATTTATTCAAAGTAATACTATTTATTACTTCTTCATTGAGTAACCCCTAGCTTCGTTCATGGCTCATAACTGTGCTAGGGGTGAAAATTCAGTAAAAAAAAAATCTTAATCAAGAATGGATATCCCAAATGGTTTATCAAAAAACATTCTACCGACATGAATAAAGTTGCCTATGAAACAGTTCGGAAAAAGCCGATTATGGTATGTATGCCGTATTATGGACCTCAAAGCAGTCTTTTGGCTCAACAGTTGTCTAAAGTGGTGAACAAGACTTATTTCCATCTCAAGACGTTTGTGACATTTTACACCAAACGCTTAGCTCCTATCGCACCGAAGGATCCTGTG
Source organism: Prostheceraeus crozeri (assembly GCA_907163375.1). Lineage (NCBI taxonomy): Eukaryota > Metazoa > Platyhelminthes > Polycladida > Euryleptidae > Prostheceraeus > Prostheceraeus crozeri. The sequence continues at coordinate 291,290 of CAJQUW010015337.1, read as the reverse complement.
CCGCTTCCCTTCCAGAACACTCTTGTCTATGAACTTAGTTGCGCTTGCGGAGCAAGCCACATGGGGAAGTCGCAGAGGGCTCTTCAAGAACGGGTGAAAGATCACATCCCAAAATGGCTAGCGAAGAGTTCAAGCAGACCAAGATCGTCGAAACCGCCAGCATCCAGCATCACCAGACACTTGCAGTTATGCCACCATCGAACATCAGCCTCAATCAACGATTTCAAATGTTTAAAAAAGTGCAGAAGTTCGTTTGATTTGTATGTAACTGAAGGAGTGGCCATCAAGTAGTTCAAACCAGTGTTGTGTGTCCAAAAGGATTCTGTATTTCCAAGTACTTGTCTATAACTTATTTTCTTCCTTTTCCTTCCATTATTTTATTCTTTGACTTAATTCCTATTTCACACATTACATGACGTCATCACCAAGCTTTCTATGTCAGATCTCTGTTCGCAATATCTGTCTAACTATCAGGTCAATTTTCTCATTCCCGTGTACATACTGTAAAGAACGGGCGAAGCGGCTGGTAAAAACAACCACTATCGTTTTTAATTTCTTATTCAAGGTGGCATTGACAAGGAAAATATTCCCATCATGCTAATTAAAAACTGAAAACTTAATAACATCAAATTCAATTAAATTATAAGGATTCAGCAGGTACAGTTAAGGAAGTGAGGCTATATTTATATTCAAAATCAAAAGCACAAGCACGTGACGACATTCATTTCAGAGATCTATTCTAGTTAACTACCATGAGTGAAATTGCTAGAGCTTCGCAAATCAATTAACTTGAATCAAGTCAGTGAGAAGAATAGGAAATGGCCTTATTTTATTTTTTGCTTCATGAAAAGGAACAACGCCTACTTAGTTTCGAAAACCCAATTTGACTGAAAAATACAATTTCCGTAGCTAAGAGCCAGCTACCTTCTTCCTATACATTTTTCCCCTCCTACGCTCGTCGTCTTAACATGACAGTAGACCTTGAGAGTGACATTTAGAGAAACGGCTTCAATTATGAGTCTTAGTAATCTGTACCCTCGATTCTCTCACCACTTATCACAAAATGCACACTCATCCCCACAATATTCACCACAGGTCACTTACTGTAACTAGAAATCCTCGAAGAGAAGGGAAGTGAAGAGCGAAGTCTCGGGGAAGACGCGGGAGTGAGGGGGAGGATGAAAACAAGGAGAGGAAGAGGGGGAGAGAGGTTAACGTCTGCTTCCAGGGAAAGGAACGAGTCCCAGGACAAACAGTTTGACGAAACCTGATTCCATTCGTGAGCAGGGTAGCGGCCAAGGAGCATGGTGTCAACTATAAAGCCGTCGCAAACGTTGACGGGTTGGTGAGCAACTGCGTCGGCCTCGGCGAATACGAGCGCTGCTCAGGAGAGTGAAGGCAATTGTAGTGCGTCAACAGCTCTCGGGATAGAAGTCATTGCGAGGAAGACTAGAGAATTCGGATCGGCAATTACTACACCGACGCCTCAACTCAACAGCTCTTTATGCTCCTTCTTGGCCCGCCGGACACAATTCTCAGTACACAGGTGAGCTACTCTATTCTTCAGGTGGCCAGCTGCATGTTCATTAAACTTGTATTAATTGATCAGACGCATTTGAAGACGCACCCTGCTGTGTGTGCGCATCTGTCACGGTTTCGTGCAACCTCTGGGAATTGTTTTGTAGTCTTCCATCATCCTCATTTACAACTAAAGTACATTGAACAAACACTTCCTTTAGAAACTCGCCAAAGAAATAAAATGTATTTTTAGGAGTCATACAAACGAAAGTTCAAATTTGTGTTCATTGTGATATCTTCCCATTCAAACTGTCTTCATCAGAGTTGAGATTGAAAAAGCCTTAAGGGGAGTGTACCGGAATGCTTTAAGTTTGCATAGCGAGTAATTTTGTAGTCTTCATAAACGTTCATGATATGGTTATCTTCTCATATTTGCTATCTAGTAAATTAAATTGAATTATTCATGACACTATAAAACTGGTAACGGAGCTCAGTTGCAACCGCTTCTGAAATTCGACGTGGCTTTCTGCATCATCCTTCGTACCTCAACTTTATAACTAGATTTATCAGTCTACGTTTGAATAACATAGTCTATTATGTCTTCAACTTGAAAACGCCTTACTTTCGAGTGTCAATGCAGGAACCCAGTAAATTTAAACAATTCAAAGAAGCCGTGATCCTGGGGTGTTTGAATTCAACATTTTAGACCTGGGATATATTTTTCCAATTTTTTAATGATGCGATGCAGTCTTTAAATAACATACATTACACATAATCTGACGAAAGGTCTATAATGATTAATTTAATAAGGTGCATTTTTAATGTATAATTTCCATACTAAAAAGATCTCACTAGTGAATGCTAACTTTTTTCTCGCATGTAAGTAAAGCATGCTCCACGAAATGTTCACATCCGTTGATAACATTAAAAAAAACTTGATGTCTTTTTTCATTGTTGGGAAGAGGCCCAAATTGCTAATTCAGCATTAAGGTCAAAACAATCGTTTTCTCCTAAGTGTTTATGACCAGCGTCAGTAGTCTTTATCAGCGATCCTATATTGTTTCTGACATTATTCAATGTACACAATATGAACTTGAAAATGGTTGACAACCTACAGAAATTGAAGAAAAATCAACTGTTCGGACATCCGTGTGGAGTTGAAATCCCAGCGTTTCTATATAATTTACATTAATTTTGAACTAATTTTAGCAGTGTCTGTAAAACACTCATCTTAATTTCTATCAGAGAGCGTCTAGCTGAGAAACCATACGCAAAACACAACGCAAATCGATCTGTTTGAAAATTTTCATAATTGCAGGCGGAAATTTAAAGGAGCCTGATATTAATTCACTCCGTCATTGATTGCTAAAATTATCTCGAAAAATACGTGATATTGAAGTTCAATTGTTGGACGCATCTATTTTCAAACCAGTAGCCGGTGAGAATATTCTGAAGTCGTGTCCAAACTGCTGTTTAACGCTTTTTGATAGCAAGAGCAATTATATTTGTCCATAACGTCATTTCCAACCCCTACTCTTCAGTCTGCTTCATCTCATGAGCCTGAAACAGATACTGAGCCATGCCTATACATAGAAGATAACAAGATAAACAAGTGTACTCTTTCATAGTTATTTTTGAAATCGGATTGAAAGGCCTTATATTCGACCATTTATAATATATTTTGTGTGGAATTTGCAAAGCCGTCAGCACAATTTCGCCTACTGCACTGGTGGTCAACGCGTGGGACGTCATCGTTTCTCATATCTAAGTTGGCACGCGGACATTATTTGAATCGGTAATGAGAACATGGCCCACTCCAACTTTGACCTTCGAGATGTGCTCCTTAGAGTGAGGGATCTTCTTTAGAATTTTGAAAACCATTGGCTAATAACTAAAAGAGCAAAATGATAACAGAAAATTTCATATTTGAATGATCAAACCATGCTCCTTTCGTAATGAATATCTCGCATAAGCGCAAGAAGGTCATCACATTCGTGAATTTATGCTAAGTCACATGGTATTCAATCCCTTGTTGGGCATGTTTTATAACGTAATGAACTACGCTGCTGTGAACCTACAAATACATTAAGTAGGCCTTAATACATTAATCCAAAAAGCCGTGTGATTTTGCAAGCCAACTCTTCTTTCAAATATTCTTGCTGGATTTTGTTTGTACTCTACCACACCAACATATTTGGTACTCGAATGGCATTAGCGCACGAGCATCGTTTGTGGAGCCCATGCATGGTTTTGAAAGCCGTTTATGTTTGGGCGACACATGCACACGTAGGTCAATTATAATCAATTTTGTCTATGTTGTTATATCTTGTACGACTTAAAGGCAGATAGCTGCATTGCACATACAGACCGTTATTTTTCGATGAAATAAGGTCATGTTAGTCACATCACCATAAAGGTTAAATTACCGTTTAATCACACAACATAAAAGCTTCCATAATTTGTTATAGGCATATTCGCTATTCAATAATCACAAAGATTTTAGAATCTTAACTATCATTCCTAAAAAATTAAAGAAATTAGTAGTGCACAATACTGCTGCATACATTTCCATGTTATGGAAGGACATGCGACCACTATATATGAACGGTACAGCAGCCCTTATGTACGCTTAAAAGCACGGAATAAAACAATTTTAATACTACTACTGCCTTCTAAAATTAGTGGCCCAATATCCTAACTTTGTTGCCCACCAATGGCCTTCCGAATGAGCCTCGTTCATATACTCAAGGAAGTCCGTAAGATGGTGGTGGCGCCATCTTAGCTATGTGGCACAGTGCTCAGGCGCATGGATTTGCAATTACATGGTTACGAAAATAACGGTTTAGCAGCAGTCTCTTTGTTTGATGCATTGAGTGTCGTTATTTCTATTACTAAAACGTCACTGTGAGACACAGTATTAACTCGCTAGATAACATTGGTATTATCATTGCATACTATTATTTATGCATGTCTTATTGAACAAATGCTGCAACCTATAGAAGAATTTAAAGTTTTGCGAAAATTCGGAAGTCCTGAGGAAGGGCTGGAAAGATTAAAACACATGCGGAGGAGGGGAAGTCGGAAAATGCCATTGGTTTGCGGACCTCCTTTACGGATGCCCCCTGACCTATGCATTAAAATATGTTTCTCATCGTTAATATAATTGCAAAATTTAAATTACAAAAGAGCAAGAAGAAATAGAAGGTTGGTAAAATCTCGTTATCTAAACTCTGGTAATTCGCAAACTTCGACAACCGAGAGAAAAATATGAAGGAACGGAATTCGGTAACGTGAATTATATTCGATTATCCGCAAATTCGAGTTTCGGAACTGGAAATTATAATTTGACACCAATAACCCGGCTTTATGCGCATTCTGATTCGACCATGGATTCGACAATCCGAATGAGAATCAGCGCGGCTCGACATCACATCGAGCGGCTAACTTGTCTATTGAGCAATCAATGTCCTTGTTTCAACAGTTGACACTGATTCAACTGTCCACACTGACTGTGGACAATGATTTCTTGACTCTCAGGAAAATGAGTTGCAAGGTTGCTGAACATTGCCTTTGCTCTGATCTATACGCATGTGTTGACCATCATTTCATAATGAATGGACTGAAATAAACAATAGATGAAATCGACATGCTGCATACTATTGATGAGATCGCCAATTGCGAAAATCTACATACCAATGCATTATGAGGGGAATAACTTTTAGGCTACGATATCCGATAGGTCAATATCCGATAGCGGATATTGACATGAAACAGAATCTTAAGCGCGAATTACGAGAGTGAGACTGAGCGCCTTAGAGGTATGACATTGTTTGAGTCTGTTTGATAGCGTTGAGAATAAAGATGTTTTGCATCTTCTCCACGTTCCGAGGATGATACGATTCAATTGATGCTGAAGAATAGCAAGTAGACACTATTTAAAGAAAACACGGTCAACTGAAACAGTAGCATTTTCATTCAAATAATCGACCTGACTCAAGTTGTGGACCAGTAGGCAACAAAGCATTTACATTTAATAGAAGAAAACAGTGTGTGATGTTTTGGCTAACGACTGACCATGTATGCTCGATCAGTCATTTGAAATTTCAAAATGTTAGCAATAACTGCAAAATGGTGATATATACTTTTTCACATATTAGCCTACGATTCCACTGATGTTACACCTCATTGATTGTCTAGATATGCTGCATATCTTATCTATATGCATCATCTGCATTACTGTAACTTTTAGTGGTCAACGAAGAACGTGCTTCTTGTCGCTCCATCTTCGCTACTTATGTCGTGGAACGAATTTCTCCTGGTCTCTCCTAGATATTTATGGCCTTCAATTCGCGATTGCAATTGCATTGCCATTATCGAAGCAAGAAACTCCGGTACGTCCAGTTAAAAATGCATATCGATGGAATTACACACCTTCCGAAAACATGATTCAAACCCAATGTCTCGTCAGGTTTGGCAACTGCAATCCGTCAAGAAAAGTAAATTCAAAACTCCGACTGGACTTAGATTCCAACTCTTCTGATAGAGTTCGATTTGTTGAAAGCTACTTTCTCTTTTGTAGTACTAACTCAAGATTCGTTATCAAAACTTTTCTTTCGTGCTATAAAATAACTTAACTTGTGGTCAAGTGACTGGTCCAAGAAAAGTCTGACTTTTTCAGCACCGTCCTAGGCCCCAGTGTGGGGAGTGACACTAAAGCTTCATTCATTCACTATTAGATAACTTGGCATATGCGTTATTCACTATAGATAGTGAGGAAGATTTTCTCATTCATAGCTTTCTTCTTAACTTAGCCTACAGATAAGTAACTGTCTTGCCATCGTTCGGATATGAGGCAAACCGCCACTGAAAGCATCGGAAATTATCAAGAAGAGCATTTGGCAACAAAAGTATCACAACGCTAATAAAAGTTGAGCCGACTGTCACCGCTGTTGAGCCACAGAATAGGAAGTGATTGACGTTTGAGCTTTATATTTTTATGAAATGGATTATTCAATACTGACTTCAAACCAAAAATTATTGTTATGTAATTGATGTTTCAGTCTATTAACTTTTCAGTAATTAATTTGAGCCAATAATTCCCATCCAAACTGACTTTCAGCTTAATTCAAATAAGCCACGTGTAGTTCAGTCGAATCAGATCAGACATGGCTCAAAAGACAGGGATTCTGAATAGTCATCCCATCAAGGGAATCACACATCGACACATAAGATATAGATATCCTTGATTTTAATCATTGATACATAATAAGGAATACTAATCTCGATATTAAGGCAATGGGAACAAAAGAAATAACCGTTACCACAACAACTGCCACAGATTTAAAAAAAACCAGTAATCACAATGAAAATCTTGATAGCTTGAGTAGTCAATTAAACCTCACTCGCTACAAGCCAAGGTGGATGCAGTATGTTTTGTAATCTGATAGTGATGAGCTGCTTCACAAAAACGTCATCTTTGTATTTCCTTTGCACGGCGTACACAATCACATTTGTTACGGCTTGTAATCTGTTCAACTGTAATTGTGAGAAAGTAGAAAACAACATCTGTGAAGAAGAATGATCTGCAAGGTTGCAGATTCAAGCTAATTTGTAGCGAATTTCAAAGAAATATTTACTGTTGGAAAAATGCTGGAATATGTAACGTAACTTATGAAGATGTGCTCGCATTATCAAGTTTTCAGAATATATAAGAGAGATATATATATATATGAGAAGATAAAAGACAACCGCCTAAATTTCATCTCCAACATAAGTCCGTAGACGCCTTATCCATCGACATCCAATGAGATATGTATTTGTTCAATTCAGGCTTCTCTTTCCTCACCACAGAGACGTAGCCAGGATTTTGAATTGGGGGGGGGAATGCAAAGTGATTAAATTTCGGAGAACTGTGATATCACATAAATTCTGATCATGATGGCAGCAAAAAAAAGGAGTCAGATTTTTTTACCTCCACAAACCAGGTACAACTAAATTAGACTGCTATTTTTAGTATTATAGGCTATTTGGTGCTTGACAGCATGTTGTTTCGGATAGAGTAGATTTTAGGATGCTAACATTACCGTTATGCAACAGATATTTAAAATCTCGAATAAATCCATTTACGGAATAGTGGGTAAGTTGGCAATTGTATTCGGACTAGGGCTCTAATATTTTGTTATATAGTTGATGTCTAATATCGCGTCAGCATTTGATGATCATTGACTCCTAAACTTCATGCAGTATTTTTCCCAGACCTATGCAATAATTGAATATTTGTTTAGTCATCATTTAATTATTACTTGGATTATGTCGTTTAATTTTCTAAGTTGCAAGTATAGTGATATAATAATATCATTTGAGCAACGTGCAAAATATGTCGGTATACTGATTGACGGACTCCGTCAATGGGAGACCCTTCTTTTTATATATTTACTCATTCTATAATCAGAATAAAATTTAAAACTCAAATTCAGAAAGAAATTTATATCAAACATATTACGTATAGCTAGGTAACAAGCTACAAAAGAAAATTTAAGCGCCGAACAGCACTACTGGCAAATCTGTCAATGTCCTCATGAACTCATGGTGTGCAGTCACGATGCATCTGCAGAAAGAGAAGTGACTCGAGTCTGTCCTCATTCATTGTGCTGCGAATTACAGTCATAGTATTTTCTAATTTTAAAAACACTCCTTTTGCTTGAGCAATGCTAACAGGTAGACACGCCAGCAATTACAACAGAACTGTCATATTGGGGGAAAAATCACTACAGTGATCCAGTGCTTCGATAGCTGCTCAAGGTCGACTTTCTACAGATATTATCGCATCCAAATGATACAAGTGGAGGGCGTTCCGATTAGGGGGGGGGCGGCATGGCCCGGTGTCCTCCCCCCTCTGGCTACGCCCCTGCCTCACCATGTCCAAACTGGTGCTAATGGCTGCAGTTATGTAAATGAATTAATAACGCCGAAGCATTCAAACCAATGTCAGATTCAGTTAACGTGTCATCGAACTTGTTGCCTTTGGGCAAGGTTTAGGCATGATGAGATACACGCATTTATTTACAAATGGCATGTCACGAAGTGACTTAAAATTAACTTTGCAAGCAAACAAAATGCGAGAGAAAGGTGACCAAAACTGACCCAGCCATGATAACTTTTTAACTTCTCAGGTCATAAGTAGGCTGAACAAGTTCCACGAGACTTAAAGCTAGTCTGAGATATAGTTAATGGCAAGTGACGGGCATTGTTGGATGTCCATAAGTAAATTTGTAAATCTCTTCCGACTATTTCTGAAGTCACAAGAGAAGTTTGCAATACTGCTCCAGTCCAGTCAGGGAGTGGCAGCATATAATGATCTGGTTAAAAGAAATTTCCAGCGAGTACGAGGTACGACCAGCAAAGCAGCACTGATAGACTAAAGGCGCTGCTTGAGAGTTATTCGTGGATGACAGATAGAGAGGCTAAATGAAGATAATGAGGCAGGAGTCAACGAAAAGTTAGCGTAGAAGCGTACCCAATTTGAATTTATTTCAATGAGGAAAAGGTAGACAGTCAAGTTCTTTGAGAAGAATTCTGCTTGATCAAATTTTCCTTTTGAACAGTCAGAAACATTAACGATTGACAGGAGAATTTTGATTTCTATTTCGAGATGTCAGAATGGATTGCAGTTCAGTAATCCAGATTGCAATGCACGAGTGACTGACAATTTTAAGTGCTGACTGAGATATGGATAGTCTGATGCCTCGAAGATGTCTTAAAGCTGAGAAGCAGCTGTGCTACGTTACTTAGTTGAGCATATGGTGGATGGCTGGCGCCTAGGTAGAGTCATTATGTGAAATACTGTCATTCATAAGTTGGAGTGAAACAAATGAAAGATGAAAAAGACGACTAGGCGAATTATAACAAATCCGCTTATCTTTTCTTCGTTTAGCTGTAGGTGATTAGAAGTCAAACATTTCTCAATATTATTTTTATTGCTATTTGATCTGCTGCTTTCTAGGTTCGTGAGGCGGTGAAAGAAGTCGGAAAAACTAATCGAGTCGTTATAGAGGATACTCTGTATATAAATTGGAGTTAAAACCGGTTTGGGTCACAATGTTTAGGTCAGGGTGTATAACAAGAAAGTAAAAAACCAAAAGATGATCGATGAGAGACACCGCATCGACCATAGCAATACCATGGAACCATTGGTGATGCAAAATGGCGATAGCTAGCCACTCTTCGTAGATAGCGCTATACCACTGAATTAAGGTAGTCGAGTGTACAAACGATCAGTTCTACGTAACTACGTTCTACGTTCTCGTAACTTACGCTTCAGCAACATAGGTAAGCGTTGACTAGAAAGTTGTCAATCTCTTCATGCTCAAAATATAGGAAAATGTTGAGGTGCATGGCTGAAGTGAAGAGAGGCAAGTTATCGAACGAGGAATATGAGGGGTGTTAGTGTAATGATGAGATGGAAAGACTTCGATGGTTCGGTCATCTGCGAAGATCGGAGGTGTAAATGTTACGGACGACCAACGGTCAGTAGAAGACAAAAACTGTGCATCAGTGAAGGTCTCTCGATCAATTGAAAATTGATGCGTCGATAGTTAAAGCACATGGAAAAGTGGAGGAGAGTGATCAATCAGTCGCCTAACCCTACCAAAGGGACATGTAGTCGTTTAAAATAAGCTTCAGTAATATCCAAAATTTCCAACAAAAATCTCATTTTTGTCCTCTTTTTCAAAATGACTCTCTTCTAGCAGAAAATGACATTAAAAGAATGTAATATTATGATAAGAGATTGAATGCCGTTTAGGGGTGGTTGAAATCATATGTGCCTCATGATGTGCACCAAAGTTATCGGCAGAGTGGCCCATGGATTTTCACAGTAGAATTTCGCCACTACAGATCCACAAGAATTAAAGCTATCCCAAAAATTTCGTTGATGGCAGGTGACGGGGATAGTTGGATGCCCCCCCCCCAATTAAAGGTTAGCTGTCAAAAATGTTGACAGAATTCATGAATACAAGAAAAATTTACATCAGAACTTTCGCATTATCAAGGATTGGTAACGCGAACTCCTTGATAGTGCGCGCCGGCTCGCGAAAGCTCTGATGTGAATACTTCTTGATCAATTAATTCTGTAAACAATTTCTGCAGCAAACCTTTTATTGGGGAGACGCGATATGAATACATCTTCAAAATGACATCTAAAAACATAGATGCCTTGTAATTATTCCAACAAAGCATTTCATGCTATCTGTGCCGAAGGTGTGATCCTAGAATCATGAATTGCTGCTAGTGATCACATCCCTTATTACAGAATCATCACAAGCTTTAAGTTTTCCTGTTTAGATATGTCATTTAATGAGCTTCAGTACTCGTACATCTCATGAATAATGGAGCTCAATATATCTGTAATGGCATTAAGTTTGGTGCCACGAATGCTTGTGGAGAATGTCATGAATGCTAAGTCTAGACTTTACTAATAGCTTTCAACGTGGCCATTAAGCATGTTGTCCAGCCGTGGAATTCAGTTGTTTGTACATTCTATCACATATGAGATTTACGTATCTCCCCAAGAGTTACGTAGAGCAAACTTGAACATGATGGTAATCCTTTGCATTGCAGTGAGCTGATGCTCATCATTCAGTTTACTGTAGTCTCATGGGATTATACTTATCATTATCATTCGGAGACCGACGGGAAACAATCTAATAAAGAAATAATCAAAATTCTATTAACGGTGCTTAGCAATTCTTTTCAATCAGAACAAAATGTCAACCATCGTCTTTGGTTAACTAATTAGCAAATCAGACAGTATATCACTGTTGTTAGTAGACGTTAATGCGAGATGAAAGAGCGATACTGCTCTCAAGACAATTCCGTAAATCATATCCACTATCCATTACCAAACTCATAGGCAAATTATTTGAAAAATAACTCTTTTAAATTTGACAGAAGATCAAGACAAGTCCCACACAAACATTCAACTAGGATGAAATTGTCTGAATGACACTTATAATATTGAAATTCTGAGACTTAACTTGTCCCTCAAACAAACACCAGCAACCACCCACGCTCATCAATGTAATATACTATGAATAAACATTTTCCATTCTTGTCCCATTTATCAAACTAGAAGTCTGAAAAGTGTAAACGATGAAGGAAACACCTATTTGTTAACATTTGAAATAATGCTTATAGTGCTCAATTAAAATTTGAATACATTCTGCACAAGGAATAAAAGACATAAATATTCAAACGGTAACCTGATTCAGTTTTGTCAGTAAGTAGATACTAGGGCGTATACGTGCTATAACTGGTGACTATGAAACCATTGAGTTTGTCTATGCAATAAACTACTTACCTGACAGAAAAATGCAATTCTGAAATACATAGCTGAAGTGCATCGCAGACAATTGCTGCAAAATTTTCAAGCACTAATGTTAACTTGGATGGAATCAAAATATTAGATAGTAGAACAAGAATACACACTAGAATAAAAAATGACTTTTATTTAAAGGAGCTTTACTTAGCTTGCAAATTAATTTTCACGAAGCTTCGACGTCACCACTCCCCCGTACTGGTGGATGGACGGTGCTGACATAGTCAGACTTTTATTTGGAGCGTTGTGAAACTTTTTAGTTCACATGCCCTTCCTGTTGACTTCCAATGACACTTTCGGGCTCGACATCTGGACCAAAAGATCGCTAGACCAAGCACTAAACCATTGTGCTACGGAGACCACACTTTACTGTTAAGTACCATGCATGATTCAGCCAATTAATGACCGTAGCCAGTGACATGACTATGTAAGCAATGAAAAATGGCATCATGAATTGAAGATTCAATTTAGAAAATCAAGACATCTAACGTATTTTCTCGAAAAGAACCTGCGGTATCTGTGTTTTTTTGCAACTTAAGTGATGGTTCTATTTAGGAAGGGTTGCATGAATAAATTTTCGAGCCTCTCGATTTTTGTTGATGAAATTGAGACATCGTGTACATTTATGATGAGGCGGAATACGAAAGGGAAGAACTCGAAGAGACAGATGACTAAGGCAGCGACGAAGAACTCACGACGCAAGATTTGCAAGAATTATAACAAGAAGCTTATCCGGAATGACAATACAGAATTGACCATCTTGTTTTTGTTAATCGTTTTATATCGATTTCTGCAAGCATCAGTTGAACGACAATAGATTCTATCATTCTTCAATATTTTGATAACAAAAACAATTCATGACAAATATAGCAATGAAAATAGATTCTTAAACAGAAAATAGATTTCTTAAGCAGCTATATTTTAAGACGCATGAAAGAAACACAGGAGGCAATTAAATGATCATGTGTCTATTTTTCTTTTTACACAATTTTCACCACTAGCAAAGCTACGAGCCACGAACGAAGCTAGGGGTTACTCAATGAAGAAGTAATAAATAGTATTATTTTAAGTAAATAAAAGAAAAATAAGATCTGATCTAATTAAGCTGTCCCCGTTAGAAACTTGTTCTCACGCCTCTTGAAGGTATCAAGATTGTATAGGTCAGGGAAAGTGGTCTGGGGAAGCTGAGTCCAAAACTGTGCCGTGCCAACAAAAAACTTTTCGAGCGACTCACAGTAGGTGCGCGTTCTAAATTCACACGATAGCATGTGAGTGCATTAGCTCAGCATGTGCTTCTGGAGAAAATCTTAGGTTTGGGTACGCACTCATTTACTGCAGAGCTGCTTCAATCGAAACAGTATCTGTAGAAGAGACTGAGTGAAACAACATCCCGTCTGACGGAGAGCGGTTGCAACTTGTTAGCAAGTTTTTCACCCATAAGTTTTTTTGAAACTTTTCTCAAACCGTTCAAGGAGGTTAGGATGTGTTTTTGGGGCGCCGGGCCACATGCACAGATGACAACAATGCTCCATCAAAGGACGAATAGCGAACTTGTAAAGATAGCAGAGTGTAAAGATAGCTGCTGGCACGATAGAGACTACCAATCCGTAGAGCTGCCTGCTTAATAATGGACTGGATGTACGGCTTCAGTGACAAGCTTTACCCAACCGTTAATCCAAGGAAGGAGATGGAATTTTGTTCTCTGATCCCTTTATCTTACTCTTAATGCCATTATCATCATCATGTCCTTTAAGTCGTGAGTGCAGAATACTCTGAGTTTTTGAAGGATTGAAGGAAACAAACCATTAGGCGCCCCATTCTGAGACCCTTAAGTCTTCATTAAGAACGTCACTTAACCGCTGACGTTGTTGCGTGTTCATAGCTAGTTGTTATGTTGATTGTTTAGCAATCAAGAACTTATATAAAGTCAACTGTCGAAGAACAATGGACAGCCATCGTTAGACAATATAAAAACGTATGACTTATATGACAGTGGCAGTGGCTTTATACTAAATCTCGTAAGAATTAATTGATCCATCTTGGTGCAGGTAATTTTTTTTTCAATTCATGTTCGAATTCTATTTGAGTACGGATTATATTAAAGGGCGGGTTCTACTGGAGAAAAAAGATATGTAGAAACGCATCAACGAACATCTGAGAGGAGAAGCAATTTCAGAGATCTCAATGTACTTACATCCATCCAGCAACCATTTCAAAATTCTAACAGAGCCTAAGTTTACAAAGACAGCTGAAACACTTCCGATAAAACAACATAATGGACCTTCCATGAGTAAAGAAAAAACAGATTTTCTTTATATTCTCTTACACACTATTTGTTTTATAATTTTCACCGAATAAATCACAGAAATTAATCAATATAATTGCTTTCAACTGACTTTAGACTGATGAAGGCCTCAAGTGAATAATGGTGATTGCTTATCTAGCTGTCAGGTCACGTGTTGATACACTCATCAGACATATGGCTGCATCAACTTCAAATTCTGCATGTTCATTTCAATCTAAATTCCTTATTATCTTCTGTGTTGGCTGATAGCTTTTTTCAACGCACTTTTTGAAAATTCCAACAAATTGTCCCGTGTATAAAGTTGCGGGAGCAAGGACCAAGTTGTGCAGGAAGCGAGGTTGTACCTGAAGCTTTCACATAGCATTGTACACCTCTTGACAAACACGGAACTACACGCCCCCAGGATTGGGTGCAGATAAAATCCGAACAACGAAAATCTAGTAGAGGCTGCTGGTTAGATATTGCGCCGAAAATACCAGATTTGATTAGAATTGGTTAATTGTATCTTGAAGTCAACTTTAATCCGCAAGAAAATCATAAAATTATATTCTGAACAAATTCAAATACCTCCGGGCAACCAAAGTGAAAAAAAGGGAAAGTAGTAGTTCGAAGGGGAATCATAGCAAGAAAGCAATGTCGGTCAGTCATAATTCATAGAACGAAGAACTTCTTGCGCTTGAAACCGTACACTCATTGTTCGTGCTTTGTTCGGTGGTATTATAGATGTTCGGATTTTTACCTTTGGTTGCTCAGAGATGTTTTGACTTGTTCGGAATATAATTTTATGACTTTCATGCGAATTAAAGTTGACTTGCAGATAAAATTAACCAACTATAACTAAATCTGGAATGTTCGGCTGAATGTTTTACCAGCTTCGAGAAGATTTTCCGTGTTCGGATTTTATCTACACCCCACATCATTTACATTTCATGGAAAGCTTAGACTGAAAAATCCCATGTATCTTCAATATAGAGTTTGTGACGTCGACTATAAACACGATTTTATGGAGCTATTGACAGCAGATTAACGCATTTGCAAGTCATGTTCCTTTGCATGAGCGGTCGTTTGACACAAGTGTATACAGAGTTACAGACATATCATCTGGAGAGGAAATGGAACATATTTGTTGACATTCATACGAAAATGTTGTAAAGTCATTCACACGTATGTGCGTTACACGAACGCACAAGTCAAAGGAGAGAGACTGAGTGAAAACTATCATCATTGTCATCAATAATATTAACTTTGAGTTTTGAAAGTTAAGAATTATAAGGGCGACAAACTCCGCTGAAATTCATCAGGGAGATTCTTCCATCAATCTCTTCATCAAGTTCATGGATGTTGACCTTAAATAGAGTAAGGGAAAAGCAATGGTTCTAACTGACAAATCTCACTACAAAGCTTCTCCCGTCTGAAATAACTGTTTCAATTTCAACCTTCGTTATATAAATTAATTGATTCGATAAATCATGCCTAGTCTTGTGTTCTACGCGGGTCAGAAGAATCAGCAGCAATAATTTTTATTTCTCTCGTAGGATTGACTACAAACGGACACGATAAAAGGGATTGAAATTAACAGAGCCCACGAAAAGATAAGTGCTAGATACTTGATTTCCTTTTCAGCCACGATGAGTGCTTGGATGAGAGCAAATAAGGGAATTTATTTATTAAACAATTTAACGTCAAAAAAGACGTGTCAAGAGTTTGCGATGTTGTACAAGTCTGGATTGAGGAAAGACGTAGTTTACTAATTCGCCAAATCTCAAACATCGTTTAGAAAAGATGAAACTGCGTGACACTGTCTTCCATCTATCTATCAAGGTTTTTAGGCAACCGCTTAATGCCAAAGCAGTGAGTCGTGTTTACAACAATTATAACTCAAGAGCACGAATATATCAATCATATCACACACAAACTACATACTGAGTAAAATTTGCAAATGTTAATGAATCTTGGCTAACGAGAAAACGGAGTGAGTTGCCTGGCATTTCGGTAGAATATAGACATCATATTGGCTGAATTTTGATGTGCTAATAAACGGTTAAAAACAAAATTACTTGACAGACTAATAAAGCAGTAAATTAGAAGAAGCATTGAGAACTGAACTTACTTGGGAAATGAATTTGAAGTGGTTGAATTCATAATGATGAATAAAGTTTCCAATTCATGGAATTGAATAAGATTCATTGATAAAATCACGCAAAGAGACTATGAGGCGAAGCTGCATACCCAAGAAGGAATCACTGTCATAACTTAGGAGATACTTAGCAGTAGATAGTAGTAGCCGTAACGTACATTGTAGTGGAGTTGCTAGTCTACGTTCAAGAGAATCGTTCTTGTCATGAGGAAGGCGAGCTGAAAGCCACTGAAAGCTCGAGTAATAAACATCATACCATCATGCAGACAAGAGTTTTCTAGAAAGAACGATTGCACTTCACATCTGTCTGAAAGAATGTTTTCATCTATGCTAGTCTACGCTGTGATTACAACTCCTTACACGAGCAACTACACGAGCAACTAAAATTGCGGCCACTTTTCGATCCATGATGAGTCAGATAAGAATGGACAATCGATGGAAGCAAAGGCATGCGCAACTCAAGGCAATAGAGTGGCCACGCAAAGGCAATTACTTTTATCGTGCACACCAGGACAAAACTGCTCTCGATTCAATCATCAGACAAGAATTCAACAAGTACTTCATACAAAGAATTGAACACTTATTCTGTTTCTCCCCTAACTAGCTACACGTAGCTTAGCAAATTTAGTTAGTTTCTTTAGAGCAGGAAAAATGGATCTGTTAGGTTACGACACATGTCCAAATCATTAACTATCAGACTTGCTTTATTGGTCAATAGTATTATAGTATAGTCATTGTGTAGAATTGAGTTATAAATGGTTAGAATCATAATAATATATGATATATGCTGTACTTATATATGTGAATTAATTCAATTTTCTTTATTATATGACTTTATTATTCAATAAATTAAGTAATATTTTTATCTGAATAATATTGTAAATCTATTTATGTGTACATCTTTTGAAGTTAATTATGAAGTTTAGATTTGATTGAGATATTTTGTTCTCTCAGTGTCAGGTAATTTGTAACATGATGAAGCGGTGGAATGTCCTCTTATAATCACGGTTGAGACTTAAAGAAAGTCACTTCAGTCAAAGCTAGCTTATCTCTCCAAGGTCATCAGTGACTCGAAGGATTTGTAAAATACTACTCTTTCTTCTGTATTGCTATAATGATCACTCAATTCCGTGCCAATTTCTCAAAAACAGTATAAAAATTGTGAAACTCACATGCGGCACAAGACAACAAGAGTTTATTTAAAAAATCGAAGCTACATTCACATTGGGCATTCAACTAATAATCAGTTGTTACTCTTCCTGATATGCTTCCTGCGTCATCATTGCCAGCGTTTTTCAGCAACGGATTGAAGATTTCTGATGACTCTATTTCTGTACTACGCAAAGGCTTGAATTTTTCTGTGATTATGGATCGTACATCGTACAACGAAAAGATTCAGGATCTTTTGGTGAACGAAACCACTTATTGTAAGTTAAAGAAGGATCCTACAAAGTGTACTGAAAGAAATATGAACAAACTTCTTTTGCGACTAAAGAATAATGGTAAATTTCCAGATTTCCTTTATTATAAACTTCGGAGTACCGATGGAGTATGTTCAAGAATATATGGCCCACCAAAGTTGCACAAAACAGGAATACCTCTTCGTCCAATTGTTTCTTTCGTTAATTCTCCCACGTATAATTTATCCAAACACTTGTGTGAAATCCTCAATCCGTTGCTGAAAAACGTTGGCAATGATGTTTCGAGTTCTTATGAATTTTGTGATTTTGTGAAAAATGCCTGCTGGCGTCCAGGTGATGTGATGGTGTCATTCGACGTCAAAGCTTTATTTACTTCTGTTCCGGTTGATTTAGCTATTAGTGTGGCTAAAGATAGACTAACCAGTGATTCAAATTTGTGTGAACGTACGAATCTCAGTGTGTCTGATATCATTTCGCTTCTTGAGTTTTGTCTTAGTTCTTCAGATTTTTGTTTTGACGGTTCTTTTTATCACCAAAAGTTTGGGTGCCCAATGGGGAGTCCTGTTTCTGTTGTTGTTGCCAATTTGGTTATGCAATTTATTGAAAATCGAATTTTATCGGATAGCACGTACGATGTACTACACTGGCGTCGTTATGTCGATGACACATGGGTAGTTTTAGCGGAGAAAAATGTATCTGTTTTTCTTGAATACATCAGTTCTGTTAATGAGTCGATACAATTTACTTGCGAATTTGAAAATGAGAATCTGTCTATTCCATTTCTGGATCTTCGTACTTCTAGAAATGTAGAAACGTTTTCTTTTTCTGTTTCTCTATTTCGTAAAGCTACCGAGTCTAATCGTTATTTGAACTTCGCATCCCACAACCCTGTTTGTCAAAAACGTTCTGTTGTCAAGTGCTTGACTAAAAGATCTGTGGTTTTTTCTTCTTCAGATGAAGATTGTAATATGCAAACTAAAGAAATGTCAAATTTGTTAGTTGCCAATGGCTATACCCCTGAGTTTGTGAAACACAATATTTTCACTAATGTTCGGTCTACTCAAGAAGTTGAGCCCAGGATATCTTCGATATGCCTTCCATATGTTGCTAAGACTTCTGAAGCCATAGCTAGAATTCTTCGCCCATATGATGTCAAAACGTTTTACTAACCATGTAAACGTATTCGTAATTTTCTGCCGACTACCAAAGATCCCATTGAGTTTTCTCAAAAGAGGGGAGTTGTTTACAAATTGTCTTGTAACAACTGTGATAAATTTTACATTGGACAATCTGGCAACAGTCTCGGAACTAGAGTGAATCAGCATCACTCGGCCTTACGTCTTATGTATCCGGAAAAGTCTGCAGTTGCAGAGCACGCTCTTGAGAGTGGTCATGCCATAGTGTGGGACGAACCAAAAATTCTTGAAACCGAGAGGAACTACCACAAGAGACTTTTCCTGGAAGCTTGGCATTCAAAAAGCCAACAAACTCTAAATCGATGTGAGTTAACTGTCCCTTTTGTATATAATAACCTGCAACTTTTGATTTTATTCTCTTCATTTGTTATTATCGCATTGTCTTAATTGCCGTATTCTTTTATTGTTCACTATCGACTTTGTCTATCAAATTGTCTGGCGAATGATATTCAGTTCATTTAGAGACATCAATGTCAGTCTCAGTCCTGAAGACGCGATCCGAGGTGGTCGTGAAATATCGGCAGTCTTGATCATTTAATATAATTTACGTCGTGGAACATTGAATTTTGAAACTAAAACTCTATTAAAATGTATTCACACATTTTCAGGGCTTCAACTCGTCACATCTCATATCTGATGATTGCTAAAAAGTTGCGGAACTGTGTCTGAAAAAATGTCGTGACATCTCTATCTCAGACTATATAGCCGCAACGCTGCAGCACTGATTTAGAAGATCGCATCATCATGGCGCCTCATTCATATGAATGTCGACAAGTGACAATCTGACCAATGCTCCTGCCCAACAAACATAATCTATTAAGGCTAGCATCTGCCTTCATAGTCGCAAATCATCATTTGAGAGACGCTCTATTATGTAAGATATTGTCACTCTTGGTTACATAAGCATGAAAATATTAACTGATTAACTATCAATGGACTTTTCTTTGTTCCTTATCTTTTACGTAATCTCGTACATCATCTGACAAAAACTAAGAGCCAATAGAATGTATAACTGAACGCGTACAACACGCACAATCAATTTTCTTGAGTTATTAGAGATGAAACTTATTGCAACCTCCTTATTTCGGAAGTGATTAGTCGGTAACCTCTCGATAATGTCTCTTTTTCCAAGAATTTTTATGTGATTACTGCTGATAATTTCTTTAAACATCCTTTCTGAAGAGTTGGTCAGTTCCCCTTTTCGATCGTCTCACTTTCGCTCAATTATTTTCTACGTTGATGAGATCGCAAGATGTTCGCGAGGGCGAAGTAGAATTCGATCATTTCAAATGGATGACCGTTGTTTAGGGCGTGGGTGGCCGTCTAGACCTTGTACAATGGAAAAGATGGGATGAGAATGCGGGGGTGGGTATTCCTCGAAATTCTCATCAAAAGGTAAAGTTAAGAATAGAACGAACTTCGCTTGAACGGTTTAATAATTATCAAATAACGCTCGGATAACATTGAAAGGAAAACCAGATAATGTTAGCCTCTAAATAAGGATGGCTTAATGAAGATGATGTTAATCAAGAAAACATCACCAAACTTCGGCGATCCTTTATTTCGTAAAAAGGTGAACTTTTTCATAGAACCCTACGGGTCTCATTTTGAAATGTCACTTTAAAGCAGCGATGGGCAACCGAGTTGGGATAGCGGTTAGAAAGGCTCGCGGTCCACTCATTTTGAAAGCCGGTAATATAGGCCTAATATTCTATTATTCCGTACTTTAAAGTGCACGTATGGAATTCACGTACGTGAATATATAGTGGTTGTATTAAATTGATGGCAGTGTACGGGTGGACGTTTTTCATTTTGTTATGTTTACTAAAACACATTTTTCTTCACCCACTTGTATATTTGCCAGAGACGATTTAGTAAAAAATAAAAGTTTTTACAAACCCGACGTTTCGAGTGACCACACTCTTCATCTGGGGAACGGCCGGCCAACAAAAGAATGGCTTAAATATGCATCCGCGAACGAACGTTCATGTGACTCGCTCATGTTTGCGATTGATTTTTGGTTGAAGTCTTCTAATGTATTCTGCTTCGGACACTCTAGTTCTCAAAGGATTAAGCTGTTGATCAATGATTTCAATTCTAAACATATCAATAGTGGCATTGTTATATTCAGAATGGACAAAGCGAGCATGATCAGATAGGGCAAATATTGCAAGAACAATCATTTATGTTTTTATTGAAAGTATTCAAATTGTGTTTTAATTGTTTTCCAGGCTTAGGAATAATTTTAATTGGTAATTGGTATTCATTAGTAAGTTTTCTTAATTTTCGCAGGTTATTGTCATTAATAAAGTCGACATGGAAATTACATTGTTTTTGTTCTGTAGTATTAGTACGAAATCTCGTGTTCAAAAGTGTTTTCTTTCAAGTCAGAGTCGGAGTAATTATTATCTTTTAAATTGCGAATGGTAGAATTCATATGCTTCTGAAAAGCATTATTATTGGAACATCTATCCTTTATATATTTGAATGTATTATTCACAAATTTGGTTTTCACAGACTGAGAGATCCAACTCCGTTTATCTAACGTAATGCCAGAGTGAGTTGTCTTTTTAAAATCTTGAAATTCAATGGTATCGGATATCGATAGAGTTAAATCTAAAAAGTTAAGTTTTCCGTCTTTTGGAATTTCGATGGTAAATTGTATGTCAGAATGAATACTCGTAGAATTAAAGACATTCAGTATATTTTCAAATACATTGGGATCATTTTCAAACGGACCGAGGATGATGTCATCCACATATCTGCGGAACAGCTTTGGAACAATATTGTGTTTTTCCAAAATAGCAAGAGCTTTTTAATTTCAATGTAATCAACAAAGACTATAGCAAAAGGTGTCCAAAAGGGGGTCCAAAATGGACATTGAAACTAAAGTTCTTGCTATTTTGGAAAAACACAATATTGTTCCAAAGCTGTTCCGCAGATATGTGGATGACATCATCCTCGGTCCGTTTGAAAATGATCCCAATATATTTATACATACATACATTATACACATACATACATTATACACATACATTTATACATACATTACAAATATATATATATTTGTAAGTCGAATCCCCACATCAACAATTGTTACATTAAACACGTCGTCTATAAATTCACTTCCAATATCTGCAGTGAATTTTACATTGGTTCTACCAATCGTCCGCTCAATAATCGTTTTAAAGAACATCAATACAGTATTAAGAATAAAGACAACAAAAGTGCCCTATCTGATCATGTTCGCTTTGTCCATTCTGAATATAACAATGCCACTATTGATATGTTTAGAATTGAAATCATTGATCAACAGCTTAATCCTTTGAGAACTAGAGTGTCCGAAGCAGAATACATTAGAAGACTTCAACCAAAAATCAATCGCAAACATGAGCGAGTCACATGAACGTTCGTTCGCGGATGCATATGTAAGCCAATCTTTTGTTGGCCGGCCGTTCCCCAGGTGAAGAGTGTGGTCACTCGAAACGTCGGGTTTGTAAAAACTTTTATTTTTTACTAAATCGTCTCTGGCAAATATACAAGTGGGTGAAGAAAAATGTGTTTTAGTAAACATAACAAAAAAAAGTGGTTGTATTACACAACAAAATTTTGCATGAAAATGTATACAGCCGTATTGTACTCAACTAATTTGTTCATTATTAAAGAATCATTATTTACTTTCTGCAATTCATGTGAGTATTGAAGAGCGAATAGGCCTATAACAAATCATGGAAGCTTTTCTATTGTGCAATTAAACGGAATTTGAACGGAACGGAACGGTATTAGTGTAGAAGTATACATGAAATTCAGTACAAATTATGTACAAATGAAATTCAGCAAGAATATTTGAAAAAATGTTGGCCCGTCAAAATCTTGCGGGTAGATTCCTCCATTCGTAGTCAAGGTCTAATTAATACAGCCTCTCTTTCTAGGCTCATTGAGGCGTGGTTTATTACGTAGAGAAACATGCTCAGCTGGGCATCGAATACGATATGACGTAGCATAAACTCGCGCCGGTGATGACCATTTTGTGCATATGCGACAAGACATTCATTACGAAAGGAGCATGGTTGGATAATTCGAACGTGAATTTTTGTTTTTTGTGCCATCACATTGATCATTTAGTTGTTAATTGATGGTTTAGAAAATTCTAAGGAGGATCCCTCACCCTTAGATGTACCTCCCAAAGGTCGAAGTCGGAGTGAGTCATTTTCACATCATCGATTCAAATAATGTCCGCGGGCCACTTTAGATATGAGAAGCGGTGGCGGGCCACGCATTGCCCACCACTGCTTTAAACGGTGTACTGACGCATTTAGTCAAAGATCGTGATGAATTCTTCTATGCTATGTTTATGATAGGTTTCAGAATCCTCTCCTCTTAGGGAATAATTAATGCAGTGATTAGCGGAAATGTATCAGAATTAAGTTAAAGCAGCATTTTTTGGAAGAAAGAACTTTGTGATCTAAATAAAGCCTCGCTGTTCGCAGGATCGTACAAAAACTTTTTGAAAGTCAAAGATAGATCGAAATATCAATGTTTGGAACTCACAGTTTTCTTCTCTATTATTCAGAGTAGGCATTAATGATTTTATATTGATGGCTTCTCTAAAACACAAACTGATGGTAGTTAAGTCAGAAGCCATGATGGAAGTCTCAAGAGGGAACAGGTTGTCGCTCTATTAGCAAGTTTGTAGGTGCTTATGGATGCTTGACTTTTTGAAACTTTTTGTATGATCCTTTTTCTGTGAACAGGAGGTCAAAACGACGAAAATTTAGATAAACTTATATTTCATCAGCAGGACTTTATTGTGAAAATGCATTAAGTTTCCATTCCTAGCTATAAACAGCATCATGAAAGCTATAGATGCTTTAAGAGGAGTTTCGCTCATGTTGGGATGGTATTTTCTGGAGTAAAATGCGGTCCGGATACGCACGACCCGCCCCACATAACGTCAGTCTGTAACTTTGCCAATAATTCAACTATTAGCTCATAATTTCTTTATTCTAGAACCTTTGTCATCTCCCAGGCATCGCTGATGTTTAATCAATTAATCTTATCAATGTTCAAGCTTGCTGTATTTTCATTTGCGAGTGCACCTAACTTTTTATGCACTTCTTTTTCTTTCTTCTTTTGTTGTAGGCCTATATCAATCGTGAAGAAGGCATGTTGACTTTTATTGATGACATCTTGGATGACTTTGATGTTTCCTAGTTACATTTCTTTTAAAACTTCTAGCTTTTTGCTTCTCGACTTCTTTAGGTAATGTCAGATAATATTTATTTCTACATCACATTAATCGAAGTTTGCTAATAAGCTTTATATTATGTTCTTCTGTTTATATAGGCACATTCGTTTATGCAGTATGCATCATAAACTAATGGAGATTGCTTTCCTTACCATGTGAGATTGTCAAGATTATTCAGCACATTTAGTGGTGTAATCTTGTTCGCATGGTACAATGTTTCTTTCAACCAACTTATCGGTTCAAAGACCGAGTTCCAACGTTCAATTAGGGAATTCGCCCAAATTGTTTTTAATGTATTCAGAATTACATTTGCCTCATTCATCGGAGAGATATCTGCGTTGTTTATCGCAAAATTTGAACTGAGAAGATCATTTTTACTGGTACTAAATAACACACAGCTCAATTCTCAGTTTATCTTTTCTGCATTGATTGATGTCATGCATCAAGATATGGGAGTAGAGGATTATTTTAGTTTATTGAAATCCTCCTTTCTTGTAGCAATCGTAGCATTTAACAGTAATATCAAGATGCTTTTACACATCTCGAATTCAAAGGATTCTAACAGCGGATTTTGAGCAATGATAGAAACAATGGAAAATCACAAAAAAAATTGGATAGTGCAGATGACGATAAGACAATTGGACGTTCTCATCGTTAATTCATCTTTAGTGACTTCAGATCAATCACGTAAGTTTTTTCTGCAAATGAGTAAAACAACTGAAGATTGAAGGCACAGGAAACTACCAACACCATGATGTTTATTAAACTGATGATGAATATAAGCTTTCAGTGAAAAATACAATATTTTGCAAAATCCCGACTTTCGGTGACCCTGGAGTCAAGATTGGCAAAGACTCGGGATTTTGTGATCATGAATTGCAAATTAGATGTGTATAGTGTATAGTGTATAGTGTGTATAGTCTTCCATCACTCGAACCAGCAAGCATTCTGCAGCTCAGGATTCTGAGAGGTAGAATGAATATGGGATGCTTCATAGCTACACACGGTATTTGGATCGAATGGACTTGCCAAAATTGCTTAGTGTCTAGTCCACAGGGTGGCCGCTGACGCGGAAGACTCAAATTCCCGGATAACTCCTGGATTTCGTTGATTTCTAGGAGTAGAAGACACCCCGATGGAAGAGAAGCATCATCAAAACTATTTGCTTAAATAGGTGTGAAATATTTGGTAGTCGTAAGATCCCTAAGATAACTCTCCCTATGTTTTCAATTCCCCAAAATTCAAACACCAATCAGCACAAAATTTCTGAGGCACTGTACAGGTGTTTCCTACTTGCATGCACAAGTGAAATTTCATGAAAATTTGGTCAAATACCCTTTGAATATCTGGCGGCAGTGTAAAGTGCAAGCCATGTGAATAGATTTGAATTACGCTCGTATATCAAAATATTTTCCAAAGAATCTAGTTTCTGAAATGCTAATATTCGTGAAAACACTTCAAATACAGAAAGCATTAAAATGTCGGAATGAGCATTAAAAATTTAGAGATAATTTCGATCATTTCTGTCACACAGCGTTCGATTTAAATAAACCATCGCATCCTAATGTTAGAGCTATCATCAGCTTTTAAGATGAAATAATTCCCTTCTGTTGTCACAATCACAAGACTATATGTGAGATAGTAGATGACGATCTGAGAAAAATGGCGCCTTGTGTTGGAAATGTGACACTACCCCAAAAGCAAACAGTATTTACAGAAATTAGTATGCAATCCGCTTTAACACATATGCTCCACCTATTGAGAAAAAGAACACCTGGTTATGATTGCGTACAATTTCTATCCGATCATAATATTTTAATTTGCTTATACATCAGCAATTTGCATAATTTTTGTCTTTAACAAAATTATTGCCTCCGGCTTTTTTAAAGATTTTTTATTGATGACATTGTTCGGCGGGATTGAATGAAGCAAAGACGCATAACAACAAAAAGTTCAGGTTATTGGCACAGATAATGCAATGAAGGACAGGTTGAGACACATGGATTTTACTATATATTCAGAAGATCATAGCTATAGAGCAAGTAGGCTTCACTACATAAATATCACTGTAAAAAAGCAAGAAGTTCTTCTCTTTCACGACAGTTGACTAACATACACTTGTTCCTTTGCAAGAATAATATGCCATCTACTGATGTTCAATTTGCTTCATTCTTCTCAATTCTAAAAATCTTCCATCGAAAGATGTCCATATTTGGGATTTCACAATAATATTTTATTTCAATGTAATGAAAATCAAACTTACACGTCAAGAAAGAGATCATTGTATAGATATACAGTTAGAGTACAGAGAACTAGCACATGATTGGATCATAAACTGCCCTTAATACCACACTGAACTCAATGATGCTATAGGACACTGCAAGTGACATAAATCATAAATTGGAATTGTATGGCCTGACACAAAAAGGGAGAAAAGGGCATGGATCGGCGATATGTTTTACAAAGAGGCATCTGAAGATACTGTGATAACAAGGTGGGTTAAAATCATTGGTAGGTTCCAAAGAACCATGATCAAATACCCAAGACCAAAAATCAGAACCCAAGATTGTGATATCATTGCTATTTTTCACCTTTTTGGTAGATCTCATATGTTAGTATACTTTACTTTTTAATTGAATATCGTGTTTTTGGATAATTCATTCAATACATGTTTTGAATCAGCGGTTATGTCTATAGACATGCTGGTCAAGTTCCCTCTGACAAATGTACTTGAGCTTCTGTAAACTTCAATTATTCACATCCTTTCATATTTAATATTAATTTAACTTTTTGTAATTCTAAGTGATTTTTGATTGATTTGATTTTTATGAATATCTATTTTTTATTATTATGACTGCTATTATGATTACCATTCTCATTTTCAACTTATATAATGATGTAAAATTATGCTGTAAAATCAACCAAATAACTACATTAGTGTTGAATGTTGATGAGCCACAGAAATCATCTGAACAATGATGTCAGACATGACTCGGATACATAAAACAGAACAAATTTCTAGCACAACATTGCATTCATCATACTAAATTGTGGTTTAATGCCGAGTTCCCAGTATGATATCCAAAAACCTCATTAAATGAAATTAGAAAATCGGTCTTGTCGCACTGCACAAGATCTTAGGTTCATTGCCCAATATTTTGGATGCCTATCCAAGATTACTCAAGACTTTCATGAAACCCAAGACCAACCTTGGTGAAAACTGCAATTTTCTTGGTGAAGGGTGGTAGAGAGCGCTAGAAGGGTTTGTGGTTGAAAGCAACTTCAAAAACTCTTAGCTGTATTGTGCGATGACCATCCATACTGCCAAGACTGTCATTGTCAAAATCATTTCCACAAATAGTTCGATGTGTGTTGGTGTTGCGTCCCACAAAAAGTTCGATATACTTTTACAGATATACAATTCTACTTGTTAGTTATTCTTCGATCGTTGATGACGTAAATGATTTGCGCCACTCTTTGTCTGACTTTCGCTTGTACAATAATTTTCAACAACTCGTTCGACAGGCAGCTCGTGGTATCAATGTGTTAGACGTAGTTGTAACTAATCAACCTACAAAATTTGAAGTACCGGTCTGCATTTCTCTTTTAAATCGTTCCGATTATAAGGGAATTTATGTTAACAGTGTTGCTGACTCGCGCAAGTCCATTTCAACCAAAAAGATTGTCATTCGTTCCTGTTCACCATCATCATATGCAACTTGCCGTGCTGTACTTGGATCACAAGACTTGAAAAATTTTATTGACTTTGAAGACCTTGATTCCATGGTTGCTGTTCTACAAATGTTTTTGAAATTTTGTGATAATGTTTTTCTATCGTAAGACTGTCCGTATGAGGTCATGTGATGCACCTTGGATTTCTCCGTCTTTAAAGGCCCGCTCATATGCGCGTGATAGAGTCCTCTCTTGTGGGAACTACAGCAAGTATCTGACAGTTTATCGTGGAATTTAGCGAAAGCCAAAAGGAAACATTTTGCTCGTTTGTCATCTTCTTCAACTTCTGCAAAATGGAAGAGTATTAATTCACAACGAATATCCTTCATCGAATCTGATTTGATTGACGATACCACTGCTCATCGCTTAAACCAGGAGTTCGCGCACCATTTTTCTCCGAAAGACATTCATCTATTTCAGACGAGTTCTCATGTTGAATCTCGTGAATTTAGCATGCCCAGTATAACTGAAGAAACTGTTTTCAATTTGATTGCGAAGCGCACATCGAATTCCACCGGTCCTGATGGAATCCCCGGTAGCTTCCATTGGATGTTTGCGGATGTGCTTTCAGAGCTATTGACGATCATATACAACCGATCTCTACAAACTTCTGTATTCCCAAAGCTTTGGAAATGAGCCAATATTATCCCAATTCGATAAACAAAGGTAATGTCTTCAGACCAATCTCTATATTGCCATTCCCACGAAAACTTTTAGAAATTCTCATTTGTGACTGCCTCATCCTTCCGTCCATTATCGAACACCTTGAGTATCGACAGTTTGGCTTTGTTCCACGACGTTGTCGAGGTTGTCGCAGTGCTTTGCTTTCAATACGTCTGTCGGTTTTACAACATGTCACTAAAGAGAGATCGAACAGCATGATCGCATTTGACTTCAAAAAAGCTTTTGACACTGTGAGTCATCTTAAATTGTTGCGTTCGCTTGATATGGATTTTAAAAGTTCTTCTCACACTATTAATTTTGTTCAAGATTTTCGGAAACGATCGTTTCCGAAGAGCCTGCAATAAAAATATATTGACTCCTTGGAATAGAGTGACTAGTGGAGTCCCATAGGGGTCTATTTTGGGACCGCTTTTATTTGTTTTGCTTATCAATGATTTCCCGAAATTTGACTGTGCCGAAATTGTTGCATATGCAGATGACATAACTCTGCTTCAAAATTGTAATAATGTGTGTGAGGATTTTCAATCTGTTGTTGATCACTTTTGCGATTAGTCAAGAGGCAAAAAGCTTGCCTTAAACGTTGAAAAACTAAAATTGTTTATTTTAAACAGAAATCACACACCTATTTTGATTGGAAGATCGCATATTGAGCAGGTTAGCAGTTTGAAAATATTGGGAGTGCATTTTTCTTCTGATCTCAAGTGGAATGTCCAATTTGATTATGTCTATAAACTATGTGTCGTAGCCTCTCGTTTGTCAAACGTTTAAAAAGTAACTGTAATAACCCTGAAATTCTCTTTCAAGCCTATGTGGCTACATTTTTCTGTCATCTATCTTTTTTCTAGTCAGTGATGTGTGACATACCCAAAAGTTATTTCAAGAAGTTTGAGCAGCTTGACCGCCTAACTATAAAATGGGCTAGTTTTTCTCAAATTCCATGTATGAGGAGCCGACTTGACAAATCCTGCAATAAACTGATTAAAAAGATATCTGCAAATAGGGAAAATCATCCATTGTGTCAATTTTTTGAAGCACGAAATGTCAGTAGTGTGAGACACAGACACTCTCTACTCCACTGATCAGGAAGTCTGCTCTGTATCTGAAATATTTTGTGAAATATTCTTCTCTTTCATGATGATTATTTGTGCATGTTTACCTGTCCATTTCTGTCATATACCGCTTCTGTATCGACTTAATAAATGTTGTGTATTGTGTCCCACAAATAGTTCGATATTTGTTGTTTGTTGATTCCACAAGCAGTTCGGTGTGTGGTGTCTGTTGTGTCCCACAAATAATTCACTGTGTGCTTTCATCTTGCGCGGTTAAACTTGGCCATTTATGCATTGATATTTTTTGAATACCGCATGTCCTATATCACTGTTCGTGCATTTTCAACTTTTTTTCTGTTAGCAGAAGAAAAACGACTGTTAATACCATATTTGAGGTCGTAGATTACAAAAATGAGACTCATTTTTGATTATTTTGGATTCTTCAACTCTTATTTAAAGTTTTGTTACATGGAAAACAACAAAAATTAGTAAATTTAGGCCTATAGGCATTATCGTGCTGTATTCAATAAAGGTGTCTACAAGGCTCTCTTAGTTAACGAAGTTCATAAAATGCAGCCGAATTACTAATATTGTGTTTATATGTATTCATATTAACATAATGAGCCACTTTCCAGGTCAACTTTTGTAGTTGTTTGAACCTGTTTCTTCGTATCTCGAGTTTTCTGACTCACTGTACTTTGTAGTAAACTTTGATACAGGGAAGTGAACGGTTTTGCTCTACGAGTTGATGTCATGGTTGGTGCATGCGAAACTTGAGGATTAAGCGCCGAGCACAATAGCAGAGTAGCTACTGCAAAAGACCTTGACCACATCATGTCAGGCGCTCTTGCAAAAATGATAAGAACCAGTTCTGCTATGCTTGTGATCGACTTTTGAGTAAAACATCACGACGTTATTCTATTGCTCTCAACGATAATATAGCAACGGCGCAAGATTTATACTTTGGATAGAAAATAACACAAGACGTCGGAAAGGTATGGGCTCCTGAATACTCCTGTTCCAGCTGCTACTATTAGGGCTGAGGTCAAAACTCGAGTTTTGTCCAAAACTCGAGTTTGGCTGACTGTTCAGTAAAACTCGAGTTTGATGGTTGAATATTCGCTTATTCGAGTTTCTTCAAAATCGAGTTTGCCTGAACTATTCGTTCATATTCAAGTGAATGAAAACTCGAGAGCTTTCATTGGATTAGTCATCAAGCTCACAGTGATGCGAGGCAGCCATTCGGACGCATTCGTGTGAATGATATTTATTTGGCTTCGACGCCATACCCATGCATGTGGTGTTGTCATTCAGACAATTTTGACGCGCTATGATCATGGTGGTTGGCGGCATGCTTGCGACCTCAGAGACAGAGAGAACAATGGCATAGATATCTGATCTACATGGCTATGGCTTTTCAGAAGACTGATAGCATAATCTTCCCTAACTTAAATGATAAAGCCACACACGTTCTAAAATATAGCGCTCTAGCTTTGAGTGATTCGTATGCAATGATATCGATCAGCAAGTCAGGGTTGACATCGCTACTGACGACCAAAGCGACGAATAATGCGACTGCTTTGTTACTTTACTCAGTTCAGCTTTTTCACACTTCCCATAGTTGTTCACTGCTGTTCAAGCCCATGATGGAAATAATCAATCGCAAAAACGCAAAGAGCAAAGTCTGGACATATTTTGGACACGAGAAAATCGATGACACTGTGTGTGAAACATCTGTTATATGCAAAATATGCAAGTTTAGAATAAAATTTCACGGGACTACTACAACAATGTTCAATCATCCCTCTTCGCGTCATCCTCTCGAGCATCAAACGATAGCTAAGGTACTGGAAAAAAAATTGCGTCAAGAAAAATCGAGCTGACTTCGATCATCGCACCATCAACATCATCTGCGCCTGAAAATTCTTCCACTTCGGTTGCCTCTGGGGCTTCAAGACAAACTTCCATTGCCAATTCGTTAATCCAACCGAAATTCCTGTCAAATCATGCTCGACAGAAGCAATTGACTGATTTGCAGAAGCTGTCTCAAAATCTAAGGCAACGACTTCAGTGCAATCAATGGAAGAACCAATACATGATGCAACCAAAAGCAAGTTTGCCAAGTTACTTGCAAAAGCTGTTCCAACAGCAAGAGATCTAACAGAAGATTTCAATGAGCTAGATATTTTCTACCAGGAACCTTCGATTGCCGTGGATCGTAATCCTTTACAATGGTGGCAATCAAAGGAAAAGATTTATCCAGCGCTGTCCAATATAGCCAAAAAATACCTATGTATCCCTGCATCGAGTGCCTCCATCGAGAGAAGCTTTAAAACTGCATCAAACACTGTGAACAAAAAGCGGACATCTTTGTCCACGAAGAATGTTCGTATGATGACTTTTTTAGCAGCCAATAAAAAGTAGATGAATGATGTTTAGGTAAGAGGCCTATGAATGTTTTTGGAGTCTTGTTGTAGATTATTTTTTTGTGATGAAGCCAATTATAGAACTATTCATCTAAATACATAGAACACTTTTCTCTTTTACCGAGAATTGAATCATCGTGTCAGCATTTTGAAAAAGTCCTTCAAAGTAGCAATAATTGCAGGCACATGCATGCTAAAGAAATCCATCACCAACTGAAAAGTCATGAGTATGATTAATCATCAACACTAACTCTACTAATTCGACTAAATCTGACCATGGAAAGTCCCCTTGAATACAAACTGTCGGTGATATCTCGCGTGCCTTTGTAAGATTGAAAAACTCGAGTTTTGTGTCAACGAATACTCGAGTTTCATTTTCTGGTATTTGCCCAGCACTAGTTACTATACTTTACTGGGTTGGATGAATGGTACGCGCAGCCGAATGCCTTTCGATATTCCCAGGGTTTGGAGAGAACAAAAAGACCATCATTCTGACTGCTTCTTCTGTCTCGCAAAGGTAGGTGGAGCAAGGTCAAAACCTTTTTATCCCGACTTATGCTCAAGTAGAGTACCTGTGCCCCATGCTGAATCCTTACCAATACGGAATCCACCCTTGGTTAAAGTTGACAATAGCAGTAGTACATCAGATAAAGTACCTGTATTACACGATGACGAATTCGCGAACATCGACTCAATAAGGTTAGTGCAGAGATTTTCACAGGACCACAGGTAGACAAAATTGCTGACAACGATAGATTTGTGAATGCCCTTACTTTTTAAGAGCAAGAATGTTTGACGTCCATTCTTGAGGCATTTAGAAATATACTAGTTTCAACCGATGTTGTTACCGTAAGAGAAAAAAGAAGATTGGTGGATGTAATGATTCGGCATTTTCATGGAATGGAGATAAATTATAGCCCTAAAGTGCATTACCTTGGTTTGCATTTGCCAGAACTGTTGTCTCGACAGGTTCAAGTTAGTGATGAGCATGGTGAAAGACTGCATCAGACATTCAAGGTGTTTGATACTCGATATTCAAAGAAATCCCTGAGAAAAATTTTACTGGACTATATTTGGATGAATGTAATTTGATATGTTGAATGATGACAGATCATCACGAGTCTTATAGAATTGTTTTCTTTTTCTTCAAGTACATCTATGAGTGTTCATATAAACATTTCATTAAAATGCAGTCTCACTACTGAAATATACTACTCATAAGATAAAAACCAATAACGTCATCTACATAGTACATGTATCCTTGTCTTAGAATGAAGTACCATCACTTCTATGCTCATCCGCGAATCCAATACAATCATTGTAGCTCCATAAATTAATATAATTTTCCTCCACTGTACGATGCAATAACCAAATATGAGCTGTTTTCCAAGTCAAAATAATGAAAATTAAAAATTCAGCATAAATGCTAGAAAATCCAAATGAATTTAAAACAAATATTGTATTCATGTTTTGTACACTCAAATTGATAGGAAAAAAGTGAAATTGCTTT
Source organism: Prostheceraeus crozeri (assembly GCA_907163375.1). Classification (NCBI taxonomy): domain Eukaryota; kingdom Metazoa; phylum Platyhelminthes; order Polycladida; family Euryleptidae; genus Prostheceraeus; species Prostheceraeus crozeri. The sequence goes on along the minus strand of CAJQUW010015337.1, from coordinate 257,689 downwards.
GCTAACAATTTAGTGCACGAACAGTGTATTCATTTGAGTTTCAAAGTTTCTTCATTGCGTGATCATTTTTACTAATTTGATTTTATTCATTTGTATACTTCTGTTTTACTTGATTCAATCTCGCCGAAGAATAACGAACCGCCAACCATCATCATCAATAAGCAATTTTAAAAAAATCTGGAAGTAATCAATTAGCTAAAGAAAATTTCAGTTGTCAGAAAATCACCTTTGGAAAAATGAATGTCTTCGCATTGTTGAGACCATTCCTAGTCTATAAGTCGGAATTCTCACTATTTCTTCTGATCAATGATGAATTAAAGAAATGGAGCAAGAGCTAAGAGCAGACGCATGCATGACTTCGGTCTGAAAAAGTGTTAGCGCTTGCGGAATATCTAGCAAACATTACATATAGCTTTGGAAAATGAAAAAGTGATATTAGTATTCATACATCTTGCAATTGAGAGCCCATAGACAATTCTTTGGTAGGCCAGTTCAGAGACGACTAGTTGAGTGTCTAGATAAATTTACTAAAGACAGGAATATTTAAGCACATGTGATGTGAATTCACTCTATAAAGCGTGACATGCTTCTCGAATCTAGTCCATCTCGTCCGTCCAGTTCACCGGAAATTGGATCTCCAGGTGATAGAAAATTACTTCCATTCCCGAAGGAGTTATAATTTGATTTGTAATGCTTTCTTCTCATCATAAAGAAAACAAGCACTTTCCAGGCATTCATGAATGGAATTTCGACATAGGGAGCGTTAAATTAATATTTCGTTAAGTCATTGCAATTTGGAAATAGTTCTGTTGTCATTCGTTTGGGAGTTTGAAGATTTTTAGGAGAATGTGACAGAAATAGTAAGTTAGCAACTCATGCGTTAAAGAGACATTTTCAGAAAATTCGAAACATGTTACTCGAAAATATATGTTAAATGCCAAATTGATGGCATACTCGATTTGAAAAGAAGAATATTGCCGATGTTGAAAGTTTTGGAATGTCAAGCTGTTTTGGGGAAGAAATCGATATGTATCGATTCCGCCTTCAAACTAGGCACAAAGTAGTGAATTTCGTTCAAAAAAGACAGATCTAGTAGAAGCTTTTATGTTATTATTCAGTATGAATCCCATTTTGATATCTCTCTATTTCACCGCTGGTTGCAGAAATGATTGCTAACTAACAAACACCTAACTTGTTACCAAAAATAGAAACATACCTGTTTACTAACAAAATTGGCTTGCAGAGCTGATTTTTACCTAACGTGGACTTTAAATATTTATTGAACACTAAATTTCGACTTTCAGAGAAGCTGTGCTTTAGGTGATCATTAACGAGATAGAAATTTTACATTGTAGACTTAGTAGCCAGCAGAGACTGTTTTAACTTATTGATTTTTGCGATAGACGTGTGAATAAGAATGCTATCAAAGTGATTCGATCACATCTTTGCCAAGCGAGATGGAATACGTTAAGTATATGGAAGCGGAGGAAGGTGAATTCATTCAAATACGCATTTCACGATCTTTGAAGGACAAAAGTGATCCTATTTTATATTGGAATGATACTGAATTCGTGGATAGATACAGATTCAGTAAGCAATCTGTCCTCTCATTTTATACAAAACTGGAATATTTTCATCGATCTCTACGTACGGTTGGAAATCGTGGTTCGCCAATACCACCCATTGTGCAGTTATTGGTAACTTTTCGATTTTACGTCGCTGGAGTTTTTCACCGGGAGAATGGTGACCTTTTCGGTCTCAGCGAAGCCTCCGTTTGTCTTATTGTCCATCGCATTTCCAAAGCTATCTGTTGTTTGGCATCTGAATATCTCGTTTTCCCTGATTCTCCCGAGAGTTTGCAACAATGTAAAACAGGGTTTTACAGTATAGCGAATTTTCCTGGTAAGTAGAAATTACAAATGAAAAATGTGAAAAAATAATAGATTGAAATATTAGAATTAGGACCTGTAGGCTAATTTCATCTAGGTCGTAGGAATAAATGCAAAAATTGCTGACAGCGTTTGTTTACTATAGAAATGTTATTCTGCTATGCTATGGGATTTTCTCGCGGAGAACTCTCTGAATATTTCCATCAGTAAAATGATATTGAAATATGAAGTAATTGATGATGACTTAATTAACTCTGTTATAAATTTCCAGAAAGATTGCAGAACAAAATAGACCTAACGGCTAATATTAAAAATAGGTGTTAAGTACCGGTAACCCATAACATTTTCTGTTCACGCATCTTACTCATATACACACTGGTTAACTCAAAACCAGATGACTACTGGTATGCGTTCGTGAAATCTATATGCTCCAGGTTTAGGCCTCTTTCATACAGGTATATATTTTCGTTACATTATATATTCGTATATTATATATATAGTTTATCTCTTCGAAATAAGCTTTACGAATGTATTGAAATAGGCTTGAGTAATGAAAATAAATATTTATAGAACCTATGAACAAAGTTATACATAGGTCTACATATATACACGCATAAAACATTTTCATTACGTTTCAGGCGTTGTCGGAGCGCTTGACGGCTCTCATATTAAAATCAAGAAACCGTCAACGCCTGAGTCCGAGGAATACCGCAATCGAAAAGGTTGTATGTCCATAAACGTTCAGGGAGTATGCTCTAATGACCTCAAATTTACAAATTTAGTAGCTCGTTGGAAGGGTTCGACGCATGACTCCAGAATATGGAGGAATTCTTCTCTGTGTATACACAGATAGAGGCTATAGCCGTTTCCTCGACGGTGAATTCGAGGGATATTTATTGGGTGACAGTGACTATGCGTGTACTGCACATGTTTTAACGCCGATTCTCAACCCTACATCTGCGGGAGAGAGACGATACAACGCTTCACACATCAGAACCAGAAATACCATAGAGCGCGGGCATTCGGACTTTGGAAGTCGCGTTTTCGCTGCCTCCTTGGAACCTTAAGATTTTCGCCTAGAAGATGCTGTCGAGTAACAGTAGCAACTGCTATTGTGCATAACATCGCAATTGAAGAAAAAGTGCCACATGTGGAAGACGTATTGGTGGAAGAACAGGACGTCCATCTGGATCCCAATGCCGATGGGAACGCTTCAGGACATACTTTGCGTAGACAGATTATTCAGAATATTTTCACTTAATACAAGCCTACACATTAGATGGAAAAAATTATAAAAAATTTGTTAAATTGTTAAAATTGTTAACGGTGTAAGTTGTCTTCAACCATCTATGAATATTTGTATTGACCTACTTAAATTACTCTAGTAGGTCTAAGCGCGTACAAAATAGAACGATTTTCCATGTAAAATGCTTTTCTAGATTTATTTTGGAAGTGAATCTATCAATTAATAATAGTCTGCTGCAAAAAATGTAAAAAACGAAGCAAAATTGATAATCATAATGAACAATTGATGAATTAATAGACGGGTAAAATACGTAGTGCTTGGTTTCTCAATATCATAATTTTATAAGCTCTGATTTGATTTAGGCGTTGCTACTATTTTCCACAAAACTGCATTCGATTATAGTATGTTTGATTTCATTAGTTTCCACATAAAAAATTTCATTATATCATGTTAAAAATATTCTGTTTACTGTGAGATGAAAGACAGATACAACACGTGAAATCTAATTTTATTATTTGCGGAAATTTTGGGGTAGAAAAACGTCTGAAAATCGAAGCTTAACTACAATCACCAAAATTTTGCCAGTATAGCGCATTCAAGTTTCGTATGGCTGCCTCATGTTCCTTTTCTTTGTATTGACACTCTGATTGTTTCATTTTCAGTTCTGTCTCAAGTATTTCAATCTTGATCTTATGGTCTGCTTCCAACATCTCCATTCTTCTATCGTGATATATCTCCGCCAGACGCTTTGCTGATTTCCCTTGCTGTTGATTTCGTTTGTTGCTTGGAAGATCTGGATGATCGGTTGTCGGTTTGTCAACCTCGTCGTCTGACCCTGTGTAAGGAAACAGAAAGCGAAATATAGTGTAATAACATACTGATACCCGTAAATTTCAGAAATACTTGATAATTCATTTTCTGAAGGAAAAGTGCTGAATATACTGAATAGTTGCGTGATAAAAATGTTCTACTTAATATTGGATATGTCGTGCCAAATTACGGCAGGTGTGTGACTCCTACTAATGATAAATTGAATATGCAATAAATTATGATGTCATGAATTGCTCATATTGATTCTCCAAGATAAATTCCTAGGTACGAATATCTGAAATAGGAAAGAAAACATTATTTGATAATACGTGGTTGCTTACCGCAAGAATCTACATGGTCGCTGTCATGCACGCCTTCCAACGGACCCTGATCCTGGCACACTCCAGCAACCAAACTGGTTGTTCCAGTTTTATCTTCTGTATTACTGGATAGGTCTCCCCCGGTTTTGAACTTCTGCCTCCTCTCTTCTGCTAACTCATTTTTGGCGCCAGCTTTAGTTCTTCTCCACATATTCTGCAAATGTAAGGGAAGTGGATGCAGGATGGGACACTTTTTAAAAAGTATCTCCAGACAATTGAAAACACATTTTAAACCTATAATAGTTATGTTTTTCATTTCAGTTGGTCGTGCTTAGTTCAATAAGACATCGTTCTATAGGTTTCTAGACATTTGTTACACTGCAGGATGTTTAGTAAAAGGTTTAGTTTCAACACTTTCAAAAAATGTGGATAGGATGGGACAGCGGTTAAATGTATAATGTGAGCATTTTGATATCATAAATACATAGCGAGATTTAGTTTATGATCATGATTTATTTTATGACATTTTTTGATATTTATTTAATTTCCATTAATAATAATTGTAACTCTAGCATCATATGTACATTATTTGAAAGAAACATCGAAATTTACAAATTCTATAGGCCCAATGATCAGACTGTAAGAGGTAATTTTATAATTATAATTAGGAAGATGATAGATTTTCATTATGTTTACTGATCATCATGTGATAAAATACATTAATGGATTTATATTATATATATGTATATATATACATATTTCATTCATATTACAAAATACAAAAACAAATAGCAAAAGGAAACATAAGTGAAACACAAGTGTTAATTCTTATGTGTATTTTAATGTATCTTTCAAATCCGAAGAATCAAACGATATTCAATTAAAATTCAATTTGATTTATATCTAATTCAAGGAATAGTTATAAAATCAATTCTATTAAATGAGTGAATTCGATTTAAGCAATGGATCAAAATAAAGACTGATGGAAATGATATCAGTTTAATTTAACTTAATCTTTATTATTATATATGTCAAAAGAATCATGGATCAAAAAATATGTCTCTTTAAAACAAGATTACTGGTATTACAAACAAAAACAAATATTCCGTGCAACAGTTATTTCCTATATCTTAAATTGTGGTGGAGAAACAGCAGCTGCTCTCCACGCTTTTGTAGAACCCGGGATCGTGATTTTTCGTAGATCGCTCCAAATTCCGAAAACAAGTGTACTTAGTCCTTTCATTTACTCCTTAATTGTATTCTGACATGACAACGTTTTTTACAACAAATTATCAAATTTATATTTGTAATGTAATTGTAAAATGTACAACTGACATAAAAATATAAAACCATAACTACTCCTGAATTGATTATATCAGACATGACATGATCTCGATGATGGTCAAACTATTCGGCCGAATATTCGGCGCCATCTGGCCGAATACGAAAACCACTATTCAAAACACACCTAATTTAAACGCCACTAATAAATTTGCTCCATGGGAGCGTTGTTGTGAGGATACAGGACATTGCTAGAAAAATCACCGCAACAACTTAAACACAGTAGATAGCTGTCGTAATCCCACTTGGAAGTCAAATGAGAAAAAAATCTGTATTTGAAAAAATTTACAACTTCATAAACAGCAATGAATACACCTCTTCCACTTGAATGATGGTGTATCAAGTCGATCATTGACAGCAACAGTTGAAGTGAAACGGCATTCTGATTCGAAAATATCGTGCTGTCCCATCCTATATTCGGAGGATAATTGTAAATTAGACCTGCTAGAAATGTTATCCTCAAAAAATAAAGAATTTATTATTATTATTATTATACGCTATTCCCATATGCGCAAATTAGCTACATAACCATGACATAAGATTGAAGTGATAGGCCCTAATGATTAATATGATTCTGTATTGTAAGTATACGTACGTACGCACATTACATACTACCATTTATTTGAAAAGGAAATGCAGGGATAAGGAGTACTTACTTTTAGTTGCCTCTGTTCACGTGGGTGCACGTTCTCCTGTGCATTGAATTTGGTAACAACATCATCCCACGCTCTTCTTTTTCCATCTTCTACACTTTGCAATTTTGATTTCTTCTCGATAATTGGGTTATTGGCAACTAATTCAGTCAAAATACGAATTTCGTGTCGTGAAAAGTTTGCCGATCGCTTCGTCATATTTCATACACTTTTACGAATTCTACGTGAATCTGTCAAGAACGTACGGTTATTATAATTGCGGTATTCGTGATTCATTCAAATAAACTTGCCGAGCCGCCTGCCAAACAATTGCAGAAAAATATGTCAGGTCGGATATCTATGATGCGTGACTCACAGAGCTGTTCACTAACTTTTAACAATCAGCTATAATATTTAGCTGCCAGCTACCTAGCAATCAGTTAGTTAACAGTTTCTGCAAGCCGATTTAGAGGTGATCTCTAAATTCTGTAGTTAGAGCTCAGCATTAGTTAGAGGTTACTATTAGTTAGCAATCATTTCTGCAATCAGCGGTCAGAGTTAATGCATAGGGTTCTTTCTTGTCTTCTCCGAAATTACGTAGTAGCATTTTTTCAATGATACTTTTTTGAATATCTTTCTTACACTACTCAAAAATTCGATCTGGCAATTCAATTTTTTGGTGTTACAAGATTATTACTTCTGATGCGAAACTATAATCAATGATCGAAAATGCAGATTCTTGCCCAGACATTTTCAATTTAGCAGCAGTTTCGAAATTCGATGGCTTTAGTCTATCAAGAATACTAGTTCAGAGTAGGAGAATACAGAACAATCAACAAGGGAATGTACAAGGGATGCAAAAGGGACCATCTGACCAGGATTCATATTCATTGGTGACATAATTTGTTTTGGAACCCCCCCCCCCCCCGGTCCTCCCGTCCTCTTCCAGATCTTATATTGGTGACATCTACAAGAGATGCGGCTCCGGGGGCGAAGTCACACTCCGTACTACAGATGACGAGGAGATAACCGGAAGAGCAACACCCGCTCCCGCCCTCCTACAGCGTGTCAAGGGTTAATTAAGATTATTTCACTAATGACTTTGATACAAACCCAAAGAGATAGACAGCATGCATGACCGAATTATCAAAATGAAATTTTCAAATGCAATGATCAAATCTGGTTATTGCACTTTCGGATGGGTTAGCGAAATAGCTTCAGGATTCCGCGGGGCTTCGAATCAAAAATTATGACTTTGTGTATCCCTGACTCATTCTAGAATTCATTCAAGAAATTCAAAAAGTCCCAGATATCTCTACCACTTGCATGTAAAATTGACAAATTACGCTGACCGAAAAAAGCATGGGAAATTATTTATTAGATGCGAGTATTTGTATTCAATCATTGATATCCACACTTATCATTCAGATTCAAGAAATTCGAGGGGATTTCAATCGAAGAACTCTTAAAGACAAAAAGTTCTCGAAGAATTTGGTTTCCTACGGAACTGAACTATTTAATCTGCAAGTATTAGAGATGACTGTACTACACTACGTCATGAAACATGAAATTGATGTCTTTATTTCCACAAAACATTGAGATTTTGTGATCAATTAACATCACTTTGTCAATATTCAAGGAGATGAATTTCTTGAGAATAATGCTGAAGTTTTGATAAAAACATAATGATGGCTTTGTGTTACTGATACCTTGATATTAGTTTGGCTTGACGGTTAATGCTATGTTGACTTGGTGGATGAAGTCATCTGATTCTCTTCCGTAGATTCTTCAATTAAAGACTTATGTCATGATGTCGCCGGTCGATCGCTCAGTTGGTAGAGCGTTGGTTTATAATGCCAGATGGCCAATGGTTCAAATCCAGCAAGCCGCACAGTTATTTTCCGTCTGTTAAATTAGTAAAAGAAGCCTCTTGCTGCTTCAATATTTTTTTCCTTCCGTTCTTATCTTTATGCAACCTGTGGATAAAATCATGTCTTCATATGCACTGCTGATAGTCAACTTTCTGGGATGTTACCGCCATTTTGAAAAACAACTTCTGATGATAAAAGACAATGCTACATTCAATTATTTGTAGTTTTAGAAAAATTCCTTTCGATTGTTGCCTTTTCTCGGGTAACTAATCACAATATTCAGCAAAAATGAAGCTGCTAGGAGTTTGTCATCATTCTCATCGTGCTTCTAATTGTTGATGTTTGAATCCTAAGATTGTTTCATGATATTTACATAAGAATACAATGAGAAAATGAATATCAAAGATGCCGATGTTTTATTTTTATTGCTCCAATGACAGAATCCTGACGTTAAATTCAACTAGAACTTAGAGTAATAACAGCTGAAATCCTGTTTGCGTCAGCTCGTAGCGCTCGCATGATGGAATAAATGCTTGAGAATTATTGTCAAATTACGCACGATGGTTGATCACGGATTTCAAGTATTCAATTATGTTTATCTACCTACCTTGAGAATATCGTTGTGTAAATTTATCAAGATCTTGTACGTGAGTCCTGTGGTTGCGTTTGTCCAAACACGGAGACATTTCAACTGTTGAGAAGTACTGGATACTGATAAAAAATATTAATGAAGTGAATGTAAAGATTTGTCATTCTACTCCAGTTGTCATGCACATTGTCGTGCCTTGTACAAGTTCTCAACGAGGTTTTTGCTGCAAAAGAGTACTATTAATGTTCCATTCGAAATCGTGTGTAGGTTCAATAAAGCAGGGTACACAGGATTTTAAGTGGAAAGCTGAATTGACGTCTACGTTGTGTGTCAAAAATACTTACAGTATAGTAAGGACATGAATCCAATGCATCATGAAAATCACAAAGCATTTCTGATTTTGTGAGTGACATTGTAGTCAATCAACTACACTATATTTGTTATATAAATTTGGAGTTAGATTAAATCACGGCACGTTTAAAAAATCCGAAGAATCCAGGAAGCGGAAGAATGCAAACTAAAACAAATACCCTTGTGGAAAGTAGTGCAACAAATTAGATTATTAAAAGTTTTGTGTGTATAAATATAAATCAATACCAAAAACATAGAGATCCATGCCCCTGCACAGAGTAGGATGCATAATAATATTTATACAAAGGCTAGTCGACCCAAATTTTAAGGAGAAGTGAGAATGAGAGAAGAGATAAGAGAAGGCAAAATAAATAAAAACTAATAATCAATTTCAATTTATATCTGACAACTCAAGATGAGAGCTCAGCATGAAATATGACGAGAAGCCAACCAAAATAATAGATGAAGAAAAACACGAAACACACTTTGTACTGAGTCATCAGGGAAGAACCATGTGGCTGCATACAGCAAGGATCGGCCCTTAATCTCCAACCTGAACCACATGGCGGGGCCAGGTCGACCAAATCAATAAGGAAGGATGCTCCAGGAAGAAAGGTCTCTCCAAGCTTGAGAAAACATATCTAAAAAATTAATTGCAAACTAAATTTGGATACACGATGACATAAAGAAAACAGCGGTTAGCCAGGCATTCTTATGGTGAAGGTATTTGGCGAGGTGAAAAACAACCAAACTTGTAGATGAGAAACCTATTTCTTGAGAAGGAGTTAATGCAGGAATTCATAACTGGATTAACCTAAAATCCCCTATTCTTGAAAGCACTGAAAATACAGTTAGTTTTGGAAATGAATACGGAAGCACTTGAAGAAATTCTAGCAAACCTGACAAGCTGGACAACATAGATGGTTAAGTCAGTAGTAATTGGCATATTGATTTTCCGAAAGGTATAAAGAACCACTGGAAAATTGAAAAACTGAACATTTGTATAACTATTGTTAAAGATCATAGAATGTGAATCTTAGCAATGAAACACGTGTCCACGAAGTATTTGATAATATTTGCAACAATTTATAATCGAGTAGTCATTAATGCTAACAATTAATTGTTTAGCGCGTACGTACATGTGACTGCATCTTCTTGCGCACATAACCTCCCGAAACAATACATAAAGAAAATTTGATCCGATTTCGTTGGTGTTTGTAGCACCATTTTTTGATTACCGCTTTATGAATCAGTCATGGATTTTAATTGACTACGGAGTGATAAAGATCTGCATCATGTTGCATGAGCATGGAAAATGAACAAGTCTCACATGTCAACTGCATCAGACAAACAATAGGGCACAAGTACAGAAGGGAATATGATAATAGATAAGTGCTGAAGGAAACGAAAATAGTGATGCTATAATATGAATAAAAACAAAAACGATAACATCAATGGCGGAAAGAAGCATAAGAAGCATGAAAAAGTGATAGCCTGGATGAGGAAATCAAGGGACAACTTAGAAGCGTTTGATCAATGACGATACACAAATAAGGTACTAAAGTGGCAATACCCACAGAAAGCATTTAGATTCAAGGAGCAGTTAAGCTAAGATGAACAGCCTTATGAATTATTCATCAATATTCTGCAACATTTGATCGACTTCTCTTTCAAGTCGCTTGACTTGCGATTACTGTATTACTCGCGTAATTCTGATTTAGGTCGTGGCCAGAATCGGTAACAAATCATTTTGAGCGTTAGGGTAAAGAGAAAACTTTGTCGAGTTCGTGTCAATAATCAACACTGTCATCTATCACGCCACTTTTTCTCATTATTCAAAGACAATATTTTAAATAGAGGGATACATTTTCAATGTCAAAGCTGTTGCCTTGCGTTTTCATGAATTGCACGATGTAATTAATTACACATTAGTTTCCTGATAATCGGACGTACACCTGTCAAGTTAGTGATTCGCATTGGTTATGATGAGAGATACTGTCAGAAATTATCTACAGATGAAGCACTTTAAGAAACCCCTTTGTCTGGCAAAAATCATGGATGGATAACAAGATAGCATGGTGTGTAGTAAGCAATGATTTATGGCAAGAATTATAAATGACTGCAGCATTGATTGAAAAAGCGAATGAAGATCTATTTAAATAAGAGTCAGCAGGCGATTAGAAGTGCAACTTTTCAAAGTTAACCATGAAGCATTGAAGGAAGTCGTCAAGAGGGATCTCAGACCTAAAATCTCTCAGAAAACCATCTTCGACTCTAAATGTAATCTCCATCAAAGTTCCTATTAGATAATGCAACATATTCTCTAATGCACAAGGTCCATCACATGCATTTTCGAATGACTCACTCCTCAATTATCACGCCACTGAGTATCTCATCAACGCAAACAAAATTTTTTTAAAGAAGATAGTAACCTAAAAATAGGTGCAGAGTCGCAAAGATGGCTTTCACATGTAATTTTATTTCCTTTGTAGGTGCCCATCGGTAACGAGTTTTCATTAATGGAAAATGCATAAGTCTTGATGCCAAAGCTTCGTCCGTACTTTATTAAGGCATAACACGGAACTGATGATAGCGTGACATGGTGGACTGACCACTAGGTGAAAATCGATCCAACTGGTATGGCGTCATGCGGACAAACAAAAGAATTTTATTTTATATGTTATTCTGCTCAAATAACAGTGACACGGGTGATGAAATATGCTACAAGTCACATTGAAAAAATGATGAAAATCACAAGACAAGAAAAATAGAAAACAAATAAATAAGAAATTAACCACAAAAAATTAATACATAATTGTGTCGTGATAATCATAAAATAACAAATAAAATGATTAATGAGTATCTATTACGAGAGTATTATATATATGGGTATTATTACGAGAGTCACGGTATCATAGGAGAAAAAAATTCTCTCCTTTTGGATACATAATTGAGGTTCAAGCCATTTGATGGCGACACCTTTGGCAACAAAAGTTCATATGAGGACCGCTACTGTTTAATCGATGTAAAATCATCGATGCTCCGACTAGCACGTTTAGAGCACTCTTGCAGATGCTTCGCAATGATCGAATTAGGAGCCCTGTTCGATCGAGGTCAGGTTGTACCGGTCAAAATCCAATTTGGTGGGTGCTCCTTTACACAAACACGGAAAGAACGACTACATATACCCACGCAGCCTGCTCCGCAACCACAAAGAAATGTATACACTATGTTATGTCGACAGGGTAAAGAAGTCTGGTCTCTCGGTGCATTCGGACATAGGCGATATGTTGTGAAGGCCACGGATAATTTGAGCTGATAAAAGTGCTTTCACACAATCTAAACGATTTTGTTATGAATATTTAATTAAGTACCTGTAATTTAATTGTTGATGATTCAATCGCATTTTGATCTGCATATAACATGTTTTACAGGATTATACTCATGCCTCCGTTTAAATCTTTTGTGAAGTGATCAACTGTCCTGTTTCGCCATGTCCATATTCATAGCAACATTCATTTCTTAAGGATATTTTAATACTTGATTACTTATTTCCTCACTGCTTATCATGTTTGGTATTAGAGATCGCTCTGCATGGCACTGCATCTCAGTGGAGTACATCGATATTATTCATTTAATGCGAAGTTAACTGCGACAAACGATGACACCGCCTTGCTGAGCCATTCATAAATGTATCGTGTCTCCTCTAAGCACCTACTTTTAAGTGCGACACTTATTTGAGTGCACGACTTACCAAATTGAATAATAGCAATAATTATTATACATATGAAATATGGTAATGCATGGTCATCAATATTATCATAATCTTTATTGTCGTTCAATTTTTAAATCAAATTACGTTTGTTACTCCAGGATGTAGTTGATTATTTAAGCTGCTCGACTTTAGTGAAAATTGCGTTGATACAGATACATGAGTGATTTCAATATGGCACCTAAAGAATTATGAGAATCCAAGTTAAAATACTGGAAGATAAAAAATGCATTGACAAGGGATGAAGAATCCAGAAGCACCGAATTCAGGAAATGTACAAAAAGCAAAACCAGTATTGATCTTACAATTTTAGAATTCCTGAGAGTTCTGGAAGGTTCTCATCCCTGATGAGCATACATGACACTACTGCTACAGAACTGGAAAAAATTAAACTTAGCACTGAAAAAACTCTATCTGATAAATTCTTGGAGAAATGAGATAGGACCCAGATCACATTTATGGATATATGACAATGAAACTAAATGGAAATAAGCTGAATGTAATTCAATACATAGAGAGTAAATTAACACATTTCTTCCTGTTTAGCCAGTATAAATTTCAATGAAACATTTTTTGAAGAAATCTTTGTTTCTAACGTTGATACCATTTCTACCCTTCAGCTGAAGTTTGTCTGAAAGCTGCGTTGGTCATCGCTCAAATCTGCTGCAGTTGTGTTGACAATCGGCAGCTATAGGACACTCAGACAAGTTCATAGTTGGAAGACACAAGACAAAAAGAGATAAGGGGGAGAGTGGGAGAATACTGCTTTACCACTGTTGTTAGTGACGATCTACAACGACTGTGAACTACGGGGCACGTTGCTGCAGCTCATCACCGGTAAGTTTGGCACTCTGAAAACACCGTTTTTGTCCAGCATATTACTCTCTACAATCCAAGTTGACAAAAATCAATGCCAGAAACTGGTCTGTCACTCTGCTGACGTTTAAATTATTAATGCACGATATGACAAATATAAAGATAGCAACTTTAAAGTTGTCTACTAACATTCATACGCCTGTCCGCTTTGATCAAAGACTTGGCTAAGTTTTTGAGTGACTGGTAACTGCGTATATTGTGACTCCAGTTTGTCGTTCAAAGACCGAACAATAAATACATATCCTTAACTTCAATTTATATTCATCAAAGTTTCATGAACGCCTTGATGTCGTACGCCTCTTTGGAATGAAAAATCTCGAACTCGTTGGCAAACATTCGTTACAGGCACCGAAGAAGACACTTACATGCACTGGATTGATTCAAAAGGGTCGCAATGTTTATTCTTATTGATGGTGGATGAGAAAAATTTCAGTTTTGAGCTCGTAATTCCTTTTGAAGTCAAAGTTGGCGGGGAATAAGTTATTAATGTAGCGAACTTTCATCCAGGTGGGAGGAAATTATCAGCAAGCAGGACTTCTCTAAACATTATCCTTTTCAAAGCAGGAAAAATGAAATTAATATCCGAATTAATGAGACGAGACAAACTAATTCCAATAGCAAATTCCCTTTCTGCTTTGCCGAAAGTGAATTATTTTCATGCGTGTTGAGCTAACTCACCATAGATATTCGAAATCTGACCGTTTTCCATTCTATCCAAGAATTGACAGCATCGATAGAGAAAATCTGAGTCTTTCTTTAGCTGATCTGCACGGATTTAGTTTCAGTCTTCATGTAGGCAGTCAGCACCTTATGGTCCAGTTAATAATGATTAATGACTGATATGACAAGCTAAGCTATGGATATGGTATCTTAACCCGAAAGGAAACTTTGTTACCAAAATCAGGACAGCACTTTTCAACGAAAAATCTGTCCCATGTTTGAATTTGCTCAGCTCACGAAATGTAAATGGACTAGCACATGTCATCGAATCCCCGAAAAGCTCCTCTCTTAGTAGACTGTCGTCGGCACTCCTAGAAATCCTAGAATCATTGACGTGCAAGTTCATTAGAAAATTTAACTTCTGTACGAGTTCGTTCATTCATTGCCTGATCGTCTCGTAAGAATTCTGTCGAGCAGAATACCTTCATGCACTCCAACTGCGGACCATTTCACAGAGAGATACATCACATAATATATCTTCTTTTATTATATCTCATCTACATGTTCATCAAACATGGCCCAATTCATACAAAAACATGGGCACTAGCACTGCCCTAAAACACTCCTAAACAAGATACGCATTTATTAACAGGAAATTTATTTGCTATTTTATTCGCATCTGCCATTGTCTTAGCAACAATCAATCATTTGTTAAACTTCATACTGACAGACTTCACTACTATCGAATATCTGTGTCTTCCATCTATTTTGTCAATAAATGTACTCCGTTGCCTGCGTTATGTCACCACTTGCATCAGCTACTCAGAACATGTCAGTATGAATATACTGCCGAGTTTGATCATTTTTTATTACTATTGTCTGATGAAGTAGGAGGACTAACAACCTCTGTGTTACGTGTGAGAGATGCATTAATTAATTTTGATTGATGGATATTTTGCACACTTTCTTTATCGATATGTTTCCACATTGATGCAAAATATCTGCTTAATAATTAATCGAATATTACCCCAATGCATCCCTTCAGGACACTATCAAAGGATAACCTACGATGATGGTAGACATAAATTGTTTAGAAACCGAACAATCTTCATGGCCTAGACATATAAAGACTTGTCGGAATCGATAGCCATGTTTTCATCAGGAACGGTCTTCGTTGCAAGTTTTCCGGAAAATGCACATGCAATTTAAAGTTCTGATCAAGATTTCTGATGAGCCATATAGTCCAATCAGTTTCGAAAAATTGGTGCAGTTTTGATGTTGATGAATAAATCACATCACAGTATGAATAAACTTACAAAACAGTGTCTAGATTAAAAATATGATTACCTGGACTTCTCATCAGTACAAAATCTGTCAATTTGGTTTATTTATTGACGCAAACTGTATTCGATGTCCATTCTAAAATCAAAAATGAATCCCAGAAAATTATCAGCACTGTTGAAAATGTGATTTCGCCTGTTTATACATTTTGCTTTACATATCATTCGTTGTTGATGGTATTCAGAATGAACACACACACGCAATATACATAGTTGCTGCACTGACAAAACTATTTGAAAACATGTTTTATTAGAAGATCCCTCATATAAATAAATGCGATGATGTGGGAACGCTTTCATATTCGTTTACGCATGTATCAGGGTTCGGTAAACTGCAGGTGTTAATGCTTTTATCCGTGAAATAATTTGATGACAAAATTAATGCAGGAAATTGTGATCTACTCCAATGCGGTCGTTTATGCACAAAATTGATGATTGTCAATGTTATCCTGTGAATTGCTTATCTTTCTGATAACGCTGTTGTTATTTATGGCAACAGAAAATGAAATTATGCTAGATATTCGCACAGATTAGATGAAGGCGAGTAACGTCTAAATATTATCCCCAAATCGATGAAATATTGACCATTTTCAGTTTACCTTGTTACACAATTTCCACATGCTTTAGTCGAAACAAGATGTTTACAGACACAATATTTCATCTGAGATATTTTTAGTGAACAAGGGCAAGAAGAGAGTAAACACACTGTGTGTGAAACTACGCAGTTGCATTTGAGCTGAGAAGCTTAGACTCCTACTAGGGATCGACCGTGCTTAGAAATTTTCAGCCGTACCGGACCAGGATACTCAAATGCATTGAGCGTGGAAGCGAGTCAGTCGACGCGGACATGTGCCCGGCAGTCCATATTAATCAATGTCCTTATCAAGCATATGATTCACACGTCCGAATCACACTCCTGTTCTTGCCCAAAGCCTCCTTTAGTGCTCAGGCCTATAGCCTAAAGGCATGCGCATGCTCCCTATCCAGTCTTACAGTTAAAATTTATCTTGATTTACCTTTTACACACTTCTGCAACAAACGTTCTAACAGGTTCTTGAGGGCTTGTTGATTTGAATCGTGCTCCTCCTCCATGTATTCAGGAAGAGTTTATAATATATTGTTACCTTGTAGTTCTGTCCATTATTGTTTTATTGTCTTACAGACTGTCACGCCTTATCTTTCCTTTGGTCGTTATACGCAGCATAAGAGGCGCTCCGCGACTGCTGGTCGTTGTGCTGATGTTCAATAAACATTTCCTGGCGCCTACGTCCATTGCAAAAGATTACTGTAAAATTTTACTCTGAATAATAGGAGTCTGGCCTCTCCTGAATTAATTCACAAAATGAAAGATATATCAGCAATATCCTTTTTTTCAAGTAGAGGCGCCTGGTGCGGCAGTATCTGAATGCTTTCTATTATCTGCTCTATCTTATAGACAATGCAGAAGCTGACAAAACTAAGATAGTGATGAATGAAGTTAATTGTAAATAATTCACAGATAATTCCCAGAAAATATTTCTTATCAGCTGAACGGCAAAGTTCACCGTGAGAACCGCAACAGCCGGAGGAAATTTTGCCACGAACTTCGTCTAGTTTTGATTTCTTACTCTTACATCTCTTTACTAGGCAAACTTTGTTCAGACATCGACATTCATTATTTTTGACAAATTCTTCACAAGATAAGGCAAATCAGATAACACCATATAGTAGTCTTCGCTTCACAAGCTTCATTCGATTTTTCAAGATATATAGAAACAGCTGATAGTAATAGAATAGAAAATGGAATGCAAATTTAAATTTGCAGCAGTACCAATAGTGGATTGTTAAGAGCAAGTGCATTGACAGAAAATCGTAGATAATGAGTTGAACATCGAAGTTTAATAATTATGAATACCTGGAAGTGCGATACAACGAAAAAATATAGAAATTGAAAAACTTGTTGATGAGCTAATTGATAACGACATGCTTGTGTTTTTCTTCAAATTGAATGCAATCATCATTCATACAGGATGAATTTGACCGGAAGCACGCAGAATAAGCCATCTTTCGCAAGTCGCGTCATGATCCTCCATAAGCCATAACCATAAGCCATTTGACAATATTTTTTCTCATGACAAACAATACAAGCTGGGAGAAGAAGAAAATACATGATATTTTTCTAATTTTTATAAGAGCATAAAGAATGACAAGTTATCACGTCGGTTCTATTGAAGATCATCGCCCAAGGAGTTTATGATGTGACGGCTGATGACTGATGACTTATGAATTATACTTTGTGCCTCTGCAATCTAAGGCGGCTTATGGCTTGTTCTGTACGCCAGCTCTCATTGAAATTTAGGTGTTGGAAATCCATTTGCAGCTTGTGGATTAACGTGTGTGACTCCGGCTTTATAAACCTCGTCAGATTTCATATACATCAGAAAAAGTATGCTATCCACCCAGCACATTAGTAGAATGAAATGACAATTAAGTAATTTATTTTTGATACACTTTTGAGTCAAATATGAAAGAAGAGGCATTCTTCTTTAATGAATTATTTTCAAGAAGATGTGATGAGCTTTATCACTGTGCTAACACATGATAATAGCTTTGATATAAAGCAACGCTTACTCACTCACTCATCAGTTTCGAAGTTAATGTGGCCGAGAAGATGCTGGCCGTCGCGATTTATGGCAATCTGCAGTACGCTTGTCAGCAACAGTGACAGGGCCCGAAAGGAGTTAGTTGATGCAGACATGTCTAAAAGCTCAAGGCTTAAGTGTAAGTGGATTGTATAGATTTTTGCATACAGCCATCACAGTGCCAAATATAAAGCAATTAATTTCGAATAACCACAATGACATCTGTGAAGAAATGCACTAATGCACTAATAAAATAAGACTAGATTTATCAAGGATTCCATGCATTGTATTTCTATCGTATCAGTCACTCTTTGTTGTGATCGTTGACATTTTACATGTCATACTAATAGATATTCGCTACATGTGACATAATTTCATTAATATATCACAGGTATTGACACGTTATGTATTGTAATGCCCAGGAGGCATTTACAATCATTTTGATAGGCTTGCATCGTAGACAACTAGCACATAACTAGGATTCGAATGCTTTGAAGAAGCATCATAAAATGTTTTAGAAGAACATAAAATTCCACATTTGACAAAAAGGCATGCAACTTCTTCGTGTTATGATATCCAACAAATTCTTGAAATCAGGTCATTTCCGTCAAGATTGCACAGAAACTATGTCATCACATTAGCTGAGCCATCATCTTTAACTAATAGTATTGAGACAGAAACATAATCGATATACTGTTGTGCCTATTACCTATTTAATCTTCACTACAATAATATGCATTATGCTCTGACATCAAATAGATAAGTGCATTAATAACTATCATTACGGTACTGAAACAATTAGCACCAGTGCAATAGCTACGATTAATTGATAAAACTCAAAAATCTTTGTACAAGATGCATTTTCACTTATTGTTATTGATGATACCCACATTGTTCATGGATAGCCATGAATATGATTTTTGTCCAAGAGACGCCGGAGGAAAATGAAGTGGCGACGCCAAAACATGTCAAATTATTGAGAAAATGGCGCCATTTTTCCTTAAGTTGATCAGAAGGCATGTGAGTTGAATAACCGCGCCTCTCGGAGAAAGCGCTTGTGAGGTTGATGGAATGGTGCATATACCTACGAGTTCGATAAGGGCAAGTGTGGGTGAGGGTGTGTACAAAGCTAATCGATCTTTTTAGTGAGGCGCATAATGTTGGACGAAACTGTGAGGTTGGTGAGGATGTCATTGAGTTTGACCGGGTTGCATGTTGCTTTCATGAGAGTACATGTGAGGCTGGTAAGTGGTGAGCAAGAGTCCCTGCTGCTGGGGCATGCAATTCCAACCACAGCAGTTTTAACAATCCAAATTCCTTTCATGAAAATAATAAAATTGAGGAAATCTGTGGGCGGTGAATGAATTCTTGCGAACGAAGAATCACATACCTGGATGTTGTGCAAAAGTAAAAAAATCAAGATTTACTTATTGATATAGAATTCAAGAAATTTGTTTAAAAAAGGATAAATGAAAATATTTCAATAAATCTTGATTTTCAGATGTAGATGATATTATATTCGAATCATCACATTCAAAGTCATCTTCGCTATCGCATCAAATTCCCTTCTTGACATAACATTCTGCTTGGTTTCTCTGCTGGTATACGTAAATTTAGATGGGAAAGGATATTAATTCCCTTTTCAACATGCAGTCAATGAGCATATTTTCCAGCAAGCGAAGTTTATGTCAATTTATTCACACGATACTAGATCATTATTCGAAATGTACCTCTCAGAACAAAATTACCGTCATCATGGTTGATTGATTAACAAATGTGACAGACGATCCTTCCCATAGGAAAGTGCGATAAGTTAACGAAAATACCTTATGAATGCAATTCTCACACTTCAACTCACATTAAAAATTCAAATTTCAAACCAAATTACCTGATTCAGTTGTTTCAACTTGAAACCCTCTCTGTGTTTGCTCCAATAAACTCTTTTCCGCCAAACTTAGCATCAGAGCGAATTATTTCCGGTATCTCGGAAAAGCTTCCCATCATTTTGTTTCTGCAAAGAGTCACTCAGCAGAAGCGTTGGTGCCGATTATGGCACGCATAGCAGGCCGAAAACTGATACTTTTAACCTTCTCAATTAATTAATCAAAAAAACTGCGGCGTGAATGACGAAAATTACAATTTAGCAGAAGAATTCCACATTCCGAGCACAGATCACGCTTTCCTATCTTATGGAGATGGGTCTGGCATGACATTTTGAATGATTCAATTTCATACTCACCTAAATATATTTTCTGTAGGAAATTTGACAGCCCTGAAAGGAAGCAAAATTGATTTTAAGACCGTCAAGATTTGTCACTTTCAATTTACGTTGAAGACAGTTATGAGGAAAGACAGTCAGATTGCATGAATTTGATTGATTTATTTGAGTTGTAACAAAACGAGTGAAAGTGATGGCAAAGAATTAGACACATACGACCGCAAATGCTTCTTTTCTTAAAATGTTAACGATCCTGGACAAAACTACTTATATATCAACGTTGTATATACGTTGAATGGTGAAATTACCATTTCACAATTTGCATGTCAGTGGACAGATCATTTTACATGAATTAAAGAATAAATAAATAAAATAACCGGCGTCTTTTAATCAATATGTTTTCAAAACTGATGAAACATTATTTTTAAAATGATTTTTTATTAGTAAACATACGATAATGTATTGATAGCTATAATATGTTATCAATGCCGTCATCATTGATGCATATGAATAATGTATGAACATAAAGTTGTCCGCGAATGTTGATTCTCTAAATCTGCTTAAAAATTTTAGCAATTCATAACATCTTGCTTTTTGCTATAATAATAAATAATAATTATAATGATTATAATAATAAATCGCTTTATTAGATTTCATATACATTCGGAAATGGCTTATACATAGTGCACAGAAAAGATAGAATGTAAAGGAAAGTAACCAACAAGTCACACTCAAGATAGGATGGCAAAACGGATGAATGACCGACGATACCGTTCCGTCTTCGCTCTCAGTCTTCGGCGTCGCATGCCTAGTCGCTCGGAATGCCTGGTTGCCTCAGTGTCATGGATGAAATTCAACGGGTGAGCGGGTGTCAAAGCTTTCGCAGCCAGTCTGTGTCCCTGTGATTCACAGAATTCGTAGATATCTCGGTGGAGCTGATCGAAGGAGAATATTCTACGGATGCGTCTCTCGAATTAGCAGTAAAGCAAAGCGTCCTTTCGATATATTGCACTATGCTGGATAACTGTAAGAGATTATCGATCGCAGCATGGAACAATACACATCTCCTATGATCTTCTTGGGAGCATTGGCATGTCTCAGTGCATAAAGCATGTAAATTCGTTTTTGTGCTTTGCTCAGGGCTACGTCAGTGTGTTTCGCCCATGATAGGTCAACATCGATGTGAAGGCCAAGAACTTTGGCAGATTCAACTGTTTCGATGGCGACATTGGAGCAAGAGTCCATGAGAGGAGACCACTGCAATGCCCTTTTCGTTTTGAAGTCCATCAGTTTCGTCTTTTCGCTGTTGAAGATGAACCCATGGTCTGATGACCACGAGAGGACATGTTGCAGTTCTTCGGAGAGATGGTCGTCACTCGCATTACGAATGGAATGTAGAAGGAATATGTAGTCAGCGAATTTCACTAAAGTGCTATTCTGATGAACAGGTTGCAGGCTGTTGGTCGAAAGGGCGAAAAGAATAGGGGATAGAACGCCTCCTTGGGGGACCCCACTTGGCGCCTCAAACCATTCTGACAGCGCTCCGTTCACTTTCACCGCCTGTTTTCGATCTTGAAGATATGAATGGGTCCAAGAGATAAGTTCCTTTGGAGCACGGAGGGACGAAAGGGCATTGAGGATCGTGACATGTGATTGAGTAACAAAGTTATTGAAGCAACATCTTCTCACTGACGTGAAATTTATTTTTCTTGCAAATTGAAGTTAATATAATATTATTATTTTTCAGTTTCCTACGCTCAAAACTGAATGAATTATGTCAAAATATATCGAACTTCGCCGATCTGGCCTTTTGAATTGAGATAGAAAAAATCCTAAGTGAAAGTTTTACAAATCAAATTCTAGATCAACTATTTTTATTTCAATCTCAGTTTTATTCACTTCAACTTATGAAGAAAAAGATGCCAAAGTCTTTCTTTACCAAATGAATCGAAATAACTAAAAACGAAATGAAATTCATAAAATGAAATATGTCCGCGAATTCTTAGCGAAATGTAAGTAAGCTGAACTTATTTAACTACAGATTGTTTCATAAAAAATGGATCACCCTTAAACATCGCCTTAACTTCAATTTTGTCTAACTCCGCCAAACTTGAACGAATTTCTCTGAAATTTGGAAGATATGTCAGTTGTGCTTATTTATATCATTGTTGGAAATTTCAAGCATGAATATGGAGTTGTTTTCCTGTTATAGATAAAAAAGTAGTAGATAATTTGATCTTCATTTAGCAATGTTACACAAAATCATACCTCACTCTTATAAAATTACATTTGTTTCCTTTGTTATGTAATATGTTGTTCTACAAGCCAAAAGCTATCAAGCAAAACAAAAATAAAGAAAATCGGTCAATCAGAGCCAGTATAGCACTATTATTCATCAACAATAATGTAACTGCTACATGTGATTAACTGGACTTCATGTTCCATAGCTTCCTGACTTCGTTGCGGTGGTGTTGGCAGCACTCCTGATTGCTTTCAGCTAGAAATCTATCTCTTACCGGTTGAAAACAATACAAAGCACAAATGAACAATAACGAGATCGCATTCACAAAAGACAAAGTGTCAGGGTTTTCTTTGCGAGCTACAAGCAAGCGACTAAATGTCCCTTACACAAATGTGCATCGATGGCATAATGATGATTTTCGACTCTGTCGTAAAGAGGGCTCTGGCCGTCCACGCAAAACATCCAAACGTATAGACCGCCTAATTTTGAGATTTCTTAAAGTTGATCCAAGTCTCTCGTTAACTGAGATGGCTGCACTATACTCGTCTATTTCTAAGTCCACTATTCGTAGAAGACTTCACATACAGCAAGGAACCATGAATTCTGAACACTATGTGAATGTTTTACGAATGAACATTGGCCAAATGACAGATCAACTTGGTGATCCATCGACTTGGTTATTTATGGATGATAATGCTACGTGTCACAGGAGTAGTAGAGTCAACTTATGCAAGTCTCAATTAGGGCTTAGGACATTATATTGGCCAGCTCGTTCTCCTGATCTGAATCCCATAGAAAATGTTGGAGTATTCTAAAACGTAACGTTCGTCGTTCACTGCTACCTACAGATGGCGTATCACAAACTTACGTCACTGTTAAAAAGAGAGTGGAGAAAGTTAGATCAGTCAAAAATCAACGATATCATCGAATCAATGCCTAGACGAATTGGTAATGTCATCGACAATAAGGGTAGGGCCACAAAATATTAGCTTCTTAAGAACCGTTACTGTATCATAGCTTATGAGATTATATAAGGACATTTAAATATATTAGGGACATGAAATAACATGAAAAATGCTTTCTGTATCATACTTATGTTTTATTTAGTCAAATTTTAGGATGATCCACTTTTTATGAAACGGACTGTATTACGCAGGGCTACGGAGTCTTTCAAAAGTGTTCTTTTACGAAAAACTTCGAAAATGGATGAGATGTTTCAATAATGAATCAATGAAATAGACTAATGTACACGCATTAGGATTCTCAACACAGCCACTCAGTAAATCTCAATGACATCCTATCTGCTATATTCAGCGGATATCATTAGCCTCCATCCAACTGAGATCTACCTTTCTCGTGCAGCTTTCTCTGAACTTTTCCTGAGCCTACCAAACTGCACAATCGATCTCTCCTAGGTGAAATTGACAGCATCGTACTGGAGGATTTTTCATGATGTGACTAAGGACAAAAATAAGCTCTCATTGCTTTTTTTAGAAAATTCTGATAATAAAATCCTAACGCTTCGTCCACAGCGGATTTAGTCATGGGTCATTCGTCTTAGTCATTACTTCCATGTCATAATTGAACTTCGGCACTTCAAGTGCGCGCTTCAAGCAATATTGACATCTTTATGCTCTACTCTCTTGATGAATCTCATACATAGACTTACTCCTTCATTCCATTTGAAGACTGTTTCCTAATATTCGAGCTCTCTCTTCTTTGACTTCGGGCCACGTCATTCAACATGACTTTATCATCAGCGTCCTTCGTCGGACCTAATACAGATCCTTTGTCGAATTCTACTTTCAATTCGAAAGAAAAATGTTTGCTAACTGCGCGTGTGTCTTTAGTCGTGGACATTTCATATCTGGATGCCTCAAATTTATCCATGGCTCATAAATACGGCAGCACAGGTACTTTTTAGAGTGATCTTTTTAGAGGGCAATTAATACGCATGACTGATATCTTCTGAGCAACTGTAGCGTTCACAACTTCTTACAGATTCGCAAATGAGGAGAGGTGCTGTTTTATGGCAAACGAAGAAACAGTAATTAGAGCCCTTGTGGAATAACAATTTCCTCTGTGCAAATAGAATTGACAAAAAAGTCAAAGCCGAAGACTAAGAAACTACACACTGTGCAGACAAAGAACATACAGCTAATGAAGGAAACTTTTCTTTTACTCATCCCTGCCTCACCCAAGGCACGGAGCCATACGAGGCTAGGGTTATTAACCTATAGTGAGAGTGGTGGTACCTCCCGAGGCTGACAGACTCGAACCCTGGACCTTCTGCAATACCGATGTCCGGCCTTTAACCATCTGAGCTATCTAACCATCTAAAATTAATTTCGTAGAACATCCCTGGGAATGATTGCATGTAATTACAGAAATTACATGTTGTAACAGGAAGACGACGTGGAGACATATAGCTCTCTCAATACGGTGGTCATGCGAAGTAGAATGACGATACGAAGCCAATGAATCCGCATCGCAAACTGGAATCGTTATGATGGACTTCATATATGCATGGCTTCATGTTCATGCAAATGCTCTTTACAATCTAAATAACCTAGAGGCTTCTATATCGTTATGACAATGTGCCACTGATAGGACGAGGCTGCAGACAGTACGAAAGTACAAAACGTCGATTTTTGACAGTATGCGTTGACATATAATAGGCGACTGAAATCACCATGGATGTTTAAAATCTAGAAATGTTGATTCAAATATCCGTACACTGTCATAATGTAAGGAAATTGACATCTGATTTCGACAGGAATTATATTGTCTATAGACCAATACTTTGCGTTCTGCGGGACTTAGATGAGCCGACTTGTGACATACAAGGTCACTTTTCACAAAAAATCTACAGTACAAAGAAAAGTTTCATTTACTCCGCAAATCATTTTTAAAAATCTAATAACTGATTTTGCCAATTGGTGTGGCTGCAATGTTGAAGGTGTTTGGGTATGTAGTGGTTAGGTGATGGCTTCTGGAACCTGCTGCTGTTGAAAAGTCGATTAGTGATATTCTTAGGCACGCATGATAATTAATGAGCCACAGATGATGTGCCACTGATTTGAGTAGAGTGGATGTTTGTTCAATTGATTTTGTTTGATATTTGCTTCATTTGTCCCATCAAATACACGATACTCCTGACTTTAGATATTTTCGTTTGATTGAAATTTACGAAAAGTACAATTTTGATGATAGACTCAAGTTCAGGAATAAACACCACCCACGTCATCTCTACTGCAAATCAATGTCAATTAATAGAGGATGAACAAAACTGGCGCTACTCCAAACCTTCGATTTCTCGCCACGATACTTTCATATATATGACAAACAGCAGTATATCCGTTCCTCAATCAAATCCATCGCTCAGAAATTAACGACTAATATTCAGTAAGCATCCTGCTATATCACTTCTCATAGCAATGACAGACATTATCGAGTTAGCTACATCGATTGTAAGTCAATTTATCGATGAAAGCAACGAATATGTTGGGACTAGGTACATCAAAGCGATAACAATATTCAAAGATTGAATATATGTTGCGAGACAAAATTGAAGAGAAAAGGATCGGAAAATATGATAGATGGATGAAATTGTGTCATTGAAAGATGAAGCCTCCATTCCGTATTCTAATTTCATATTTATAAACACAAGAGCGACAAAGATGCCAAAGCTGAAGTTTTTCACGAAATGTCTCTATATAAATAGTATTTAAATACATTCTCCAATCCATTTCTGAGGAAACCAAATTAAAGATCCGCAAGAGATCTAAAACAAAATTTGCCGGGACATATATCAATAGGCATTTTTAAAAAGCAGCTGTCACTTTTAAACACTCCCAAGACAACTGTCAGGCTTTTAACAAAGGCTGCATCGCTCATGAAAACCTAAATCGCTTTCATCGCATAGAGTATGGCAATTTCTTTACAACACTCAGAATCATCTACCACAGCTTCCCATTTTAAAATGGTGCCAGATAATGCATCTAAAATGCCGAGGTCACGTGAAGTTGGAAAAAAATCGGTAATGATGTAAGAGAATATGATATCACATCGATAAACATTCTCCAAATACTTCAAACCTAGCTGGGAAAATCAAATATTGATGAAACAGCGCGACACCCATTCTTTCAAGTGCGTCATTCAAATTTATTGCCTTAAAGAAAATGAGAAAGAAAAAACATCAAAAATCCACGTGAATAGCTCTAGATATCTGATATTCATATCATAACACATTTGAAGATTGAAGACTTGAAGATTTTGAATGTTCAAATAACTTTTCGAATCGGCAAATCATTACTTGACGAAATTTCACTCTATAGCGCCATTGACACGAAATCTCTTAATGGTCAATGAAATTCGAATTTCAATGATAATCGATTCATTAGACACCCCGTTTATGTACATTGCATGTCATCAAAGTGTGATACAACCATAAACCTAATATAAATAGTGATGTAAAACATAAATTCATTTTTGTCATACGTAATATCATGTAGTCTGTCTATCTATATAAAGAATAGGGGGTAGCATTTATGCTGCTGACTGGTGAGAGAGAAGCACTAGCCTCAGTCACATGTTTCGATTATAGGATTAAATTTGCACTTTCATTTTTGGAAAGTATTTAGCTAGAGCTCATGCCACTTGATTTTTTTGTCTAATAAATATTTGTGCTTAGATGCGCCGCAATTGAATAATATTATCAATGCTAAATAAAACAGTGAATACAATGGCTTGTAATACATCAAATTATATGCCCATTTCGTGAAATCATATAGGCCATCAAGTGGACAAATAATACAGAGGGAAATTGAGATTTTATAGTCCTTTTTACAAAACTTTCAATCATTTCCTAAAGAAGTAGTACTTCATCAATATTTCAGCACAATATAGAGATGAAAAATATAAGAACAAATTAATTAATGTCCAAACTTATTTTTTTACATTAATTCAAATAAAGACAAGATTTCAATTGCATGAGATCAGTAAAGTGGTAACAACATCTATATACAAGTAGATTAAGAAACAAGCGTCAGATCTTATTACACAGTTCAGCAGTAACAAATTGTTCCGAAACGAATGATAGGAAAACAAGCGTCAGATCTTCCTACCCAGTGATGAAGATCTTCCAGATCAAATCTGTTGCGGAAGATTTCTTTTCAATATGGATTCGCATCCACTCCTCTGGGCATAGATCGAAAATTCAAAAAAATGACAAAAGGACTACCTTGACGACACCGAGCAGACGACCAGACAACATATCCCGACACTGACTGGAATAAAAATCATCAAGCCGATTGCATGTATTCCTCCTGTCAAATTCCCTCACTTTCTGAAGAAATGGACTTGATCCAATGAGATTGCAATAGTCTCACTCGATTTCGTCAACTTCGATGGACATGAGTTGTCGAATGTTGACCAGGTGACCAATCAGTCTGAAAAATCGCTTTTGTAGTGCTTTGTTGCGCAAAGAGATATCTTCAGGACACAGAGCGCTAGCCCTAATGATTGTATCGGAATGGACCGCGATACGACTCAGCAATTACATTTACGAGAATTCACGTGCATCACGCCTGAAGCTGTTGATATGTCCTTCTCTCAATTCCTTTCTTTTCAAACCCTCGCGGGCCATGAAGCACAAGTTGATGTTTGAAATCGATTTTAAATTTTCTGCAGCTGACATCAATTTTTGCTATTTTTGCTAAGCTTGTGGTTGTTTTCGGAAACTCTTCCTTGATCCTTTTCAGCAGCTGATGCAAGCAAATTGCATAAGTCTCTATGCAAGTACGTGAACATCAGTGTTTCAGTTTGGTAACACACTAAGAACGCCTCCAACTCGGCAGATAAACCAGCAAAAAATCCTAGTTTTGCCAACATAAGTGGATCCTCTACACCGATCTTCACCTTCTCAAAAGTTGCAACGGCTGGAGGACGATATTTTGAATGGTCAATGTACTTTCTGTTCGGACTTTTTCATGCGTTTTCGATTGAGCGAATGCGATCCGAAAAAAACGTTCCCTGAAATCCAATCTTATCAGTTTGGTAATAGTATTCTCAGAACAACTGGAAAGGGTAGAGTACAGAAAATTGGAAGTATAGGACTGTTGTTGTTTGTGACAAATAGATTTACAACAGACAACAGTAGTGTCGCAGATAGTAAATAAATCATTCGACAATACTACCGCTCATTTTAAAAAGATGAAAATAAAGGACCTTTAAAGGCCTGAAAGGGCCATTTTTACGATAAAGGACTTTTAAATGACTGTCGACGCCCTGTTTCAAGGATTCTTGAGAATTTTTGTTAGTAGCATAATGCCTATTATATGTCGTGAGTTAACTATGGAGTACTATGGAGATGCATGCATGAAGTCTATCTTGTATTGTACTTGTAATCTTATAGCATGAGCTGCTAAGCTTCTTGTACCCGTCAGCTGGAGTATATACAAATAATTTCCAATCCGCTTATATTCGAATATTTTCTGATCTACTCGTAAAATCATTTAGAAATATACAAACAAGCATAAAAATGTTGCTCTACAATTTTATGATGAAAATGGACATACGCATATCATTGAATGAAGCCAACTCTTATGATAATTGCTTCTTGACAACAAAAAGCATAAAATAATGAGATTAGATATCAGCAGTAGATTTTACAGAAGCGCATCACAAAAAAGATAAGAATTGCATTTGATATTATCGCAGCATCTTTAATGTCGACTAGAGGGCATTATAAGTGAAAAAAAAATCAACTTAATAACATTTCATTTGATCCTCTAACAGCAAAAACATGAATTTTTTGAGAAATTCGAAATCTGTCGGTACAGTAGCTCGGAATATTATGCATCAAGTTCGAAACGTGGCAAACACAGACACTCGTAGTATCAGAAATTATGAATTTTAGAAGTTGCTTTATCTCTTCGCATCGACATTTCTCCGCGACCAATCATTGAAATTCGTAGTGACAAATTGATAATATACATTGATTGTAGGTGTCAATGTCAATGTCAATTGGCTGCTGTTAAATTTATCACCTTACGTGTTTTAGTAATGTCTAAAAATCTTAATAGTCTGAAAAATTCAAGACACTTCATTGTGACAAATTGCAATAGATGCAGAAATAGTGAAATTGAACATATCCTAGAATTTTCAGCAGTATTTGTTGGCAAGTGTTGGCAAGCACGACGGATGTAAATAGATATAGACAGGGTATCCGTGAAAGCCGCTAGATATTGGACAGTGAAGGCGCTTTATTAAGATTCTCATGGTTTGAATTCCTGAATCGCTGCATTAAAAATCCTATAAAATCAGCAAGCAAAATTCATAGAGAAAAATGATGCCTCTGGTGATTGCACACCACGCAAAGTAGGTTGCATTAAATGTGTGTTGCATACAGCACTAGATGTCATTACTTTAATCTGAATTAATCAAACTAAAAGTCTCAAACGTTGGATTAACCTATGAAACCATTTCGAAATCCTAGACGTTGTCTTGAAAACATGTTTTTTTTGGGTAATGACTTCCCACAATTTTCTCTGACGAACATATCTACCACATAATTTGCTTTCTTGAAACTATAGACGTGGAGGTTGCAAAAATGCAGATAAAACTTAGGTTTGGCATCTGACTATGAAGGGATTATTTAGGAATTTACTTTAAGTGAACATTATGAGTTCATTAACTTTATCTAATCAACAAAATGCTTCAAAATGCATCATGTATTTCATCATCATAACCATACGACGTCAATTATCGGCAATGGAGGCGGATTATTTTGTGCTCAGCACGCGAACTTGTGAAAGAAGAGATTACACTGAATATGTCTGAAACAATTAAAGCATATACTCAGACGACAGGGTGAGCATTCATTAAAACAGACAGAAAAACACTCGAACGATAAGAATTGAGTACAGTGAGCTGATACATTGAGCTTTCGACAAAGTAGTATCAAAATTGACAAGATATACACAAGTTCCCCGTAAAAATGTAAATCGTTTTTTGAATGCCACAATAACTGACATGCATGTCAAGAGTTGCATGCCAAGAGTCATGCACGTTTACTGCACGGATTAAGGTAATTCATTAACATAGACAACATTTTGAGGGAAATGTGGGTGAAAAAAATGTTTCTCTAGAATTAAAAGTATTATGATGCCAACTTTGATACTATATATCACATGCCCTTATACATTGTAGTCGCATTTTCAATCAAGTAACTTGCCATTCAAACATTGCGCACTTGATCATTTGTCAATCAAAAAAGAGTTTTGCTTATGGGTTAGCTCTAGCAGGCAACTTAGGGTACACTCTTGCCACATCGGATAACAACTATCTTCAGCGGAGAAATACCGCTATTAAAAAAATGAATCCGCGGAACAAAATGGTATAGTCGAATTCATCATGCTCCCTGCAATTTCATTATTTGTTCAATGCGGTAGCCACTCGATGAGCATAGCTGCTATCCAATATGAGGAGGCGAGTACAGGTAGGTTGTCTGTTTAGGTCAGCCCACAAGCAAAACTCCTGCTGACGTTCGGTTCCATTCTGGGGACATCTGCTTGTTCCGCCTAACCGCATAGTTTAAAATCGGTTAACCTTCTACTCCCTTGGGCGTCTGATCTGACTCCATCAAGATATAAAATCATCAATTTATTAAGGAATATTTAAGGAATATAAAGGAATTATTTGTTTCCTTTATTTTTCTTTGCTTTTCAATTTCTCGAATTACATTTAGGATGGAGTTTGTTGTGTTTGCTACGGATTGACAAGACGATGACTTCATCCATGTGTTGGATATCGACGTTGTCGTTTGTGACGAAGAAACACTACAATGCAATACAACTTAGGGCCTAATAAGATATTCGTAGGTACGCAAGATCGAAAGACATTCGAAGCACGTTGATAAAATATGGAATTTTTCGTGGACAAAATTTTTCGCACAACGCAACAAGTTCTGAAAACCTTGAACAATCAACAAAAACTTGGTGACTTTACATGAAAGAAACTCTGAAGTGCATTTCAACAAATTGCAACGTCATTTGAATATTTGATGAATTTATTATCATTAGCTAGGTTCTAGTAACATAAACTGACTGATAGTCTTGGGCCTGTTTTTCAATAGCATTACGTCGACGCACGGTCGCGACAACCGCTTTTCAATTTATTTCCTTGATTGGCCAACTCGACAATGCCATCAAGGGATTTTGACGGCAGAATTTTACTAGTTCCGCTCCATCTGTATCTTTCTCCCACAACGTGAAAAGAATCAGCCTCGCTCCGCTCCAGATCCAGATCCCTGGTACCATCAATCAACTAGTGGAAAGTGACTTCCCATTGATCGTTCCTTCCCCCAACGAGCGTCGCTGCCTAGTTTAGTATGTCGCTACTTTCTCCATCTTCTGACATGACCATCATGATAAATGATTTTTAACTTCAGTGAGGTCCCAAAAACAAAAATGCAATGTAAATAGTTGTTGAGAATGTTGAGTTCTATGGAAAACTATAATGCTATGTTTGCGGCAGTTAGGTGTGGAAGTGTATGTTATGAAATCTATGTCATAATGAGATTGTACAGGTATGTATGTAGCTGTGATATGAACATTCAAATGTTTGTAATGATCTGCTGAACGACGGACTGGACATGTAAATTGTAGAAAACAGACACAACGCAATATATTGTTGATTTTCTAGAATAAAGTGGTGTATTCAATAATAGTATGCCACACTCCGAAGTACGTGTACTGACGGCATTGTCAAACCGTAACAGTGATTGTACTTTGCTGTCCTGCAAATGATTAATGTCTTTTGTAAAAGAAGGGACAAATCCTCCTCTATATGCAGGGATTTGATTTTGAGAAAATATAACTTCGTGTAATGAAGACTCCTGACATATATTTCCGATTTTCGTCTTCGTAATGAAGTTGCTTCCAAGACGAACTAGCAATTTCCTGAATGACGTTAAGAAACTCAATCTTGTTTGACACTGTAACCTAAAACTCTATCATTTCTAATGTGATTTACAACACTGCCGGTCGTGTTATTAGACATCATCACAATCAAATTGAGTGAGCATATCATCATGTAGCAGAATAAAAATTCGATACCAATGACTCTTTAATGCTTCAACGACTGTATGTTGAAATAAATGTTTTGTCGAATGAACGCCTACACTCCTCGACAAATTTCATGAAGTTTGGATGAAATTCATATCAACTTCTTTATCATAACCCACTCTTCTCTGAGATAAATCACTACATGTTTGATTTCAGCCATTTTCCTACTCGCTTAAGGCTTTTGTAGAAATGGCGACCGCACTGCCGTAAATCAACCACACCCACGAGGCAGTCAGTTGGAGGAGAATTTATCGTTCATTTAGTGGAGAAACATCGAATTCGCTCTCTACCAATTGCTAAAACCATTTAGTGCAAGATAGGAATTCATCTGAGACTTGACGGGGTTAATCGACTTACATAATTATCTGGAGAGAAATATCAAAGACTTCGGGGAACAAATTAAATGCTATAATTATGTGTGCCTAACTCTTACGTCTGCAGACTTTCGTATTGAAACTACAACTTGAATAATCCGATTTCACAGATAAGAGTACATCATTAGGGTTACAGCTTTCATGTCATTTAAGGATTCCATCATCAGATTTTTAAATCCGTGGTATTTTCTATCAATTTTCGGTGTCATCAAAATTTTGTGCGAGTAAAATTAGAAACGAAAATGAGAGAGAAAATATCAAGGGATATCCATGAATCTGGTGTAATGTAGGATCCTGATTGGTAATTTTTCAAAAAGGTCAATGAGCTTGATTTCCAAGTGGAAATTGTAGAAAGTTCGAAACGTTTGAGACTAACGGGATACCGGAAGCGCTTTCGACTGGAACATTCCATCCAAGCTCCTGTCATTATCATATTGGGCCTCTACATGCATGTAAAGGTATACCGGTAACTTCTCAAAGTTGATAATTGAGCTTATTTTAGAATACCTACGTTAATGAATATTCCTTCTCCTTTTCAGTAGCCCAGTCTACTGTGTTTTTTTTCAGGTGTTTATTCATATAAATTTCAAAATCAATTATGGAATCAAAAATTCGAAAATCATAAGATAACGCTGCCAGTTTTAACGGATTATTGGTGTAGCAATAGTGACGCAAAATTTTTAAAAGATGCCGTCCTTAAAGTCTAATAGGGACATTCGATCATGTGCAGTGCAGACAACAGGCTATCCGTAGGCTACATGCAATCCTATTTACGTGGACTACAGAATCTTGTATTATATGCGTAGGTAAAACACAGCAGACATATAATAGGGGAGTAGGCTACATTACAATGTAATTCCATAGATTTAATTAGTAGACTTATCATACATATTTATTTTTAGATGCGATCTATTTTTTCAGTTGCTGAACTGAACTTTCAATACAGTCAGAACTCGGAAGCGCTAGTTTTCAGAGCTTCCACTTCCGCAACACTGGTTGATGGTGAAGAAATTGATGGAGTAATGAGTCAGAAGCAGTCGTAAAAGATGGAGAGATTGCTTTTTCTGTTTTCCGAGTCACAAGCAGAGTCTCATATATTTCATTCTCGCAACTGTTCGACACAACTGAATAGATATATCTTTGTGAGAATCCTGAGGCAAGTCCCACATACCGAAGGAATGCATTATTCTATGCAATAGTTTTCAACATGTTTGTGCAGCACTAGATTTATATGAATCATGCATGAAAGTAAGGCACTTTGATAGTTGCAAGCAAAGATCGGCAATGATAAAATGATATCATTTTATTTTTGAAAAATGATATAAAATGATAGAATTAAAATTTTTAGTTCCATTATATTTTTTCGTACTTTAGGTTAGCCTAACCAACTGCATATTGAAGGCATATTTGTAATTCGAGCATATAAAGCCTGGTACTTATGGGTTATCTCCACCTCGCGTTTTCAAATTTGGCTAAAATCTGCAAAAATAAATCAATCGTCACAAAACTTCAGAGACACGTATTTGAGTGTATTTTCTGCCCACATGCAAAAATCTATGCAGATCGGACAAGTACTTCCTGCATTAGAGACGATAACGTGAAGTGTAGCGATGTCAGCAGCTTGATCCGACTCCGTGTCTGTTCGACGCATTATTGTTACTCGTGTGTGCATGGCAGTGTTCTCTCTCCATCTTCGTCGCATCCGCTGCCATTTGAAATTTTCCCACGACCACTACCTTACCCCACCTTTCTTAAGTTAAAAATGTTGGTGTGAGGTATACGGCCTGGTCATCATCACTTCACGAGTTGTCGGGAAGTGACTTTGTTGACCTCAAGTGCTTTCTGCTCAGACGATGAGGTCAGGCGAAGTCAGATCAAGCTGCTGACATAGCTACACTTCACGTTATCGTTTCTAAATTAAAAAACACGTATCCGATTTGCATGAATTTTTGCATGTAAGGAGAAAATACTTTCAAATACGTGTCTCTAAAGTTTTATGATGATTGATTCATTTTTACAAATTTTAGACAAATTTGAAAACGTGGGGGGGATAGTTAACCCATAAAGTACCTTAAGTTACCCATAAAGCAAATCTTAAATCAAAACTTGCAATGTCTAATTTATAGGCTATACCCAAGTTTTTATATGCAAGAGGCTTTGTATGAATAAACTGTTTTCTCGGTCTTCCATTATTTGAAATATATCGATGCTGCATGCAACATAATTTTAATTTCATTGCTAAGAGCAGGAAAAGTGGCATGGCAGCAGTGTAAATCGAAAAATTTGTGTGACTAGATCTATTTACAGTGTAGGACTGCGTATATTTCCCTAAAAAACTGTTGTATTTTCATTATAGAATTTAAATGATATAAAATGACATTTTATGTCATTTCTCAAAATTCGTAAAATGAAATCATTGCCGATCATAGGTTCCAAGCACATAGATTTATTGATAAGAATAACAATACTTGATTTTCATTTAACATGTGCAATATTGCTT
Organism: Prostheceraeus crozeri; assembly: GCA_907163375.1. Taxonomy (NCBI): domain Eukaryota; kingdom Metazoa; phylum Platyhelminthes; order Polycladida; family Euryleptidae; genus Prostheceraeus; species Prostheceraeus crozeri. The sequence continues at coordinate 221,910 of CAJQUW010015337.1, read as the reverse complement.
TTAATGAACTCAACACGCCAACACTTAGACTATCATGGAGCTCATGCTAAATAAATGCAGATTTGCTAATATTTTGTAAGCTGAAAGCGCGTTCACATTAGACCGACAACGGCAACGATACATCGCAACGATTTTTCATTTTACCGCTGAGCTCCGCTATTCACCTTCAACTATATGTCATTCAGAAAATCGGGCTAGTGTGAACAACAGCTATGTTACTCATGCAACACGATTATACTTCAATTTTTCGTTATAGATATCGCTGTTGGTCAATATGAACGCACCTTAATGGTTTGAATTGCAATGTTCTTTGTATTTGATTACAGTTTATGCTCTGCTACCGGTAAATTGCAATCCTGTACAATATGTTTCAATTGTTCTGTTATTCATCTCTTTCCTAGCTACAGACTTTGCCTTTACTTGCCACTGGTATCAATTAGTAACACTAACACTAGTATTAGTAACACCAGTATAGTAACACGACACGGCAAAAAAATTCAGAGGATCCAGGAAACGGAAGATACCAAAGTTAAACAACTACCCTAGTGGAGAATCGTGCAAATAATTAGGTCACGTAAAGTCAAGAGCGAATTAATGTAAATTAATAATAATAACATATAGCAGCTTACCCAAGTACAGAGTAGGAAAAGAAATACATATAGAGGCTAGCCGACCCTTCTGGGCATTCTGACAAATGGGCTGAAATCGGTGGACAAAACGTGAAATCACTAAACCGAAAAAGAACAAGTTTTATTCGGAAGCGCGCATCTAACATTACCTACTTTCACTTTTTAATACTTACTTCATATTACAATATATAATAATATATTACTAATCAATAATACTACTCAATAATTTGGAAAAATTAAATATATCCAATACTTAGACTAAAAGAATTCAGGATTGCAGTATGAAACTGTTGATGCTTTATACTGCGATACATTTGAAATTTATTTAAAACGAAAGCATTAGATTTCTTGTAGTAATGCTTGGACGATTTTTGGTATTAACTTTGGTTGATCAAAAACTCTTACAAAAATCAATCACGTTGACAGCTCAAAGATAGGCGTCCTGCGATAATTTCTCTTTCTCATGACAAAAATGTTAATAAAGCTGATCTGTGTAATCAATCAAATGGAGATATGAAAGGATCTCTCACTTTCGATACTTAAACAACCCAAGACATTCCAAGTCAGAGATATTCGCCGGCGCACACGCATAGTAATAGAATTTTGTCACGTGAAAATGATATCAGCTCGTTGGTATGTCGACAAACATGAGGCATTGACTTTCGTATTTCGTTGGACGCAAAACGCTATTTCCTCAATTAAAAATAAATCATAATTTAACAATAATAACAAATGTATATTCAAATAACGAAAATCATGTTGTTTTAAGTCACACGTGCAAATATGCGCTCAAACGTCAAGGTCGGAAATCAGGAACGTCCAAAAATTAATTAATATGCAACTTACTAGTAGATCTCTAGTTGTAAAATGAGACACAAAAGAGAATGGAAGAATTGTGCATACAGGCTGTGTTAAAAAATGGTGTAAGATACATCCGGAGCCTCCATGGCAGGAAACATCCTCAGTTTGCAGGAACCGAAGTGAGGAAAATGAACAAGACAAATTCCAATCCATACAGTGACACAACAATCAACTCGATGACATCTACGACGAATATTTCCAATCTATTCGTAGTTCTCACAGCCTAATCCGACGAAAGTGCGACCACAACAAAATAGCTCCTGATATAAGCTTCTTTGTTGACTAACATTTCAATTTTCGAATGACGTGATTCTTCTTAGTGCATTTCTATTATATACAACAAATTTAAAAGTTTAAAAGTGCATCCCCAGATGGTGTTGACTATCAAATTACAATAAAGAAATTTACACGTCATTTTTAGACAATTTTTTCTAATGTCATGTGAAGAAGGCCTGCTGATGATTCTTGATATTGGTTAATAAATAACTGAAATTAACCTCTGCATAATATTTGTGGATCATCATTATGCAGAGGGTAAAAGATAAAAAGGAAACGTTTACACTTTGCATAGAAGTTCCTTTCAGAAAGTTCTCACCTTCGTCTGAAACATTATTCCTAAAATTGAGACACTGCGAATTCATTCTAATTTTCAATTATCATAGATCAGCTGAGAATAATGAAAATTAAGCATGGTTCTTTTGTTGTCTATTACATCTGCTTTATTCATGCATTTCATCAACAGAACACAAAAATGAACTGTACTTTTTTATTCTACTGATTCACTACTAAAATGATCATTATGATAGAATCTCTCACGATACCAATTCTAGTTTGTCTTGGAATGTGAGCTTGTTATTATTTCCAAATATTTTCCGTGAACTGCTTCATCGCTGATACTTATTTACGAGTCTTTGAAGCTCATCCCGTGGGATTTTCTGATAGATGAGCGTCGAAAGATGCACTTTACATAACCAAAGCGCGAAGTCAGGGCGAATGTAATCCTTATAAAATCCGATTTCACCTATTTCATCCGGATATAGAATTAACTAATAAATGGTGCATATTACAAAACTTTGAATTATATTAATAATTCTCTTAACTTCCATTAATGACTAAGGAAAATTATAATTAAGAATCTTCGAGTAAACGCTTGAATATCAACTTTCAACGCATGACGCTGTAATATTTTGTATATGAATAATGCAACAAATAATGATGAGCGCACTAGATTGTATCGCGGGGCCTTTCGTCCGGTTCTCGTCTGGCGATGACACCGGAAATACTGACTGTGAAATGAGCAGCAGAAAGCTAAGTGACATGGAATGATGATAATTCATCGTCACAACCCGAATGCACAGAACACAGAACATAGATATCAAAGTCAGAGAAACAATAATGAAATAGAATGCTTAACCACGGTAGAGACAGTGACAATATAAAATCCTTTTGTTATAGCTATATTATTTGCTAATCAAATTTTATAATCCATTCTTTCAATCCCAATAACCATTACGTCAATCATACTTTTGGATTTATAACGAAAAACACTCAACAAAGCACGTCGAGTGACCAAAACACAGTTTCTAGTTAGCATAAAATCATGATTTTTTTGCGGCTAGACTCTGATAATCCCATAACCATTGGCCCCTGTAACACTATATAACACCATGTTGCCGCTGGGAATTTGCTGATTAGTAATGCATTCGAAAAAATGGCATCAGTTCTTTCAACTTACGTACATAAATAATTATAGGGCCTATATTGTCATCTTGGATTTTTTTCCCAGAATCCAAGAAAATGAAATATATACACTGGTCTTTAGGATTCTTCAATTCAAATAACGAGTATTTCCACACATTCACAGACATGATCTCAATAATGTACGGTCGTATTGTCTAGTCTGGGTGTTTCATTTTGTCCCGACCTATTATTGCATAGGTTTTTACACGGAGTGTGTTTATATCAGTGTCATCGTCATGATCTGTTTTCTTTTCTATATTGCTCATTGATCTCGATATTCTCGTGTTTTTGGTAATTTTAGGAATTTTAAGACTCTACGTCAATATGGTAAACAGTGATCAAAATCTAGTTTTTGTGTCTGCGAATTGTGAACTACGTCGCACAACCTGCCTCTAATGCTCTGTTGTATATGTACTACTCTGAACGTATCTGCCCGCATTGCACGACGTGCTTAGTCCGTCGTGACTAGATCGATGGGTCACTTTTAAATCTGAATTGATTTTGCTGTCGCCGGTAAAAGACCTGCACAATCAAATCTGAATGACTTTGTCGGAGAAACTGGAGTACACGACCGAAAGATAGGAAGGCCATATTCCTAGTAAACTCTGCCATGGTAATCCCAATAAGCGTACACGAGATCGATCATCTTTTCTGCTGGTGCTTTTAGATTATCTTCCAAGGTTTTCGATGCTGTCCAAAACCTTTAGAACTCCATCAATCGCCGAAAAGCTTCACACACTCATACAAGAGTGTGTTTTTATAAGCATATAAAATTTCATGCAAATTGGTTTCCTTTAAAAAAGAGATAAGTTGGTGTGAAAGTGTGAGTTATCTTGTGCATTAACAAATGTGTGAATTCGTCATCAATTCTTAAATGACAAAAACAAACATCTTTCTTGGTGATAATTTAAAGCTAGAGTCCTAGGAAATCGTGGAATTATTTGATATAATACTTGATAAAATGAAAAGCAGGCCAAAACGATGAGGCCTGCGATCGGTTAATGTGTTGGAAAGATAAGTCACACTTCTGATCTACCCACATCGCGTACTTCTCACTCTTGCGTTCGATTCGAAAAGTACTCACTAGCATGGTATGAATTTCTATCAGTAGATTGAATGTACTATATCTGAAGTTTCGAAACGACTAATTGTTAAGTTGCAGTATTTACAGGATTCAGATAAAATTGAAAGGGTGGGGGAGATAATTAACCCTATTATGTATCCCTTTCTGCTGGGCATAGCAATTGCCTTCAAATGTTCATTTAAAGTTCAGAAGTCAAATTTATTGTCAAATGGCATCTCTAGCCGTGTCCTACGTATTACCAAATTCAATTAATGATACTTCGGGAAAATATTCTCGATGAAGAAAGTCAATCATGAGAATTTCTATTTTGGTCCGCGATGTCAATAACGACGAAACAATAAATAACAAATAAAACATAAACCGACATTGAGAGATAAATTAAAAATTTTAAAGACTTGTGCTATTTAAGAGTAATGTAACATACTTCCTTCAGAAAACATTGAATAGGAAAGTAGATGTGACGCACAAATTTAGTTGAGAATCGGGAAAATATTACATATTGCGATAGTACCTATACAAATCTCTATCGGGAAACTGCGATATTTCTCAACACTGCTATTTTTGGTAAACAATAAAACGAACAGTGTGAATGACAAACGACAGAGAAATACCGGTGAGATATTTCATGAGAAGCTGGATTAATATTCATCATCCGAAAGGAATATCACAGTCAAGACAGAATCGTCGACATCTTTAGCAAATTTGAAAATCGACCGGTTTTTGGCCATTGATTTCAGAGCTGTCAACTTTGAGCAGACTTAATGCCCGGAAATGAATGGAAAATCAAACGTTAAGCGCTGTCGGTTTGTCGCTCCTATCATGAAAAAGTCTTACTGTCTCAGAGCTTGAAAGTTTCATTTATGAAAGTTCAGTAGGAGCTGATGAACAAATACTAATAATATTTTTAAATAAACTTCGACTTAATTATAATTGCTGATGAGCCGTTATCAATCACTGACTTTCGGATATGTGAATAATCATTTACTTAACTGTTTGATGATATTCTAAAGGCTACCGATCGTTAGATCGCGACAAAAGAAGGGGCAACATGTAGACGTGTAAACTCATACCTACAATAAAATGAATTTAATTAAAACCAATGAGTCGGAAAATATTTCCATATTCGTCAATTAGGAGATCTATTAAGGGAAACATCCAGTTATGAGTTTGATAGAGTCATAATTGTTATGCCATTTCATTATCCGAAAATATCTATAGCAAACAATTCGGAATTCGGGTTTCTTTTAAACTGGCAAACATGATTTTCTGAGGAACTTACTTGCTTCCTTTAGTGAAAGAAAAATGCTATTGATGCTATGTTTCCTGTAGCTCAAGAGACTCTTTTGGCGCGTTATATTTATTGTTCAATGCAATACGGAGAATGTCATATTTACCTTGTCCTTTTTTCTGAAATCTTTCTTGCGCACAATAAAGTCTCAAACCAAACCTATGCGTGGGTGTTGATGCAAGATCGAAATTCGATGACACTACTTTCCTAACATTTCGATTATGCTTCGCCTCGATAAACTGTTTGTTATTCCACATTATACAAGTTTTAGTTCACTTTCTTATATATTTTTTCCACAATTCATAGAAATATGCAAATTCTCAGTAGACAGCTTACTCAAAGATGCGTAGTGCGACCCACAAGATGAATTTCAAAATGTCAATTATCAAAGATGATTGAAAAGTGGAAATATTGAAAATTCCTTCATTTTTGAAAAAAATCAGTGCTAATATTAGGTTTAAATTTCCTTGAAATCCTAGATTAAAGATTCTCAACTTTCAAATTTCTGATGCAGTGACTCTTGACTTCCAAATTTTCTACCCGCTCCAGAACTGGAGCCGAACTGGTTTGACGGTGCATCATCATCCGGTGCGGGACCGGAAGACAAAATTCATCGTATTACACGCTGATAATCCTTTAAGGAAATTAACAATAATTGGTCGTTTGAGCAACATAATTAAATGATTATGTACCAGCTGATTAAGTCAACTGATTTGTGTGGAGTAGGTCTGTTCAAGATAAGTCAAGATCTTGAAAAACTAATATCCTCTGAGTCAGCTGAGGAAATCATAGAGGCACTAGTTAATAAAAATAAAAATATTCACTGATCGACGGATGATCAATTTCTTACATATTATTCTAGGATGAGCGGGTGGACGAAGTCAGTGACTGGATTAAGCTCAACAGGGAAAATGAATTATAGCGTCTGCATGATCTTTACTTGATATTGCCTTCTAAGCTGCAATGCCGATCTTTACCTTCTTTTTTCAAAAATAAAAATACTAATGCTGAATATTTGGCCGGCGTCTAACTTTGATCCAGCGACGATTTTCTTAAAAATACACTCGCGCTTTCTATCAAAATTTCTTTTTGTCATATTTGTAATTATTTTTTCACAACAGTGGTTAAAATGACTTGTGCTCATTTGGACCAAGATTTGAGAAACAAATTGCATCGTTTTCAAGATTTCATTCAAGTCATGGTAGAGTAGGAAGCCTGAGCTAGTGCGCAATAAGAACACAGTACATACATACCGGCATGTATTGACTTCGAGAAGAAAATAGCATCACCATTTAATTCACTTTCATTTCACATAAAAAACATTGACGAGCTCGAGGGATTCGCGCTATCTTAATTTTTATATACGATCATCCGATAAATATAGGGCACATGATGAAAGAATAGAGATCGCTACAGCGTCACGCTAATTCGAAAAGAGTAATCATTTCAACAGCGATAAAAGATTACTGGAGGGAAGGGCCAAAAAATATTGATTAAGAATTTGACGTCATCAGCAGACTTATACAAAAGTGGATAATTTGTTTTGGTTATTCAGTATTTCTTTATTAAGCACATGACGAAAAATGCTGTTCGATAAAATATCAAGCTAAAATTTGTGATATTCTCTATAATAAGAGCCAGGGACAGGCAAAACAGTGTTAGAACTCCATCAATTTTCTGACCGAAAGTAACCCAATCGTTCAAGTTTATGGATGCCACCAACGCCCTTAGTTAGAGCTTCCAAGAATGCGAATTAAGATAGAGTGTGAATGATAATTGATTTGCACGAATGATGTACCACATAATTACCGGGTATACATTAGATGCAATTAATCAGAAATAGAAGTGAAGACTGTATCCAAATATTAGGAATCTAATTTAGAAACTGGAAACAAAGAGGGTCGGACAATAGCCTCGATTTCCGTCACATTTCAGTATTGCTCGCCGTATTTGAGACGAGTCATTAATTAAGAGATTAAGAGCGAAGCTAAGAGCGACACAGAAAAATCAAAGATGGGTCGCGGCGAGAAAGGCCTGAGAACCCGCTGCCATAGATAGCGGAACCAATTTCAATCATACGTCATTTGAGCTTCAATGCAAAGGAACTTTTTGAGATTTTGAAGGAATAACTTCAAATTTCTATGAGATGATTGATATTTGAACTAGCTACCTATCCACTAATTTGTATGCGCTATCACGAACTTACGCAACACATCACCAACATGTGCGATCTAACATTGCAATCTGCCACGTCTCTTTGAAGCAGACTGACTTTCTTTGAAATTGCATACCTTATCTTAAAGAATAATGGCATAGAAATGAATTTGTCCGGGAATCGTGTAAATGGAATAATTAAATATTGAGTTGCATCTTCAGGTGAAAAATAGGAACATTCTTGAACAGCTGCCATTTCATCCAATGTCAGGAATCATCAGCAGGTTTAGTTCACATCTCTCGACACAACTACCTATTTAGAGATGCAGCCATGCCCGTGCAAATTTGATATTTGCAATTAGCAAGTTAGTGAAATTTCAACGGGTATTCATCAAATATCATTTTAAACACATTACTGACAAGTCGCCGTAGAAATTTCACTAACTAGGGAGTTTTAATAAATAGGGAGTTGTGTCGATGTTGAGAGATGTAAACTAGGCCTGACTCCTGGCCGTTATTCAGGTATGTTTCCACTTTTCAACTGAGGATGCAACTCAATATTTAATTATTCTACTTACATTGTGTTTGCAAAAGGCAGCATTTGCTAATTACTGAAGGCGCACTAACTTAGGCAGATTTGCCAGTAGGCCTAGTGTGTTTAAAGTGATATTTAATGAATACCCGTCGAAATTTCACTGAATTGCTGATTGCAAATCTCAAATTTACCCGGGCATGGTTGCAACTTTAAATGGGGGAGTTGTGTCGATGTTGAGAAATGTGAACTAAACCTGCAGATGATTCCTGATATTGGATGAAATGGCAGCTACTCAGGTCCGTTCTCATTTTTCAACTGAGGATGCAACTCAACATTTAATTATTCCATTTACTTTAAATGTTTTAGCTATAACCTAAACCGTCGCATATTTGAAAGATAAAGGATGAAAGATATTTCTGTATTCACATTTACCATAGCAAGCTAATCGAAAAATGATTAGATGACGATCTTACAATATGCATGTACATCATGACGACGCTATGCGATAAATTTCGTGACATTACTTCTCAATCGTTACAGAGTTATCAAGTAAATAACTGACAAAATGAATCTATGTTTTATAAATAACATCTGAGATTTCAACTCTATCACACAGAACAAATATTTGTCGATGATTTTGAGAGATATTAAGAATAACATGAAATCATGGAAAAGTACGTCAGCTCGTTCATTTAACTATTAACAATATTTGCAACTGTTGATAATCTTTTCTATGAAAAGTGTTTGTTATCCAACGTTACAAAGTGATTTTGGCTTCAGCTTGATGTCGCATGGGAATTGACAATATTCGTTCAACATGGTGAGAAAATATGGAATATTAACCTTGGGGAATTTCTCTGATAATATTGTAAATCCTCACCGTTGATATCATCCAGTCTCTGATTTGCAAGGGAAGGTAAATCAGAATGAGATTTTGAAGTTCTCAGATATTCAGTCTAACATAATACGAATTGAGATTGCTTTTAAATCACAACTTGATATATAATTCCATCCTCCAAATTGTGACAGTCTTGAAAGTTTTGATTAAAAGCTTTCCTTCGTGATATATTTCGATCTTACACTAATACATCATCGCCAGACAAGATCTATCTTCATGACCTTTTTCTAAAGTATAAAAATACTACAGCCAACTTGGCCGGGATTCACTATGCGTGTAATAAAAAGCCATTGATGTCCATCACTTACTCATCTCATAATAACGTGCTCCAAGAAAAATTTCAGAACCTTATTCCATTGCATCTACATTTCCCACACAGCAAAGTACACTTAATCTTCAACCTTGAAGCTCTGGAGATCTCACTTATATTCCATGAAAAGTCTTGAGCCAGAATTAGTAGTTTCTATTCAGTAAGCTTACTCCATCTCCCACTTAGTTCAGTGGTCAATAACATGAACTAGAAATCAGCAAGGTCTAAGATTCAAATGTCAGATGCGCCAATAGGGTTGCGGGAACCCATGGGCATTAAATAGAAGAAAAAGTGAAGAATACATTAGTCTGACTTATTAGTCATCGAGTATTTACGCGAAGATACGGCATCCCCACAAACATTAGTAGCATCGAGGATGAAGAAATTCAAAATATAGATATTGATCGTTAACGAAATATTAATCTGACCTACAAGGATAATGCGCATAATTTTATAAATACCATTCATACTTCCCTTTTTAGGGAATCTATTCGCAAATTGTTATTAAAACGTAAACTACATCTGAGCTTCTTTACAATGATTGTGATTATGCCTGCTTAAGCCTTGCAACAGATTTTTTGAGTTTTATGATAAGAACAATATTTCAATGATGTGATAAGCTATGAGAAGCAGTAATCGATAAAATCACAGGGTTCCCAGCGCAATTACTGATGAATAATAACGGAAAAAACGGAAAAATAAAGGAATACGTTAAGTTTGCTGCACAGCGTCATTCATGTATTTTCCACCAGTTGACGCTTTACGCTCATTATTTGAATATATGAAGCCATCCATGGTTGAAAATCTTGTTAATATTTCTTGTCTAATCCCATTGATTCACTTCATCAAATCACATTGTATTTCGTGTATCAAACAAATTGTACATAAAGTATCTAACGAAAGGGTTATGATTTGAAGTTAGCACATGAAATTAGAACACAAGTGAGACGCCACAAATCAACTGTCAACATGAAGGAAGAAAGTACTCTTCAACAGTTCGCGCAGACTTTCATAAAAATGATACTATTTGCCTTTGCATCACCCCTCCTCCGTATCATTGGCCTCCGTCAATCTGAGGAAGTGGAGAAACTGACTGTAATAACAAAGCATTATAGTGAATATGCATATATATCATAAGTTGGAATCTACTGAAGAGCCATCTTTGAGAACCAAGGGCGCGTATATGGAGCCTGTGTGCGGCAAGCTATGCTTTATAAGTTGCGAATCATGGCCGTTGCTTTCATCCGATGAGAAGACTTGAGCGTGAGGAGATGCGAATGATAAGGTGAATGTGTGGTGTCAGACTATCGGACAGGAAATCGAATGACAGCATCAGAAAAGCAATGGGTCTTCAGAACAGACGTCACGAGAAGGCAAATACTTCGTCGGCTTGGCCACGTGGTAAGAAAGGATGAGACAGAGTGGATCAGAAACGTTATGTGGATGGAAGTAGATGGTAAGACAGGAGCAGGAAGACACAATAAGACCTGGGAACAAGTAGAGATGACCTCAAACGTGTTGGATCCCAGGAAGCGGACGCCCGTGATACACCGAAATAGAAGTCCATACTCAAGCAGCTAACGTTTAACCCAGCATCTTCTGGAAGAAAAGGACGCAAAAAGGGATGAGTGAGTGAGAGTGAGTAAAGTCATTGTCATTTTGATTTACACCATCCAATTCCACTTTTAAGTTCCTTCTCTCTTTTCAAACTCGTGTGAATTAATTCCTGTCCATGCATGATCTTCTCTTTTTATATATCTACTGTCGACAGCAGTCTCCCGTCAAGAGTTTCATTCTTCTGTCTGAAGATCAGCAACTTCGATTCCATTTAATATTTCTTTCCTTTCTTTGTCGTTCGATAGAAGACGTTTGCTGATCTCGTCGAAATTCACCGCTCGCTTTTTGCATGTGCTCTACCGTTCTTCTCAACTTTGAGCAGCTCACTCGTAATCGGAACTTTGATAGCGCCACCTATACGATTGATTTGAAAAAGATTTTAATTTCGTTTACAGATTAATTCACATTAATGCGACAAAAATTAAGAATAGAATATTTGAGTTGTTGAATACATAATCTAGAGCTAGACTTACATTTCTTATTTCACTTAGCAGCAAGACGAAGTGTGCACCAAGTTACATACTGACACATGGTGGTGCGAAGAAGTAGACGCAGCAGTGGAAGAAAAGAGAATGCGATTCGCCATATGGAAGAGAACTCAAGACGAAAAGTGATTAAAGAAGAAGCAAAGGCAAAGGAGAATGCCCGCAAGATCATTTGGCAATCTCAAGAGAGAAGGAAAGAATTGGCGCAATTATTAACAAGTAAAGAGGGCAGGAGATGCTCAGGTGCAACACTGTTACTCGTTTCTGATACTTGGGAGACATGTTGGATTCCGTTGGTGGAACGGAGGCAGCTGTGACTGTACGAATTGAGTGGCTGGGGGGGGGATGGGCGAAATTCCGAGAGATATCGCCTACCCTGACCAGTTGTTCTACTCCATACTGGATGAAGGGCAAGATTTACGACTCATGCGTCAGAGCCTGTATGACTTACGGAAGAGAGACATGGGTTCTGACAGCTGTAGAAAAGAGGAGAATGGAGGTAGCAGACAGAAGGATGATCAGATGAATGTGTGGAGTGTCTCTCGAAGATAGAGTGGCCAGCGAAGACCTTCTGGCGTGCCTGAGCCTGCTGTCGGTCGATGGGGAGATGAGGGTGCGCAGATTGCGATGATACGGCGGAAAGATAGCAGCGTTTGGGTGAAGAAAGTATGGAAAATGAAGATCAGCGAACCAACAAGAGACCGCCCGAAAAAGACCTGGGAAGAAGCAGTGTCCGCGGACTGTCGGCAATTGGGCCTCAAAGAAGCCGAAACCCTCGATCTGAACACCGGGAGGCATTCCATGAAGAATCATCGTCCAACCCAACGGAGATGGAGTAAAGGACGCTAAACGGATAAAGCAAAAAGTGAGGCTACCTATGTTCACATTCTTCATGAATTGCAATGAGCAATGAGCATCTACTAAATAGTGCCATCGTGAGTACTTACTATTGAAAAATGTTCGATGATGTTCAGTAATTGAACTTCATAGCTTCAAAAAAATTTCGAAACAATTAATTTCACCATTCATGTGAGCATGTTAAGATAACATCATGCAAACAGGCACCAAACTAAGGTTTAGGTTGATCGCCAATCTATTGAACGTCGCTGAATTTCGTAGAATAATGATCGATGATATCCTACCGAAGTTGGAAGTAAATATTTCTATCATGTATGAACCAATTCTTCTTATGCAATGATTCAACCAATGCGGAGTGGACTTTGACTTCTTCGACTGACCAGCGCCACATACCCTGTAGAATATCTTTCAGACTGTCACTTACAAAACACAAATGCAACATGATGCATCTGCATGTGCAATAGTTTTTATTGTGGCAATCCTTCACTTGACCAAACGAACTTTGACCGTTGTGACCCATAAAAGAACTTCCGTAAAATGTTCTCTCAGACAACTAAGCACGCCTGACACTCAAACAGAACCAAGAACTTAATTATTGTCTTCCGAAAATCCATTTTTGTACATTAAGTACTGACTTCTGCAAAGGTATACAGGTGTGCCGAATATGATTGTAATGCGTGTTTGACATGACCGAAATTGATTTTAGATCTGAAATTCTAAGGATAGTACAGGCTGGGCCACGGAAGACAAAGGGATTTAAGATTGAAATATTCTTAAGAAAAAACGACTCATTATTAAATCCAGGTAGATATTCGATAACTACAAGTACAGGAGTTTATTATGACTACGTATGGAAAATGATGTCCTTCAAATGGCCGCCATTTTCTTCCTCACAAAGAGATGCTCTCTTCAGCGCATTCATCATCACTGCGGACAGAGTTTCTGGCTGTAGTCCACTGATCTCCGCACGAATGTTCTGCTTCAACTCCTGAATTGTTTGAGGATTACTCACATACACCCGTTCCTTCAAATATCCCCATAGGAAGAAATCTGGTGCGGTCAGGTCTGGGGAACGCGGAGGCCAAGGAAATTCCGAATTCTTGGAGATCAATTTTTCTCCGAAAATATCGCGCACGAGCGACATCGTTTGGCCGGCTGTGTGAGCAGTGGCGCCGTCTTGTTGGAACCAGATCTAAGGATGGTTCTCTACTTCTGGACGAACAAAGTTCTCCAACATGCTCCTGTAAACAGCACCAGTGACTCTTTCCGCATTCCCCTCGTCATCTTCAAAGAAGTATGGACCAATGATGCGTTCAGCCATTACTCCGCACCAAACCGTACACTTGAGAGAATGCAGTGGGTGTTGCTTGATCTCTCTTGGATTTGATGAACCCCAGAACCTCGAATTCTGTTTGTTCACATATCCGCTCAGATAAAAGTGTGCCTCGTCACTCATTATGAGGTTGTCCAGCAAGTTGACGTTGTCCTGGGCTAACTGTTGAAAGCGGATGGCGTAATTCAAACGCACCTCATGGTCGTTCTGATGGAGCAGCTGTACCGCTTGAATCTTGTAGGGAAACATGCTCAAATACTCTTCAAAATCCTCCGAAGTGTCGTTCTGCTGATTTCCAGCTCGGATGATCGACGGCGTGTAGACTTGCTTGGATCTTCTTCGACGCTTTGTCGTACAGACTCCACTGCAGCTTCCGTGCGAGCAGAAACCTTCGGTCCTGGACGGGGAAGATCGGCAACAGTTCCAGTTGTTTCAAAACGGGCAATTAAATTTCGAATTGTGGTGTCACTTGGTGATTTTCTGACATTGAATAGTCGGCAAAAATCTCTTTGTGTTTGGGTTACTGATCTCCTATTCCAAATGAAAAGTTCGACTATCTTTACTCTTTTGCTGGTGTCATAAGTAGCCATTTTCGTTAATTCGCAGAATCTTGTTAATCGTGTTAATTCGTCTAATCTTCAGTTCTCTAAACTGAGAAGCATTTAAATAGCGCTGTGACTTTATTCATCCATTGATGAAGTGCAGTAGCTGAACAGATGTTATCTGACAGAAGTGATTGTTGATCTCTAAGGAACATAGAGAACAATAACGTTGCTCGGAGCTCTAGGCTTCGTATCAGACAACTGGTAAAAGAATTAAGTAAAAGGAAAGTCAAGCAAACCAATGCATTGATTATTGAATACAAAATAAAATTGACTTTACATTTGCAAATAGCGATCATGAAGATGTCGCATACATGTAGAATGTGCATAAAAAAGAACGGCTTCCAAGTTGACGTACATGTCATCATAGAAAAAATTGCAGTTGGGGTGTGAAACTTCTGTGCACATGCTTTCTGCAGAATCAAACATAACTTCGATAATATATGTATTTCAAAACCTAGTGAACTTTGAAATCCCTTTGTCTTCCGTGGCCCACCCTGTATAATACTTAAAAAATAAACATGGAAAATATATTTCATCAAGATATCACCATTTTTGAAGAAGTTACATTGTTTCAAAAGACATGGCCTCTACACAGGTAGACAGGTGTGCCGATGAAGGTTAAGATGTAGCGAAGGACTTGATACAGTAATACTGCCATAGACCTATTGTTCACTAAATGTGGATGCATCTGTAAAATGCACTTTTGTACTAAATGATAGATTATATGAACATATAGCACATGAACATATAGTACCACAAATATTTGGTCCATGAAAGTACGAGCGCAATATTTTAACGGTGTGTTCAGAAATGATAAAAAGCTAAAAAGTAGGATTACATTGAGTTTTGCACCCTTAAACGGATTTGAGGAATTCAGAAGAAATTTGTGCATTCAAAGCTTGTCCTTCTTTTGCTGAATTGATCTCCATGTTTCTACAAACAGCCCAGATTGTGATGATATGATGCAGGAGCAGCAAAAATAGAAAAGATTTTTCGATTTCATCAGAAACATCCCATACGTATAAACGCATACGTTAATATTCCCTTTGTAGAACCTCCTCAAAATCATATTATATTCACACTTGAAGCGAGAGATTAAAGATTATCATCGTACTCAAGCGCATTTCACTTTAATCCACTTATTTGAATGTTACTATGAAAGCTCCAGGAATATGGCAACAAGATTCAGTAGCATTTTGCAATATACATATGACAATGTGAAGAAAAAGAGAAATAACGGAAAAATTGGTAAAAAAACGAGAAATAAAGGACAATTTTCGAAAAAGCGGAAAATAACGGAACTCTGGGTACCATGAAATCATATAAGTTTCGAGTCATGCCCCAAGTTTTCTCAACACACTTCCGCGATATTGGAAGTTAGTTCTAAAACAAGCAGATAATGCGAAATTCAAGATAAGTACCGGCACGTGAATGAAGTTTCACAGATCGATGTGATAACATAGAAAGATATCGCTCCGTGACCTATTTAAAAGATTTGTTCAGCACCTTTGATTTCTTGTCATGAGCTGACACGTCCAAATATGCCAATGATAAGGAAATCCACAACCTATGCTTTGAACAAACACTCATCGTACCTAATAATGTCGAGTAAAACATCTTCCAGTTTAGCATTCCGTTTTGTGATTTACGAATTAATTAATTCCTTTTACGTGATAGCATTGACTCTCAAACACTGCTGATGAGATTTAGTGCATATTTTTGTATTCTTGCGCATTCGTTCTCCAGACAACACAATGTAATCGCATAATCTAACAACTAAACATCGTCATGATTTACTTTATCTACAGGGTGAGTCAAATTTAGCCGTGAATGATAATAATAACTTTATTATTGTTCAACTGGTCTCTATATTCATAAAACTTTCTTATTTGAAAAATCTGTGTAGGGCCATACATGAAATAATTTTTCAACTAGCAAATAATTATAACAATCTTTAGCCTTCAAATAAACTACCATTGACTAACAAGCACTTTTGCAGCCGTTTCGGGAAATCTCTGAAAGAGTCTCGGAACATTTTGAGAGGAA
Source organism: Prostheceraeus crozeri (assembly GCA_907163375.1). Lineage (NCBI taxonomy): Eukaryota > Metazoa > Platyhelminthes > Polycladida > Euryleptidae > Prostheceraeus > Prostheceraeus crozeri. The sequence continues at coordinate 205,467 of CAJQUW010015337.1, read as the reverse complement.
TTGCCGTCATTTCCATTTGGATTCTATTTGTCAGTTCTATCACAGAAGGGAAGATCACATTCTGAGGATGATATACTCGACTTCGAAGATAGGACCAGAACCAGTAGTCACATGTCGTGAGGTCAGGTGACCGTGCCGGCCACTAAATAAAGCATCGCCTGCCGATCCACTGTTGGGGCATTTCTTGATCCAAAATTTGGCGGGCGTTCACACAGTAATGGCTGCTAGCCCCATCCTGTTGGTAAATCATCTGCTTGTTTCTTTTGAAATAAGGAACAACTTTTTCACAGAGAATTTCACAATATCTTTCCCCATTCATTGTCCGAGTGTCAATGTTTGTGTCAATAATTCCATTGAAGGAAATACAGGCCCAAACGGTAACTGAGGGTGTTTGCCCTGGATCTCTGAATCTGATGTGAGGATTATCCGTCGACCAGAAGTGAACATTATGTTTATTAACTTGTCCGTTCAGATGAAACACACATTCGTCTGAAAAAGTCAGCTTTCTCAGAAACGATGGATCATTGGTGAACCTGCTTTGCATTACTTCGCAAAACTGGCGCCTTCGGTCGTCATCTCCATCGACAAGCTCCTGGCAATACAGTGGCTTATAAGGATGAAATTCATTCTTCTTTAGTATTCTACAGACGTTGGACTGAGACAATTCTAGCTCTTCATAGAGACGACGAGTGGATGTTGTCGGATCTCTCTGAACTGCACCCAAAACTCGCTCTTCGTTTTCCTGGCTTTCTGTGGACTTTGGTCTTCCTTGACCTGGTCTCTGATGCACAAGAGAACCTGTTTCTAACAGTTTCGACTGCGGTCGTGGCTGGTCGGATAGCACAGCGCCTCCTGCAATATTGTGCAGAAGCGTCGTTCGCATGTTAATCAACGCAGACAGTCAACGCATCTTCACGTATGACAATACATTACGACTCTTCAATTCTACTTGGAATCCGAAACAAATCTTGTCATGGACTATCACGCACTGTGAAACGCAAAATCTTCGTACTGAAACTCCGAAATCATAACCATGTGTGCTACAACTCAGGAACTAACTCTATTCGAACTCGTATTTCTAGCTCCAGAAGACAATCAGAAACTCCAATATCTGATGTAACTACATGTATTCCTCGCTATCTTCGACAACTTCCGAGATGTGACCGACATCAATTGAGTACTCCTAAAAAACTCTCCTTTGGTCTCATTAATATACGATCGCTTAACAATAAAGTTGATGATCTACTCGACCTTCTAGACGTAAATGGTATTAATGTTGTGCTAATTACAGAAACCTGGCATGACTCTGATTCTGTTTGCATGTCTCGTCTTCGATCTTGTGGATTTAACGTCGTTGATGAACCTCGTCGACGCATTCATGGCGACACACTATCTGTAAATCATGGAGGAGTTGCAATCGTATCTGGACATGGTTCTCGTCTTACAAACATTCCTTTGGGGTTTCAATTGAAGTCTTGTGAGATAGTTATTGCCAGAATTACATCAAATTCGTCGACTTGTATTGTAGTTCTCATTTACCGGACAGGTCCTACTACAACAAAGTTCTTTTCTGAAATGACTAGAATTCTTGAAATCTTCGGTGCTTATACAGAACCTGTGATTCTTGCTGGTGATTATAATATTCACATCGAACGGTCAAGTGATATGAATGGACAACACTTACTTAATTTATTCGAATCTTTCGGTTTCATTAACCATGTCACACAGCCTACACATATTCATGGTGGTACGTTGGATCTGATATTTACACGGAATGATAATCATATCTCCCCTATCAATTATTTGGATTTAAGTGTATCAGATCACCGACTTTTATACTGGAAGTCAAGTATTCAAAGACCAACTCCAGTCTACAAATCGATAACCTATCGCCCATGGAAGTTTCTTGATGTTGAGATGCTTCGCTCATTATTGGCTAATTCTATTCTATGTGATATTGTGTCTTGGGCGGATCTTTCCGTGGATCAACTTGTCGATCTCTATAACACAACAATAACTGATATTATTGATCAACTAATTCCCACTAGGACCATAAGAATCTGTCAAAGAAAGTCCGATCCTTGGTTCGATCAGGAATGTCGACATGGTAAACGCTTACTCCGCTGGATTGAACGCTGGGCTAAGCGCAATTCATCAAGCGATTATGACTATGTTCATGAAACATGGAATACTTGTAAAGCGTTATATCGCCAACTATTGAAATCCAAACGTAAACTTTACTGGCACTCAAGAATGCATTCAGAAAACGGAAATTCACAAAATCGTTGGAGATACTTCAATGATATACTTGGTAGAGGCAGATCATCCACATCTGACATTCTCACTGCTACTGACTTCGAACGCTATTTCTCAGAAAAAGTTGAGACAATTGTATCTTCGACCGGCTCATGTGACTGTGGTCCACAAAACTTCTCTACTCCTGTGAATCATCGCCTTGTATCAACATTCTTGCTTGTTTCTGAAAATCAAGTTTATTCAACTATATGTTCATTACCAAACAAAAGCTCAAGTACAGATCCTCTGCCAACTCTCATGCTGAAGAAATGTCTCGATTTACTTTTACCATTCTTGACAAATCTAGTCAATAACTCACTTACTCTTGGTCATTTCCCACCTGCCTTGGCATCATCATGCGTCACTCCGGTTATGAAAAAAGACAAAAAGAATGTTGATGATCCATCTTCATATAGACCAATCAGCAATCTTAGTTTTATCTCCAAACTGATTGAGAGACTGGTTTTACAACAACTGAGGTCACATCTATATTCAAATGACTTACTTCCTCAATATCAGTCAGCATATCGTAAACTTCATTCGACGGAAACTACTATCGTCAACGTAATAAGTGATTTACTCTCTTCCATCGATAAAGGCGAGTGAATTTATTGGCAGCTCTTGACATAACGTCAGCATTCGACACTGTCTCCCACGATATCCTCCTCACACGACTTCATAAATCATTTGGTTTAAGTGGTGTCTTTCTCAACTGGTTTGAGTCCTTCCTTGTTGGACGCTCCCAATACTTTCGATTCAACGATTCGCGATCATCCACATCTCAAGTATATTGTGGAGTACCACAAGGATCCGTTTTAGGGCCTGTACTATTTACCCTTTATACTGCAGATATATTTCAAGTAGTGACGAGTCATAATCTCAATGTCCACGTTTTTGCAGACGACATTATCATCTATGGTTCATGCAAGTCTGGCAATGAGAGTTCCCTATCTGCAAAAATATCTGACTGTATCAGCTCCATTAAGTCGTGGCTTAAGGAAAATCAACTTGAGATGAACACAAAGAAGACCAGTTTAATGTGGTGTGCCACGCGACAACGCCTCGGTGATCCTCATTTGGAACCTATTAATGTCGACGGATATCCCATTATGCCAGTCGATCGTGTCCGTTACCTGGGTTTTATAATTGATCAAACTTTGACATTTTCATCACATGTCTCAAAAACTGTTTCCTCCAGCTTCAGTGCACTCCGGCAAATTCGGACTATTCGAAGGTCTATTTCAAGTACTGATGCAGCCTATCTTATTTCTGCTTTTGTGTTTCCCTTGATGGATTATTGTGCGGCTGCTCTATCTGGTATTACAAACAACTTGATGAACCGTCTACAAGCGATTCTGAATGCCTCGGTACGCCTTGTGTTCAGCCTACCTCGATATTCACACATTTCTACGCACTTGAAAGAAATGAAATGGTTATCTGCTCGATGCTGTCTTGACCTTAGATTGGCAGTGCTCGTATTCAAGTGCATACATGACCAGGCTCCTTCATACCTTTCTGATAGACTTACGTCTGTCAGTGAGATCCCTGGCCGATCCAGACTTCGTTCCTCTTCTAAAAACATGATTCAACAACCAAAGTGTCCCTTTCTTCAGTCGCAAAATCTCTTTTTGCTTCTAGGGGTGCTCAGGTCTGGAATGCGCTGCCCTCTAGTTCCACATCTCTGCATTCAATTTCTGCCTTTAAAGTGGACGCTAAAAACTTTTTATTGAATAACTCAATCTGATGCTATTTCATGTACTTTCAGTGTAATTTTGCGTTGATTATTTTATTGTTGATTGTTTTTAATTCTTTTTGTAATAAGACCTTGAAGCTGTATCAGCATTATGTCTTATATAATACAAATCGTGATCAATCAATCAATCAATCAATCAGGGTTTGTCGAGGTGGTGCTTCTTTGTTGAATTCAATGCGATATCGTCGCCTACAGTCCTCTACAGAACAGTTGCCTGTTGCAGCAATTACCCAAGAGGTAATCAGAACTCGCTCTTTAATGGTATATTCCATCTCTTATCACACTACATCAGAAATGAAAAATTGTTAGACAGATTGACTTACTTTCAATACGAATCGATCACGCAGTCGTGGGAATGATGATTCATCTCTGTTTACAACTGTTAGTGATGCAAAACTTGATAAGCATGAAAGAAAACCTTTGTTTTTTGTTCACGGCTAATTTTGACTCACCCTGTATGACATATAATAATGTGATGAAAGGCCAAAAGATCCAACTTGTTCGCCATGTCCCGGACGCATAGCACCTTTATTGACGATAGAGGGACTTGCTTTAAAAGCTCAATTTCGTTTATGATTGGCTACGATGATTCGCCTCTATTTGCTGTGGTTGACGCATGGTTGACTTCAAGATCTTTTATGACTGGTGAGTTGCTTGCAACTGGGCAAATCAAGTCGTTTGTTGTATGACCAACACTTGGTTTGCAAATTTAGAGTGATAGCTGATTATCATCATGGACATGGTTATAAGGGTAACAGATGAGGACTTGGTTTCATCACTTTCATAACCGTACAATACAAATAATGATAAAGTCTATGAATTCGTCATCATGTTAACCTGTTTCCATTGTTGATACATAACCTTATTCAAATAGCATACCTTCTTTACGAGTGAAGTGATGGCAGCAAACGGGAGGATGATGATTCTGATAAAATGGCTGGACTCGTATTCGAGAAACACATTCCCTTGAATTTCTGCAAACCTTGAGTTCAATAAAAGGAAAAATGAGTTTTTACTCGACGTTTCGGGTCCAGACCCTTCTTCATAAGTTAAAACAAGAACGGGTCTGGAACCGAAACGTTATGTAAAACTTCGTTTCTCCTTTAATTGAACTCAAGGTTTTGCAGAAATTCGAGGGAGTGTGTTTCTCGAATACGAATCCAGTCATTTCATCTTGCGACTTAAAAAGCAAAGTGACACCAAGTATGAATATCTGATACATGTATCATATACAAGCATCTAGCAGGTTTAGCAAATGAGGCTACCAAATGAAAACTACATTAATCTAATGCAGCACATACATCTGCACATAAATTCTTAATTTGGCTGTGCTTAAGACAAAATAGTGACTTAACTAGAATTTTTGCCTCAAAATTCACATCTTAATTCTCAAATACAAATAGGCTATATATAATCCATTTTCTCAGTAGAGGTTGCTGACTTGAATCGATGCAGGTGTCCGATGATTCAGACAGCGGAAGAGTCATTCATTATCTCCGAAATATATGATCAGTAACTCTGACATGAAATGAATCGAGCATTACATTAGTAGCTCACTTCATATGTGATATCTGAGTTTTGTGTTGGATTTTACGAAATTCTACAAAAACAAATACAACAGAAATCTGTAAAATTTTGATGGAAGAAGCACCTTATCACTAAAGAAGTTTGAGCAGCCACCTCAAGTTAAGAGAAAAATCCTTGAATCCAGAAGCGAATGATATATGATAAGAAATATATACATGTGCGCTGCAGTGTTCAAATATTCATGAAAAAATCTAAAAATCCCGATTTAGACGACTTAAGACAGAAAATTCGGAGAATTTGAAATTGGCTGATTTAGCCACGGTTGGGTCCAATCTTGGGCTTGGGTACCCCCAAGACCCAAGAGTGGCTATTTTTCTAATGAGGTGGAACCACAATTTCGAAAACATGTTTGGAATTTTGATTGAGATTTAAAATTGCATGAAGATATTTTGAATCATACCATATTGTACACATTGGTATCCAATTAATATGTATCTAAAGCTCATATTGACTACTGGTTATTACATGAATTGTTATTGCGGAATTGAGGCCATATTAATATTCAGATAAAAATTATAATTATCGGCATAGGCTATCTCTGGGCTTAATATCATCAACAATGTTTGCGTCTACAGCCTAATAATTTCTTAATTAGAACAACATGCATGACCAAGCTACATTCCTTACAACATGTCTCATCGAGAAACGAAACACACATAACATAGGCCTCGTATAAGATGAAAATGTAGACATGAAATGTAGACACAAATGTAGATATGACGATATTTTTACTAATCGTAAGAAGCAATCATCAAAGAATGTCACTGCATTAAATGACACCGATATCTTTCTATTTCTAATACATGTAGCCTAATAGTAGAATAAACAATATAGGCCGAAGTTTTTAACTTTCAAGGCAAGAGGCTATATGAAGCAAGTTATCTACGAATTGTTTTAGGCTACCAATTTAACAGCATAAGCGTTGTACAGGTATTGGTTTAATGGATTGCATTTTTTCATGCATTATTTGTTTTGTTTCACGCAAAATGATACATGCAAAATTCTGTCTAACACAATATGCATTACATCTAGCTTAATGGATTAAATTCACAAGGAAGCCAAAGGTAATCAAAGCACAGTTTAAAAAGTTAATTAAACAAACTATCAGATGGACATTTACGGTAGGTCTATATCAAAGTTGATGACAGTGCAGTTTTATCATAGAAAGACCAATCGTGTGGTTGAAGTAGGTTACATATTTACATGTACATACATGCAACCTTACATGTAGGTGACTTGCTATGGCATGATGTGGTCATATACTTAGGCAGAATTTTTCGAAGAAAACCGCAAATGATCACATGGTCAATTTCTTTACTCTTAGGTTCTCACTCTTGGGGGGGGGGGTTACCCAAGCTCTTCGGTCCGCACCCCAACATTCTTGGGTACCCCCCCCAAGAGTGAACCCAAGACACAACCTTGATTTAGCCGTTGCTTAAACATTAATGAGTTATATATTTTTCATTACAGCTGGTTATTCTATCCCACATCGATCGGTTCTCTTCATGGATAAGAGAGATATGTAATTGCGTGTAGTTTCACCTGCTGAGACATGAGTCGAGTCCTAAAGTCATGAACCCCACCTTCTGATGTCATGCGCCGTCTTTAAGTACGAGTATTTTCCTTACTCTTTACGTAGTCAACGTCGGACAAAAATCCAAAATTCCTTTTTAATTTTATTTAGAGAAAACAACTAAATTCTAGTTTTTGACGTAGAATTTTTGTTATTAACCTATAACTTGACTTATTTGAATATAGTTGATCGGTGTACTTGCCTTTCAATTCCCTTGTGCATAACATTCAACATTGCTTCCATTGCACTCTAGTTAATTGAACTGATATTTCTCCGAAATCTGGGTAGGCTATTCAATAATTAAATAATTTAAATTTATGCCAAATGAATTGAACAAAGCGTTTGGAATATACAGTAAATCAGCAGGTATGTCACATAAATAAACGTTACAATCACTACATTCATGGAGAAATATTTCGATAACAATAGAATTCTCGTTTTCTTTCATACAACTGCACACAGGGAGTATCTCATCTTTTCATTTCCCCTGAATAATATCGTCAGCATTTGTCCTTGATTCATTCATCGACAAATGGAAAACAGGTCAAAGTAATTGCGAATATTCATGTACGTTGATCCGATATATTCGTTATCCATCACGGAAATTCCAGATTCTAAGGGTTCATTCATATCATAAGACATTTGTTCTTCTAGGGGACCAGCACAAGGCAGCGATCAATACGCTACTGCAAATCTTGAGATGGGAGAGTTGTCTGAATAATATGTAAGGAATTGAGAAGGAAGGAACAGGGACGAGGCAGGAAGACGGCTTGGCCGCGTGGATGTGTTTTCAGAGTAGAGGTGTATGATGGGGAGGGAATTCGACTGCTAGGAACAGAGATTGTGAATGAAGTAGAGGTTGAGCCATGAATGAATGAAGCTCTCTAATAAATGAGAATGGGATAGAATAATGGGAAAATCTGAAGCAGAACAAGGTTAAGGGGTTGGGGGAAGTAGTAGGGGATACAAATTAGTGCATGAATGAAACTGAGAGACTGAATGTAACGTTACTTTTAGAAAAGAGGTTATGCACAATTACTCTGGATGTTCTTTGGAATTGAAATTTGCTGTCATCGACTGGTTTTGTGTGTAGTGTCACGAGGTAAACCTGTAGGAGGTTAGTTGTCAATGTACTGTTTTCTCAATGGTTACACTACAAACAACTGCTTCTGGCGCAAAACAAACAACGAATCGCGCGATGATGTACCGATCTGTAATGTTTACTCCCAGAATTTCAATGCGATTTGAAATAAATAGTTGACTGATGAGGTGTGGGTGGATCGATACTTTATGGTAATATTTTCACACGAAGAGTTGTGTTCAAGTAGACATCCCAGAAATCCAATCCATCATGATTACAAAAAAATATTTCCGAAAAATGACATAATTATGAATTAAAGCAATCTGTCGAGCGCATAAATTGGAGGATATCTACACCCGACAACAGGCAGCTATAATTTCTATTCATGCCTGAGCTATCATGGATTAAAAAGACATCATTTATCCTCTGACCCTATCACTTGAAATGAAATTCCGATTTTCAAATTGAAAAGGATTTGCGTATTTTACATGAATAGATAATAATATCATAGAAGGCAAAGTTAATTTCTTATAGCTGAAGACAAGTTATCTAAAGATTCCACGACGATAAAGGGTAAACAAATAGCATTTTTTTATTGTACTTGCACAGGCTGACCGGCAAGGAGTACAATGCAATTGACCAATACATGGCCGAAACACGGGCATAAACCGTCTCCTGGGCAGACCCTATGTGGTGGTGACCCGAGCGCGCCTCCGAGAGCCTGAACCTGAGGAGAACAACACACACTATTGTTGCCACCCTGCCACTTCTATCACAAGTGAACGTACTTGTCATAAGAAAGAGACCGTGTTCTGTGGTTCATTGTTGGAGTCAATTGGTTGATGTTAAATTTTATGTTTAGAAATGATTATTAGGGCCTGCGGGCTGATAACTGAACTGCATGAAGTTATACTTCATCCTAGGCCCAAAAATATTGACTTGATCACGTCTGAGTTATGTTTCAGCATTAGGGAAATCCCAGGAGAAGATATCTTTGATATCCAATATCAAGAAAACTACTCGTGTTTATAAAATCGCAAACTCATCCGCCCCGCCCAATTATAATCCTGTAACAGATATTTATGAAACTGAATGATTCTAACTGTTTCAGTAACAGTTGACCTTATTGACAAAGTGGAATATAATGTGAGCAGAAATTCATGAGGATGAATCGACCGAAAGTGAATAATTTCAAATGGGTACATTTCAGTGGAGAAAAAATTGCAGGCACGATTTCTTGTGAAGTATTTGACAATATTTTAATTGATAAGTCAACAATATTTCCAGTTCCATATTTCTAAAAAGCATTTGGGAAGTTTCTATCATAAACTAATGGCTTGGGATGTTTTCATTATAAATTAATGATGGGTTTTGCTGGTTAAACGTATGTCCGCAAATGAATATTTCCTCAACCGGTGCATTCCAACATACAGACTGACTTCTCAGCTTAGTCAATGTTTGCCGAATATTTGTGAATCCCTTGATATTAATGCCTCAATACATTCAATGCTCCGTTGTCTCTCTCATCTTTATTTGCAATACAAAATTCCAATGGAATAGAGAAACAAGTCATCTGCACCAAGTTGAACTTGTGCAAATACTGTGAGGTATAATTTTTTAATCTTTTTATGCTCACAATCTGCTCCTTACACTACTTATCCTAATTTAACCATGAATTAAACTTGATACATGTAATAGATTGGAAGGTCTTTGATCTCGTCATAGAGAACAAATCCCTAAACTGCTGTAAATTGGTTTTATCAAGCCAAAATAAGACATGATGGCTTTTGAAGTGAGGATATTTGCCATGAAGGTTATTTCACATGAGAGCAATATCATGTTGATTAATTTTACTGGTAATCAGTAGCTCCGGTAATTAAGCTTATGACCGCTTATAAGTACGGAGTGTTGCATTTGTAAGTATAAACAACTAAATTGCATGTCTGCTTTTAGGGACAAACAGACGTATATGTAGCACAATGCATTTTACAAGTTAGCCAAAATGTCATGCGACATACCATAGATTTGACTACTCTGCTTTCGAAAGTGTACTTTTCCTATGTTGTATCTGGTACACCAGCTTCGCACAGTTTGAAAAAGAAAAATTGAAATTGAAACAGTCCAATGTAATGAGTCTTTCAGTAAATGAGAAAAAAATATTGAAGAAGCTTGAAAAAGAGCTACTGAATTTATGTGAATATAACTTACATATACGAATTCCTTACAACGCAAAGATTCTGAAGACACCAAACACTAATATTTTTGATGAAAAGTGAGAGCACAGCATTTTCAATCAAGAAGGTCATGATTTTGTGGACACTTCACGATATCACTAATTTTTCATTAGTTCACCGATTTTGATGACCAGCATGTCAAAAGAGAGCTCAGAAAATGCCTGATTCATTATCATACTCACATGTCTTCTTTTTGAAAAATTGCGACTTGTAAATTAAGTGATTTTCATATTTTGAGCACTGCTCAGTAAATACAAGAGCGGATACAAGTCTATCATGGCTCATTTTAAAGCTGAGAATGCAAGCTCTCGAATGATATATGCTATGTTGTTGTGCGACACGATCAGAAGGCATGAGAATCGATTGAATCTCAGTGAAATTTACGTGATCCGTTTTTTTTATGATCAGCTCTGTATGTTTGATCCAGCTCCCAAATGATTGAAAACCTTGTACTCTATTAGATTTCAGGATCAATCGTCTTTTTGAAGTGATCATATGCATTACTATGAAATTATGACTTATGTCTCCCCAATATTCTAGATTCGGATATGAATATAATACCTAATTATTGCTAACATAATGTGCAAATTTTGTACATGTACATATAATTTGAATATGAGGTTTATCCAGCAAGCTTAACAATAGGATCGTTCATCACGATCGAAGCACCTTTTGAAATTTGAGTGTGTAGTAAAGTTCCAGTTTGAACTAGATACGCACAATGTACTTAAATTTACTGTGTTTACAACAGTCAAGCGGTAGACCTCAACCATATAAGTATTGCATTTTGTGCCAGTACTTAATTATTACTATTTAACTAAGTAGGTTGAGAACATTAAATACGATCAATACTTTGAGCCTTTTAAACTTCTGCATATTTTTTTAACTAGAAACGGATATTTTTTGATATTCATCAAAGTCTGTCGATGAAAACACATTTTGAGTTCAGTCAAGAACGCTCTCGCAATTAAAGCCAATTACGTCTACGATTCAGTTGACCGAACGCACAAGCAGTTGGTGTTCAATCACCAACACATCCCTTAATTTTCAAGCATATTCTTCGATTTGCCCTTCGTCTTTAGTCGGTGAAAAGTGCATTAGAAAAGTAAATGTTCATTCGACCATCGGTTGTCTTAATTTCACAAGCGAAGTAGTAAAAAGACGGTCCCAGTCGATGATGACCGAATAAATGTCAATACTCCTAATTTTTAAGACAACTTTGGAAAGTCATGTGTTGCAAGGATTTAGGAAGCCTCCAAGCAGCCAAGTAGACAGAGAAACTATCAAAATATTGGAACACTTAGTGGAATGTTTGAGTTTTCCACTCCGATACCCGAATGATTATCATGGATCTGACTTGGGTTTTATTACAATGTCTGTGAAATAAGTCCGACATAGTTATCTGCTTTTCCAGACATTATGGCATCTTGGCGCCACAATCTTAAAATGGAAAAATAGTAGTCATTATATCAAACTTTAATTGCATCCATCGACTAGTCTCAAATTAATGCAAGTTGAAATACAACTTCGTCTCACAGTGGCACTATTACATGGAATTACATGTTGCATTCTTGACTGAAGTTCTCGTAATCAATTATTAACGAACGAGTTGCATGGAGAAATTTAATAGTGCTTGTTATACGTTACGGGAATCCTCTATAAAATGCAATTAACAAGCCTGATAAAAGTTCTTAGTAGATAATATGGTAAGTCATTAAACAAGTGGTGTCATTGTTATGACTGGAGTTCCTTTCCGTTAGAGGGAATCTCAGTTTTGTCAACAACCAATAATCAGTGCCAATAACAAGGATCATATCGAAAACTATGGCTGTTCGTTTGAATATATTCATGACGTTTATAACCGGAATATTTTGGCAGACATGAGGAATATCAAAATATTCATGATGTATAAATAAATACTGTAGTGCAAGTAATTTATGTGATAACCAGACATAGTCGGTTCCAAAATCCGGAAAATTTCATAAAGGATCGAGTTTCCTTTATATTTTAATATGTAAAACTCAATTAATGCACACAACGTAAAACAAATTTATCACTCATCATACAAAAATCTAACTGTTACATAATAAAATTCGTCCTATTATCAGTTGAAAATTAGAACATTGGACATTAGCTTTCCGACATTTTCCTGTGATAATCAGGCTCACTGTTCCCCATTTAAATAACCAGAAATCGAAACGCAGCAGATTCTTTAGAGATTCCTATAGGCGCAGTGCTTAAACTAAACTGCCACTTCAACTAAATCTGGCAAGACCTCGAAAATTGCCTACAGAATTTTAGAATGGGAAAATGAAGAATTGCAGCTTTCCTTGGAATAATCAGTCCCCATAAATGCATCATTACAGTGCATATTACAATTTTTCTGCTAAATTAGCAAATTGCATACCTGTGCATTCTCATGTGAGTAATTGAGAAAATTTCGAATGAACTGATGCAAACACATATCAGTAGGAGTAGATTATATTCCAACTGTTGAAGCGGAACAATGTTAAAACAAGTTGCTTTTGTAAGTTAAAGAAGCGAATGATTTCAAAAGTTTCTTTGTCGAGAAATGTTTTTGTTAGACGCGCCATTCCCAACGGAATTTCGATCTATGCGACAATATAATGCTCTTAAAAAATGGAAACATCTTAAAGGTAGTTACTATTTTTTTTTAAATTCCAATTCGGTTTTCAGCAATCGATGACTGGACTGACTACCTGCAGCAAAATTGAGAAATTAATCTCATGTCCTAAAATAGCATCCACCTACAATTTTCTCTCCCCTTTCCCGTCTCTTATTCCTCTTGCCTGTTTGTACAAAGTAACAGAGTGCCACCCGAATTTCCCTGTTCTTTCTCCTTAATTGAAACTGAGGTGAATGTAAGGGGAAAAGAAGCTACCTTCCATTTCTTCGTTCTTTTCATCACAAAAAACTTATCTAAGCTGAGCACGTCAATACTATACATATGGAGACTAATAAAAATTCATTGTTAGCCTCCTGTTGAACATGTCAATCTTCTAACATAGCATAGAACCTCTCCGTCGTTGCTGCGATAACAGTAACAGGAGCAGCGGAGGATTCGTAAACTATGCGTAGGATAATTTAAGGTCGCTTTTTTATCACGTCGTATAAACAAATATTCTGCCGGTATTTGACTATTTAGCCACACCACCTACGACTCCTACATTCCATTCAACTGAAGCGCTTGAAAATTTCATGCTCCGAACAATTAAGTGACTGTTTACATGCACATCATGAGGACGCTGAAAACGACAACATAAAACTCAGCTCAAACATGCATATGATAAATGCATTATCACGCAAGAATTCGGAGGCTTCTGTGTCGAACACGAGTCTGAATAAGACATTGGAATACACAAGTCGATAAATGCAATGCCAACAGAAAATTTTATAGCGCAAAACGCAAGTTTCACATCCAGGCAATGGCAGTAATTACATGAAGTAAGTTGCCGTTTGAGAATATTCTGTTGATTAAATATCATTTAATAGATTTTGGTTCTCTATGTCTCCGCTTCAATATATACAGTGCTCGCCGCTGAATTGGGACATTGAGCTGCTGCTCCGATTAAGTGGATGATGAGATCTCCAGCAAATTTGACTACGAAGATTAGCAGTATGTAACAAAAGTTGTGTTTATTTTATACTTCATCGTACAATTATTAAAGTAGCAATATTTGCATAATTTCACCTTTCTTTACATTCTGAATAATTGACTGCATTCTTGATAGTAGGGATCGCTCCTTAACATTTCATGAAAAAATCCTCTTCTCAGAGTACCTTCCGTCAAATTCCTAAAATTACTGAGTTTGAATGTTCGTTGATCTTTTTGTTTTTTGATTTTTTTCTGAAGGAAAATTCACGGGAGGAAGCGCCGCGCCAGTTGTGAATGGACCCTCAGAATCGATTCCTCCGCGGTTGGAGCAAACCACCTATTCAATCAAAATTCCATTATTCAAATCCCAATTTTGCTGCACTTGTAGGGACAAATATCAAGGACATTGCAAAGGGGTTATGCTTTCTTTAGAAGCAGCAGTGACTAGCTAGACTAGAACGTGACTGACAACATAAGTTCAGCTGCAGTTTCATAATTAGCCAACACGGTATTTCTTCTTGAAATTAATTTCCATCACTACACGTATTTGTTCGATATCATGACAAAGCCCAACATCGATCGAAGGAATACAAACTGAATAAAGTAATAATAGGCATAATAAATACTTTCAATTAAATTACACACGCATGTTTTGCATAAAAACTCAAAAACATTGACAATTTCAGACTGACACGACACAATTCTAGTGCTAGCGACTAAACTTCAGCTGATCTTTGCATGCGCATCAGCCAATTGATTTCCGATGCTTAACGGTTTCATCGTCAAATGTTAGATGATTGAAGTGAGAGGAGAGAGTGTATTAAGACATCTAGATTATATGATCATGAAGCATCTTTCTCCAAATAACGATATCATTTTCAGCAGCTCTCCTAAATAGCGAGAGCAAGTGCTTCAATGCCATTGTCATAAACACAAAAGCAAGTGAATATTCTTGCAAACACACGGAATTGTAAAGTGCAAGGAATTTCCTAAAAAGAGTGATAAAATGGCTTCTCAAGTTGCTATTCCCAGACATTCTCGTTCGTTGATCAGACAACCTTCGTACGCTAGCAACTGTCTCTCCCTCTATCTAGTGGACAGAAGCGCATTGCACCAACTGCTGAAGTATCTTAAGAAACATATCTATTTCAGCGCCATAGATTTGTTTCAACATTAGTTTGATATTGTGCATTTGACTTCTCGAAGCAAAATATAGAAGTGCTACTTAGCAGACAGCTAGCAACTCATTGAATCTCATAGAAATCTCATTGATGTAATTAAAGCTTGCACCGTATCATTTGTTCGATGACAAATTTCAGAAGCTTTATAACTTTTTCATCGAGCAAATACTCCTGATTAATTCTAATTTTAACTAAAATAATTATATGGTAAACTGATGCAACTTGGTTTTCATCTGATGTCCATTCGATGATTTCTTTTTCATACATCTGATGCGAACAGGCAGTGAATGAAGAACGACCAGCATTGTTTATAATATTCATAAAACTATACAATTATATCAGCGTGATGCATCGACCTTGCCATTAACTTGTCAACAAAATGACTAATTCATTCAGTGGTCTTCTTGGCTCAGCCGCTAACTGTTTGGCCAAATCATCAATTGAACGAGTGGTCGAGCCCCGAGAGTGTAACTGGAAGTCGACAAAATAGACATCCGGAATAAACGAGTAACGCTTAAGCTTCATTTTTATGTTATTCAAAATATATATCCATAAAAGAAGCATTTTAAAACTAATTTCCTAACAACAAATGTTTAGTCTTAATCAATCATTAACAGTAGATATCTAACTACAACCAAAGTGTATTAGTACTGAGCTTCCCTAATAGTACTGAGCTTGATTGATCATTGGGTATTTTTATTGATGGTTGAAGCAAACATTTTGTGCACTTGCCTGATAGTGGTCCTACGAAAACAGAAACCGTAGACAGAAGTCCTATCGTCTCCGGTGGTGGAAAGCAGTGATACCTTCCACGGTGGTCTATCTCGAACTTAGAACCTGTTGCAAACATCCGTGTAGCTTAATAGCTTAAGATTCTGGAATAGCCATACTTGCTTAGACTAACATGATGCAATTTAAGACAATTCAACTAAAACATATTCTGCAAAACTTTTGCTTCAACTATTTCAAGCAGTTTTGATTAAAACAACTTCGATCATTTCCGTCGTATCTTCATGTTTGAGTTATATCTAAACAAAGCATAGTGCTAGAGCGCATAACAGACACAGCTAGAGCCAGTTCAAAGCCAGCTTGATGTCAAACGTAATAAAATGACTAAAATAAGCTAAGTACAACTGACAGAGATTGAATATCCACATGGTGCAGAATATTATTACAATATAGTCCATGAAGAAAACGCTATTAAAGCGTCAGAAGCATATAACTGACAAAATCTCCAATCAGAAATGCAAATGGTTCATTTTTGTTAATGCATTTCAAACATTGCATGAGATGGACTGCATGATACAAAATATGTTGTGCGTTGAGATGCACTTTGATATTATACAAAAGCGGATATTTGTTCAGTCTGGTTAGAAACTAATATACGAGTAGAGACACTAAGCTGTAATTTATGGAAGTAATGCATTCGACTGTTGCCGATAACCTGTCTGAAAATTTTCATCTATAAACATTATTCTACTGAAAAACCGCCAAGTAGAACAAATACCTACTATAAATCTGCAGCAGAAATTGAGTTGATTAGCGAATAAAGAGAATTGATTAGCGAATAAAGAGAAAAATGGCTAAGTGAGGGATATCAATTAGTAAGCATTCTTTGAGGGGTCGATCTTTTATATCTTAACATACTAAACGCTGGACGAATGCTTAAAGGAAGACAAGACGAACAACGGCACTGAGCAACGTGCTCACAGCGATGACGGTTGAAAACTTAATTTATTCAATAAATTATTTCAGAAAGGCCATAGATACAAAAAGATAGAGGCAAGCTAGCTGTTTCCATGAACTATTTTGCGTTGAAGCTAGCGACAAACTACTTATGTCATAGACATACTTTTGATTCTTTTTATTGAAGTTAGTTTAGACTTCAACAATGTGTGATAAATATTCAATTCATGCGTGTGAGTTGAAGTACTTTCCCACTTTTTACATAATTGCAGAAAGATGCAAAACCAACGAGCGTGATATCCAAACAGTTGAATTTGATGTCAATTTCTGGAATCCCACACCATCTTGCCAACTCAATTATTACTTTTATTGCTTGATTCTTGTCACGTATCTGATCTTTCTTCTCTTAGAAGTGTGTATAGTGTCTACGTGTTGGATTTGTGACTTATCCACTGAAGCTTTTACACGACTTCATTGAGTCATCCATCAAAACTTCTCTCTACAAAAGGTGATAATGACCCAAATTCATTGTGTCAGTGGTTGATCCCCTGGTTCAGAGGTTAATAACATGGGCTGGTACTCTCAGGAAACGGTTCAAATCTAACCTCCAACAAAAGCCATTGAAAGGAAAAGACTTAGAACACCACTTTGAAAAAAATCACAGATCCTAGAAACAAAACGACTGAGGTTCTTTGGCTTGCACCCTCGAAGTCGTGAATAAGACAACAAATATACCATAGGTTTATCAATCGTTGTTTTATCGCATTTAAATATTTTGAAAACTTAGAAACAATGATAAACTATTCACTCGACTTTGTCATGTGTTGAGTTACAATAAGCCGTTGTAATCATGCAAATCATTAAGGATTTTCAAACGTCTCTTTCAGATAGCACACAATCAAGCAAGTTCTACATATTCTCTCTCGGCTTCTCCTCATTACAAGACACCAAACTTCAGCGTCGAATAATGGTCTATGCGTCTATGCAGATGAACTATCACTGAGTAGCGAGGTGATAAGCCAGATGAATAAACAGACAATCCTCGATGCTCACTTGATTGCCTGCAAGTGGCAATTGCATCTGTGTTGACTAAATCTCATTTCTCATCCCATTTCACACTTGTCCTTAGCCTCGTCTCACATTGACGATTTAGAATCAGGATAAAAATTCTCCACATGAAGAGACAATATTTCTAACTTTCACTAATACACCATGACAACGAAAGAAAGTCCGCGCTATTGCTAAAAATAAACACTCATTCATAAGAAAACGTTTCTCACAATTTCGTTTTATTTTGGATATCTGATGCGTAATTTACTTGAGTTCAAAATTTGAACTTCATTTAATGAAGTTCGTAAAAGTTTCATGGGTAGGAAACAGACAAGGACTTGTAAACATTTCTGAATATTAGTTGATAGAACATCCTCCAGCTAGTTCAAACTAAAATTC
Source organism: Prostheceraeus crozeri (assembly GCA_907163375.1). Taxonomy (NCBI): domain Eukaryota; kingdom Metazoa; phylum Platyhelminthes; order Polycladida; family Euryleptidae; genus Prostheceraeus; species Prostheceraeus crozeri. Next base: position 187,012 of record CAJQUW010015337.1, on the reverse strand, counting down.
TATTTTGAACCTCTCTTTTATGAAACCCCTGTTCTCTCAATTCTAAGCTCTAATCATAACTGCATATCATGCAAGTTGATGAAATGCGTATTGAGAAATAATTGACCTCTTCCTTTACTCTGCGCTAGCATGTAAGAAATCTGAAATAGGTTGATTGATTTATGTGTATATTAATGATACAAAGAAATTCTGATACAAGCAACCTGATATATCTGATCATCGATATATCTATCAAATCTAAAGAGATGTGACCACTTAACACATGCCTCATCCTATTGATCTTATCAAATTGTCAGCAGACTGGAACCAATGACGTTGGAGCTTTTTGCGTAGAATTCTCACCTCTAGCATCATAAAGAACCACTCTAGAAGCTAGGGTTCACCCAATGACAGATTAGCAAATCCAACTACTTTAAATGAGCAAAAAGAAAGAATATCAGATTTCCTATGTATTTCTACATTTTCTATTAAATTGTCTCCATTGGAATCCAGTCCGCATACCTCTTGAAAATATTGCAATTGCATTGTTCTCAGAAGAACCGGGTGCACAATGACTGTTTGTCTTAGGAAATTGAGCAAAAATACTCCTTGAGAGTTCACAGTGCGTATGTACTCTGAGCTCAGATAATAGTACGTTATTGCATTTACTCTGTGTGTGCGCTTCTGGAGCAGATTTTAGGTTTAAGAATGCACTCATCTGCCGAAATACCTGTGCAGGACCTGTAAGAGAGACTATAAGTAAAACTAAATCATGTCACATCCAAGTATATCCTCTAGTCGCAAAATCAGTAAATAATTTGCTGGAGGGCGGATCGATTCTGCAATTATTTAAAGCCTTGTCGACTAACTCTTGTCTAGCAACCGACATCTTTCAGTGAGAATCCAAAATAGTGAAAGCTTATTAAAGCTTCACGTAAAAGTCGCGTCGAACGAAAAGTAGCTATACGGCAGGTAAATCAAAAGAAAGCAATAGGAGCAATTTCTGCCAAACCGACGCGAACCGATTCGAATTTTTCTCGAATCATAATTTCGATTCAAATCGAACCTCGAATCAGCAGCCGACTCGCGAATCGAATCCAGAAGCTTCGTAGGTCCCTACAACGAAGGTCTGTCGCTGTACATTGAATATCTAAAGAGAATGACAACTATTAAGTCAGTAAAAGACACCAACACCCTTGATTCCCCGACCGCACTCGCCCGACCTAGGAATCGAACCGAAGTTTGCGGTGAAGTCGAGCTCGCACCTTCTTCACTAGGCCACGCTGACAGTTCAAATAAACTGCATTTATCATATTCTTTGTGTGAAATGCTGGCAGGTAATTATTACTATGTTCCCCAAAACAGCTGAAATGATTGAAACTTATGCTGTCATTAAAGCACGAAATTGTAACTGCGGTATCACAATCCTCAAAATCATGATCCTAGTGCGAAATAGATCTTGCCAATCTTCACGGATGAAAAAGCACTTCCATGATACATCGCCTGCTTTGTGATTGAGTTAATTTCCTATCAACAATTTCAGATTGCCGCTCATAATTAGATAAAATTGCTTTGTAAAGTGCTACCTTTCGCCGCCAGGATTAATTTGATGCATTTTTGTACTGTTACATCCATAAATAATATTCACCGATTTTGCTGAAAATTCTGAACTTCCTAATTTCACCCACAGTATTCCTAAGGGTTGATAAAAAAGTTCAAATCATTCACAATATCGTCACCTCGCCGACCTCATTGATCTTCAACCAGATATGAGTCAATAAAATGCAAGGAAAGCATAGTTCAATCGCCTTGGTAGACTGAAGTAAATGAGAAATTTGAGCACACATCACATCGTCTGACTATCACTTTTATTTCGCCACTAAGGTGCGATGGTAGATTGAAAGAATAAATCATCCCTAAGTGGCTAACGCACTGCTTACCGGTTCATACTGACATGAATTCCCGAGGGAGAAGGAGGTAGAACTCGCTACTTACTTTTACTTTGATTGGAGCTGATCACGGAAGCTGACGTTGGCTCCTGAAACGACAAAATAACTTCAATTAGGAATATCTCAATGCCGGCTTTCGGCTAATCCGAAAATTGGAGAACCGAAATCTACTATCTGTTTCATTGACGGTGACTGTGGAACAACATTTTCACGACAGTAAAAATTCCATTACTTCACAGTAGTCGGGTAGCATAGCATGTCATCTTATCACGTAAATTAATGCTCATGATATGAGTTATGGTAATATGGTTTCCAATAACATCATCGAACAAGCTGTTAACCTGACAAAAGTATTTGAAATTTCATGACAAGGAAATGAATCACTTCGTTGGTTGGTAGACACATTGTTCTCGTAGTTATTTCATAAAAATGGATGCCTACCCTCTGAAATGCTGTGAAAATGTATGACAATTTTCTCAGCACAATGTATTTCACTGCAAACACATTCTCGAAGCATTTGGAACATTTATGTAATTATAGAAGATCTCCAATAAAAGATGAAACAAAGCAATTTCAGATTTAAGCAGCCGAACATTTTCGTCACTTTACCTTAGAAGATGATCACGGCAAAATGTGCCAAGTAACGAGTATTTGCCTACTCAAGCTGTTACTAGTTGCTTTGCATGCAAGGCAACAATTTGAAATTTTCTTTCGTAAGTACATGTATATGCAATGTGCATACTACCTGTAATTTTCAAGAGATGCGAATAATATCTGACTTAAATCATTACGGGAACTACACTTGTTTCTGGCTTGTTTGCCGTCATCAATGCAGTATACCCACTTGTAAAGAACCAATAAGTCATATGCAGATATAAATCGTCATCCGACCTACAGACTTCTAAAATTCATGAAATAATTCTGATCACATTCTCAGAGCTCGGGTTCAATAATACCTGCAATTTTCATACAGGGAAAATGTTGTTTTCAAAAATACACATATTATTTCTTTTGCCGTGATATAGACCGATGGTGTAGCAAAAACAAAATCGGCTGCCAAAATAAAAGATATTTTGTTACTTCTATAAGCATAGATTACATAATAATCTCTTCATAAAAATCATTGCAATTCTTTCCTTTCACCACTTCATGTTAGAGTAGTATGTCCCTGTATGAAAACCGAAGGAGCATGAATACAAATTATAAAGAAATAAGTATTAATTCATAACTTACAAAAAACAAATATGATGATTTTTTTTATCGTATGTATTTTTCAGATCAGTTTTATTAAGACAGTGAACATGCACGTGACCCCAACATTAAAACTGTAGTAGGCCTACAAGGATTAATGTGATTAATGACAGATCGTGCAGAAATAAAATCCGAAATGATCAGTCGCAGACATTTAGTAGATCCGGTGTTACCTTAGTCTTAATAGATAAACGACTCATTGTTCCGGCTGGCCTCGCCTATTCTCGAAAACAGATACATCAAGATTGATATAATGGTAAACCAACTGAACTAAAATCACACTAACTATAAAGGATAGCGACAGATGAAATTGTGCACATAGAAAGTCAATACCATATAAAATACACCATTGATAATGCCCATAAATTCCCAAGTGGATAGGAGTACTTGTCATCGATGAGGAAATAACAAGGAAGATGCGCCAACATAAGGCGAAGAATAAATAATCGATCCTTCTGGCAGCAACGGACAAGTCTTAAGATGTGGAGGGAAAAGCTCTCCAGGATCGAAAAGAACAACTAAGTAAAATTTTCAACTGTCACAGAAAGAAGGACTGTCAACAGATAAGTGATAAGATTTTATGCATTGCTAATTCTGTATAGTATTTTACTGAACTTCAAATATAGCTTTTTTAAAATTCAAATAGGCCTTTTGAAAATTGTATTCGTATTATGTTATATTGATGTGAGACAATTTCTAATGGATTCTCTGCCATGTAAAGATGACTAAAAATGAGTCATAAATAGTAATGTCATTATTCCGATATTTGCAAAAGTTAATTGTTTTAATGATTCAACAATTAACTTCATGTTTTGATTAAAACAAAATTTTATTCGAATGTAATGAAAGTAACATACACGGTGCATGATGTTCAACGACAAGTTTTGTACTGATGCACGTACATTTTTCTCTCATATTTCTAACAAGAGAATTACTAGAATCTAACCCGTGATAATCTACTTTCTCTTGAATCACTACATCAAAAGAGCCGAATTAATTATGAATTTCGTGAATGATTCAATTGAATTCGTTTGCTTGTTGACAACTCAATATTTTTAACTCTGATCTTTATTGACGTACTCGCAGGATAAGATACAATAAAAGATGCATGTAACAATCAAGTTGAATGCCATCCTTTCTTGATATTTTTCACTCACCACTCTACTTTGAGATTATATAGTAGTGTCAACTATCCTATATAACGTTGAACGGAAAATAAGAGAGTAAAGATCATATCTTGTGAGAGATGACATTTTATGAACTAGAGCATTTGATAAATTCAATGAGTAATATATTAAATACTAGGCATAAAAACATAAACAGTACAGAATACTGCATGAATGGCGTGAGAAGGCAGACGCATATCAAATAAATATAGAAAAATAGGCCAATCTGCCAGAAATAAGTTTATTTTCCGCAACGTGTCGAAGCACCCTACTTCGTCGTCAGGCGATAGTTATCATCGCTATCGTCAGGGGATAGTTATTATCGCCTGACGACGAAGTAGGGTGCTTCGACACGTTGCGGAAAATAAACTTACTTCTGGCAGATTGGTCTATTTTTCTATATTTAGTACAGAATACCACCACTCTTATCAAGGTTTCAAAAAACGAAAAATGAAATCATGGAATGGGATTTCCAAAAAATGAAATGTAACTATCTATAAAAATGCTTCAAATTCAAAATATTATATATTATTGAACTTGAAAGTTATGAAATTTAGATGCTTCAAAGCATTATCATATAGTTCATCTTTCATTTGAAAATCCTGTTCTATCCGACGCTTTGATAATTTTTAGAATACGACATGTTTGAAAAATACGAGTATGAATATCTGGGAGCGGAAGAAATACGAAGTTAAACGAATGTCCCAATGAAAATTCCAAAAATAGTTTATTCAAAGTCTTGCTTTTATAAACCAAAGATGAGGTGCAAGCCTCAAACCAACGAAAATCAATGGCTGTGCAGCATGCATCGAGTCATCAAGGAGGAACCATGTGGCTGCAAAAAGCAAGGTTTTAGTCCTTACTTCTAATTGGGCCACGGGGCCAGAGCGATCAAATCGAATAAACGGTAACGAAAATATAATGCAAACATAACATGCAAGCATTTTGCAACATAAGGGGAACAACAGTCAATCATATATTCCTATGATGGAAGGAATTAGATGAAGTGAAAACAACCAAAAACAGAAATCTATTAGATCCAACTGGAGTAGTGCATTTATGGAATACCTGAAGAGGACTTTTAGTGCGAATGGGTTAAGCTATACCTTCAATGTGAGAATCTATTTCTCTGCACTCAAAGGGGATATGTACGTATTACTTTCCTGTCAACCTATTCAGCCTCACGCTCAACTTTCTAACATCTAGAACAAAAAAAATTCGGCAAGATAAGAACAGGTGACAGGTCTTCGAGTGAAAGATAAAATTTTCGTGAGAAAAACACGACTCAGAGAATTGTTGAGTTGCAAATTTAGTCAATTTTGATAAACAATGATAAGATACAATTAATTAGAATAAGGAGGGAAAGAAAGATCAAATAAATTTGATGCTGCTCATTGTGAACGCTTTTCTTAGTTTTTCCTAGTTGCTATGCTGCACTGGACGTACAGACAAAGTGAGATCCATGAAAACGTTTATAGGAAAATGTTCTTTTTATATATAGCTACATGCTCTACTACAGATATAGCGATGACTTTTACAATTTAGATTTTCTACAGGCTTTCTTACACCACAAATGGCCAGACTTCAACGCCTATGTAAATGATCGTCAACGTCATATAGCCGAGAGGTAATGGGCACTAATTTTTGTGCGGAAAATTTGCACTCCGACCAAAGTAGACATTTCAAAATAAGTTCCGAGAAAGGACATATTGATAGACTGATAACTTTTAGCCTGGACACCAAGGTTGGACCCTGGGTTTTGTGTCGACCTTGGGTAAGTGATACAAAACTTGGGTTTCTATTAATGCTGAATATATACAAATCAAGTTACAAAGATTGATATTTTGATTTGCATCTTAGTAGAAGTACATGATACGAGCATAAAGTTCTGATATTTTATAAAATTTCCACTGGATTCACGGAATATTTCAAAAATGAAATAATTGTAATTATTAGCTATTTCATTCTGGGCTTGACTATACTGCGCATTGAAAGTTCATACATATTATACCTGCTGTAAGCTTACATGCATTTTATTGCATTTGTGCATGTTGAATCTTTATATATTCCGTATATTTTACATCTTCACAGTTATCTTCGCACCACTAACTTTCTGCGATAGCCGACATTTATCCAAAAATAAATTAATGTTAGTTAAAGTATGTTTAACCATGCACTTACTCCGCAGCCATAATATTTATCAAGTTTGTTTATATTTCTGAATGATATAATGAAAACAATTGGTTTGCTGTGAGCAATGTGTAACTGAATCATAATTAAATCAAAGATCTTCAATTAGTCAGTATATCAGTGTAGGTTAAATTAAAAGAAAACTTTATGACGCAATACATGCACTTAGGCTGCTAATTACAATTATTGCAATAATAAATCGTTTCCTACTAATACCACACTTCTCATGGGCCCAATAGGAACTTTGGTCCATATAAAAATCTTTCTGTCAGCACAATATACAAAGAATGCACTTCGTTTACTTGATTTCATTCATTTATTTAAACTTGGGCTTAGGTTTTGGGTTTTGACCCCAAGTTTTGGCCCAAAACTTGTATTGGGTATTCCCAATACAAGTTTTTGCCCAACCTTGTGGACACTCTTCCTGCCGACTTTTAATGCCATTCTGATGGTCTCGACCACCAAACCGAGTTCTTTTATGGATAGGCATCTAAGGGATACATCAACTGGTTATTATACTTAATAAAGCATGTAGTGCATTCTTCTAATTAACTGCACATTAGTAAAATGCCATAATGAAGAAAATCTGGTAACTAATGCAATGCAGTAATGGCAATGCGTGAAGAGCACTCAGGCTTTAATGATAAAACATGACAATGAAAATCCTCGACAGGAAAAGTTTGAAAAAAGAGCACGAAGCCGTAGATTCAATTTTCGACAGCTTCAAGCTTGAGAAAACGATTTTTTCACCGAACAAGCAGGTGCTGTAAATTCAATTGCGTTGTGAATTTCGAATGTCGTGAAAAGCAAATGAAACTGAAATCAGTAAAAGGATTGACAGTTTTAATGATCAGAGTAAGACTTTCTTTGGTTGCAAACTTTCAAGATAGTATCTAGCAAAACATAATTTTTTTCAACACCAGGGAGAACGGCAGCTTTTGTGCTAAGTTCACTATTCAAGAGAACGGTTGCTGAATCAATCAACTTCACTAACTCCATTGACATTCAACTGAGCCATTCGAAAACCGCTTTTGAAATGCGAAAAATATTCAATTACTATCACTTCTAAGACGGCAACATTCAAGCAATGATGGAGTCTGATAGGAATCTTCATCAGACCCTCCTCCGCTATCTAAAAGGCATCAATACGACTTATGGTATCACACCGCTATTTGATATTAAAAGCAATGTAGCTTGAAGACTGAGAGCGGATGAAATAACAAAACTAACTCTGGAAGATCAGATTTAGTGAATATAGAATGTAGCATTGGCATGAAGTTAAAAGATAATTTACAAAGATGGCAATGATATGAAATCCACAATCAAAATCAGTAAACATCATTTATTTGCTCGTTGATAAATAAAATGAAAAAGTCTAAAGTTCAGCTACATTGGTAATCAATCAAAAAGATTATCACCTTCGCATAAATCTTGAAGTAGAATGATTGCAGCAACTGTCTTGCAAATAACTGTATGCGATGATAGAAATTAAACAATTTGGATTTTGATTCGTCTGAGTATCTTCAGGTCAGTTCCAGTTTTCAACTGAGAATGTAGCTCAATATTTAATTATCCCATCTAAATTGTGTATGCAAAAAGCAGTATTGATTAGTTATCACAAGCGAACTGTCAGTTGTCTGTTAAGCGTTGTATTTAGTGAATACCCGTCGAAATTTAACAATATGCATTTCTCTTACTTTTAACATACACTTCAACGAACGAAAATTCTTGGAGAGATTTCCATCCCTCAAATGAATTTTGATGACATAATTATCTGAAAATACATAATTAGTATTTCATTTGAATTATATTTCAATGAATCTTTCTTCCTTCAGTTGAAGCACATGTGCCTGAATCCGATCTAATTGTGTTTTATCTACCATGAAATTTGGCTCATCAGCGGAGTTACTCAGAATGCAAAATTGCTTCGAAATTTCCCCAAACCCAAGATTTACGTTGATTTGGGAGTAAACTTTTCTTATTCTAATGACGAGTATTTTCCAAACTTCCCCTGGGTCTGAATCGATTATTATTAACATTATCCCTCCAGCTGCAGTGGAATATAACTAAGTATGAAGTGAATCCACAACTCATCTGCACACACGTCTAGAATAATGTGAATTGAACAAAAATAAGAAGATTGGTAATGAATTGAATGCTAGAAAACAATAACGTTTTAAAAGAAAGTCAGTTTTCAGAGTCTTAACTTACATGTCTTCAGAGACATCATTAGCAATCGCATTGAATTCAAATGAGTTGCAACAACGTTGCATGTTGCTGTGATCATCAGAGCCGATGTTTCGACTCCTCAAACGTTGTTATGACACGAATCAGAGGCACCACAACAATCTTTCCTGTTTTTACGTCAATTAAGTGTGGGTGGACAGGGCAACAAATGATGCTAAGATCAAAAACACACAGTAACAAAACCGATGCATTTCTCTTGTCTCTGCGCCATGTTTAAGCTCTCTGATCCATGGCAACGCCGGAGAGATGCATCGGCATATTACTTTACAGAATGCGCTTTTCTGGTCAATATCCCCTGCCCTCCTTCGCTTAATTATCATGCTAAAGCAAGATTTATTATTTTTCACTAGCTAGCCACAGATTAGAGAATGTGGGGTAAAGTAGTCCACGCGGTTGACAATTCATTTAAAGGACCGTACATAGAGAACTGAATACAAGTTATCGACTAACTTCTAGTGAATGAATTTCATTTCTCAAATTTTCTTATTCTCAATACGCTTTCTATCTTTCGTATGGGTATTTTTAAATAAATTTTGTAACTCATTTTCATCTTGCCGACTAACTGCACCGTCACGAAGGTGCTGATGTTGACAGCCATCGGTTTAATGAAGATAAAATAAAGTCACTCTTTTTCATTCATTTAATTGTGAACAAGATCAGCAGAATGACAAATGCATATTTCAGCTCATCTAATTTATTCAAACTCAATATAAGCTGAAATGATTTATTAGTAGCTATTGATCAATTGAGCATTCGGATTCATACAAGTCTTCAAAATCAGGATCTTGAAGCTGAGTTTCAAGAGCCATTTCACCTGCAAACATTTCATGAAAACTTTTGCTTGGGAAATAGTATAAAGTTTCAATATATCATCAATTATCAGTCATTTTGAGAGCGCACACAGAATTAAAAACTGATTCCACTATTCGAGAATTATCACTGAAGGTCAAATTCAATGTTTCTGGCGTTCTTGAGGTCGAAAAGCTATGCTAGTTCAACTGGTTTTTGAAGCATTCCCATCATGGCGCATCACTACCCTCGATGATGGTCGAGCAGCGTAAACCGTTCTATGACTGGGGTCGATGACAAGCCAACTTTGTAGTTGCATCAGGGTTGAGGGCACATTATATTCGACCTCATGAGAGCTGGGAGCGTTGAATTCGATTATCAATTCACGAGGATTGCCTGCAAGTGATTATTTTTCACTTGCAATTTTCTAAGGATTTGCTTGTTCGTGTAACAGCATCTAAAGGCTTGATATATGAATATCTCTTCCCTCTGGGATATAACTGAAATTCATTAGGGACTAATCATCTGATATGGCAGGAATGAATTACCTGTGGACAACCGGATATATGTTGACCTAATGGCGATCTTAGTCTTTTCGTTGTCTGTCATAAGTCACCTTTCATACAGATAGACTGTCAGGTGCAGTTAATGCAGAATCCTGTTTCCGAGCTCTCGAGCTCCTGATGAGACGAAATTGAAATCCCACATGTTCATGTCGTGCCCTTTGTTCAATAAACATTTGGAGGAAGCAAAATTTAATGGCTTGCGTGTGTGCGATGATCAAACGCTTTCCATGTTAAAATTCACACTAATATTCTAATTTCTGTTCGTTATGTATACAGGAATATTGTTCTGCTGAGTGAATATTTTCTGCTTTTTCTGATGAGGCAATGTTGATTAATTCTATAAAACCTTTCAAATCATTTTCCGTCACCTCCCTCGTAGGGCTTTTTTCGAACACTCCTCGTCGCAGGGGGAGGGCGCTTTCCGCATCCCCTTTCAATATCACCTGAATTTAGCGGTGGAACCAATTCAGAAAAAGCCCTCAACACATTTAGGACACAAGAAAATCAATGGTGGCATCCGTTTTTTCATAGTCGCAGATCTTCATTCTATAATTAGCATTGCAAAATTTGAATTAGACTTCTTTGGATAATTTTCGTTTTACTAAATGCTAAAAATTAGCATAGAAGGTTTGGGCCAGTAATCATATTATATAATGGTTCATTCACATATTCCTAAAGAAATCTGGATATTCAACTGATGCATGTCATCTCAACACAACTCAACAACTCACATAGAAATTCATTAAATTTAGGTGAATTTATCAAAATACGAACGCTCATTTCCAGTTCACTGCAAGATGAGCTTCGAACTAATAATGAGTTCGCAGATGCATAGGACCAAAGCTCAGCACAGCATGAAATAGCAAGGATAAAAAAGACAGTAGGCCTAAGCATATTTATTTCGCAACGAGGTAGAATTATTTTTCATGTACTTGAATTACTACACATTTATGGTAATATGAGTAAATTGTGCAACTCCGATAATTGTGTGTGCTCTTAGATCATTGTAGGTTATTGGTTTAGGGTCATATAATCGATACACTTCATTTTATAGCAAATTATGACAGCCAAAACCACAAAATTATGTAATAGAAAGCAAGACATTCAATATTTTGCAGATGTACTTTAGGATCAAGATAATTTATTTGACTTTCTTGCGGGTCGAATTCAAAAATATTTTTGAATCTTTTCACAAATGCACAAAAAATACGCTACAGAGAAGCGCAGAGTCAAATATGATGCATTTCAGAAGCTAGAGAAAATCTGGTAGGAGATGAAAAGCACAACCCTCCCAAAGGAGCGGGGACAAGATTCAATGTGTTCTGCTGATTCTAAATAATTACAAGTCATTATTTTCATCATTTATCATTTAGTTGTACATCGAATATTAAAATAGGGTACTGATGATTGACATCAGATATTGGATACACACAGCTTTCCTTGAAACTTCAAATGAAATAAATCTTTGAAGATATTAAGAATAATTTAGTGTACTGTAGCAGAGAGAGGTTTCGATAGAGGTTTACCATGGGGTTGGCGGGAAAACAAAGGTGGCCTTCAATGTCAGTTGGATTGCCAATGACTCTAAGAAATGGATGACGTGCATAGATAGATGCATGATGCAATTCAAAGGACCATTCAACCAGAAGACATTGATATAATAAACTATCGTCTGGAAAACTGGCCATTTTCCCTTTCAACTTGAACTTAGGTTATCGCTGACTGCAAAGCGCGGCAAATGCATCATACCACATGAGCCGCAGCAAATGGGTGAATATTAAGTGAATTTTTTTCTGGGACATTATGTTAAGTACTTCCAAAAACCACCGATGCGGCCATGATGTTGAGAAAGAATCATGTTACTCGGTTAATGCAAGACGGTTTAGTTACAGATCAGTCACAATCGCGTGTAAGTTTCTAACAAGTGACATTTTCAAAGAATGAGTCGCTCACACGGAAATAGAGCAGACAAATGGGAAAATAATTCTTATCGAGGTAATTCATTTTTCCTGATCACAAGCACGTGCAAAATCTTCTTTCTATAGTGTTGAGTAATCTTCACTTACTTAACAAGATTGCAGTGAAAATTGAGTTGCGTGAATATGACTCCGCATTATCTTACAACAATCGTAACCGAAGGCGGTCCAAAGATTCATAATTTTTTAAGGAAGCAAAAAAAATAGAGGCTTGAGGAGTGACAATGAGATCATAATTTGTTGTTTTATTCTTTGTGAAGGTGATCGCATGACCTTCCCAAATTCGTGTTTCTGAGATCTCTGATTCTGCTAGTCTGTTTAAAACGAACTAATCAGATTGGCGTTCTAAAAATCACCTCATTTCTTACTTGTAATTGCTGCCAGATGATAATTTGGCTTCTTTTGATTCTGTGCATTGAAAGACTTGCATTAAGCCTACAATTATTGAACATTTTCTCAGTAATGAGTTGCTATATCGTGCACTGGCTTCTAATTTCCCTTATCTGTGACATCTCTGACAAAGTCATTCGTTTATCATGTAGCACAATCTATCCCTTGATGGCAAATTTCACAAATTCTGTAGCTGATTCTCAGAAGTGCAACTATTTGAATAATGGTAGTTGCATGCTGTCTTTCTCTGGATGTTCGTAAGTTGAAAAGTATTTGAAGAATCCCTAATTAGGAGGACTCCGGGAAATGAGATGTATGGCAAAACCATGTTTTCTTCTACACCGGTGCATTTTGCCTACTACCAGCAGGCATGCTCAGTGTTCGGATTGCGCTAGGTTCCCTCACGAATCATACACGCAGTGAGCAGAAATTCTATGTAAGGTAGTTGTATACTTAAGTTAAATAAGCGTTAGGTCAACTTGTCAAGCAAAAGATGAGACTGGTAGGATTTGAACTGACGACCACTTTTAATATCCAAACGGTTCATATCAAATCCCCAAAACAGTGGACATCGAGTCTTATACGTACGAGTACTTAATTAAGAAAGACAAAACCAGTGTCAGATCAGCTTACTACGTTACGAATATTATTTCAGCGATGCATCGATCAATTTCATATGTCAATTTCATGCTGGCTGCTTTCGATGATGCATGAGATAACCGTCATGAGGCATGAAATATCTATGTATTTCTAAACCTAAACTATCTTTTCAGCCCACATAGCAGCTAATACCAGCTTTAAAATGCTCAACACGACATCAGTTACTAATTATTTGAAAATGTGCTACCCAATTAATGGAGTGACATGTACTACATCATTTCAAACTACTGAAAAATATCCTCATCATATGGTTTCCGAAATTTGCGGCCTTCGGCAAATTATGATATATTCATTAGGCATTACACCTCCAACTGATTATAATTACCAACTGATAAACCCGCATTCATGAATACGGCACTTTTTGAAGCGTGGTGACGAACTAAGAGAAAGATAACATGATAATGTAAAATGATCATTAGATCATCATAGAAAGAAAGTAATAAAAGCACACAGCACTGACTTAAAAAGAGAAAGTTCCGCGATGAAGAGGAAGCAAAACCGGTATAAAAATAAAAAAATTGGAAATGGGATCTTAACGGTTTTAAAATTACAATGAAGTATATTATTTGATTTAAAAAAACCCAAGGCTGTGGTATTAATCATGCTCAAATTATTGACCTCCGAAAGAAAATTCTATCAAATCTGAAAGTTAAATGAGGATCTTTACGCTTTTTATCTCACATGATATGAACAATACAATCCGATTAATCTGAATCAATCGGAAATTTAGGATTTAGAAGCCTTAACCTCGAAATCAAAAATTGATGACTTTGCTAGTACTAATACATGACAGCTGAAGAATTCAGCATTTTTTAAACATGAAAATAAGAAGACTACTAAGATGCATTCATTGTTCTCTCAAATTCTCTACATAATAAAACATTCAAGGAAATTTTCAAAAACCTATGTATTAATCCCTTTGACTGAAGAGAGCAATTTCAATTATGAAACTGCAAATCTGTTTGCCAGAGTATGCAGAGTTAATTACCGCAGATACAGTGAGCTAAAAGGCATTTTAATCATCCGCAAAAAATCTTTCAAATGTTAATTCACAACATCATATGAAAAATGACATACTCGTAAATGCGCCGATCTGTGATTCATTCAGTGACCTTTCTAATGCGTTCTTCACTGAGATAAATTTATCATCCTTCTCATTCAATCATATTATGCAAAAGCTATTTTTGTTCAAAGATTTTGCGCACAGTGAGATTAGAGAGCAAATTCTTAATGGGACAGAATTAATAATTTCTTCTATGCTTAAAAAGGAAAATATGGCAAAAACCTTTTCCTAGTTATAAGTTCATTCTATTCATTTCATAAACTCAGACAAACACGCAACAAATGCTGACATGTTCGTAAATCAAGTCGCATTGCAAACAGCATAGGACAGTATACATAAATTTTAAGATAGAGAACAACGTCCGGACGGAAATAGAAGCTCTCAGGCAATCTTTGAAGTGTCATTACTACAACGACCTACGAAATTCGCGCGCATCCCTCATATCTCCAAATTCTGCGACACAAAACGAAGACGTTCGTTGCTTTGTCTCTCAGGTAGAAATGATGAAAGCCAGCTGAAGCAGTCAATTTCATCAAAATATCTTCTCCAAATCTCTAGCTCCTTTAAAACTTTCCTCTCTTCATCCTCCAAACCCATAGGCGTTTCCTTTTAACAATTAATGTAGTTTTAAGCAACATCATACTCGGCTTCAAAAGCAGTCAGAGAGTAACTCCACAATTCACATACCAGGCATTGTTGCCACAAACCCTCTGGGCTCACCAACGACTCTAGCTACAAGAGAAGGTCCCGAGGATGTCTTCGAGTTTTCTTTTATCTCTAAATTTCCATCACTATCTTGTGTCCTTGTGAAGCGAACTATCTCTCCTCATCCGATGCATCTCACTAAACGATCCAATGTAAGTGCGATCCTTTGGAGTCTGCATAGCGATAATGAATCCGTCTTTTCTAAGCGGCATTCCACACACACAAGTAGAAAGCACGCTTGATACAAAATGACTGAAACATGCCATTCGAGTGATTATTACAGATACATGAGAACAGGGAAAATAATTATTCACATAAATTGCCATGATTGTCCTAAAAGTGATTTATCTTGCAGACAGCGTGTTATCACAGTCCCTGGAATTGTCAGTAATAATCATGTGAAGTTGAGATTAATAGAATGCAGAGAGATTTCTATCAGTAAAATATTGCCACGAAGTATATAAACGTGACATTCCCAACAATTTCATTGTTTCTACGTGAGAGAGAGCAACGAACGTTTTCGCTTTATTGTCATCTTCTCTGAAAGCTGATCAAGTGTACATAATTTAATAATCATGTATGACATGACAGCTGACTAAGATACATACGGCGGTGTTTTATTTAAATCGCGAAGAAGATCCTGTATTCATTGTAGAGATGTGTAATGGCTATGAATTGAAATTTGAGCCTGAGGCCGATCCGGTCACCTTCCACCCAAACCGCAAATAAATTCGCAAACTCGACTTCGGGTCGGTTAGGGTTCCCACACCTGCAAATTTCATAGCAGATTAACAACAAAAATACAAGTCACCTCAACATTTCATTATTCGTTCGTATAAACATGTTTGAGTCGATAATATCACTCAAAAGTGGAGATCAGAGGTCACTGATCAACCCATTAAAGGCAAGTGGCATATTTAGAGGAAATTTCGACCCGTTTTTCGGCCCGTCCAGTTAAAGTCCGGCAGCCAGAACGAGTTTCTGCAAGGAACGAGGAAGATAAACACAAGTTAATCAAATGGGACACAGATCGCAGTTTTTGGTAGATGGGAAATTTTCCATGTTTTCTCTTAAGAACTGAAATGTACTAAGTCTAGAGCCATAATTTTTTACATGGAATTTCTTCAGGTAATTTCTTATCATGTTCATGAGCATTTATCTATGAAGCTACACATGTTCAGATTTGGATTCAAGCCGCCTCCTGTCGGCAGACAACAACACGTTGGCCGACTTAATTCACATTGAACATTCTCGCATACATCGCCGATCAGAAGCATGATAATATCACATACACATGATAGGAAATGACTTGAAGACATTTCATGACAAGAATTATGACTCTAGACTTAGTACTTTTCAGTTGTCAAGAGAAAACATGGAAAAATTTAATTTTGCCAAAAACTACAATCTGCGTCCCATTGGATTGACACATGTGCTTTTCTCTGATCGTGTCTGACAAGAAGAGGAAGACGGGCAGATTCGTAGTAAGCATAGGGTGTACGTCATTCCGTGAAAGTCATTTTCAGCCTCGATCCCTGCAGAAATTCGTTCTGGCTGCCAAACTATTATATGCCGGAGTTCTGTCATTGGATAGGACTCCGACTCAGGTCAAAATGATAGGACTCCGATTCCGCGTCCCTGATGTCAACTCACAACGTTGATGAAATATTAGACAAGATGGAGATCCAAACAATTTCCGCCTTCCCGACGCCACCAAAATACATAAATCTGCTACTCTCATATTTTGATATTCTGCTGACATTGAATATTTAGCCTATCCTATACTTTTCATATAGCTATAAGATGAAGATATAACTTTGAAATATTGTTTATGTTATTTTTCTAGTAGATAATCGAATCAGCACGAAGTTTTTTCAATTCATATGAGTTTAACAGTCTTCATTGATCCAATATTTGAAATTCCATCACATAAAACAGCATTTTTAGATGCAGCAATTTTCATTAAATGAAGAGACAATCTCGATCTCGGTTAAGCACATTAATTCTACATTTAAGACTCCTTTGGGAGAACAGCAATTGAATTGGAAATATCATCAAACTGCGCTACCGATGGATGCCGGATAGTAAGTCATAAAAGGTATCATGTCTGCATTGACAAATGAACTTTCACTATGTTATTGTGTAATTCTGCTATCGATCCTGTCTGTATGACAACTGCACTTGTATTTCCAGTTTTCTGACAATATGACGCACTATGAGCTGAGACTGTCGAAGCTCATCTGCGAATTTAGACGTTATATTTATAAATCAGTCTCCATGTACTGTAGAGGACGAAATGATCAATCTTTCTATTTCTGTACCTTGGGGTAAATATGCAGAAACAGACATTTCGGTGGATTCTGATTATGCTTGTCATATTGCTTCTCTTCTCAATCTGTCTCTGTTGTCATGTGAAGATAAAATCAATTATTTCCACTGCTCACAACATGCACAAACTGGAAAGAATTTGCAGAAAACCATTTCGTCAGTACCCTACAACATCTGAAAAAGTGTTCTCAATGTCCAAGTAATATGTGTCAGAATCAATGTAAGCATATTTTCCGCTGGGTGTGATTCATAATTCAAGAATGTTTTCAGAAGTACACCAAATGTAAAAAGTTAGAAATCACTTACAGATGTTTCGGAATTACTTACAGACCTTGATCACTGAGATAGAATGAATGGATACACGTACACATTGGACAATAGAATACAACTCACTTTCTGTCACATTTTATACTACCAATACAATGGCAAACACACAATATTGTAACTTCAGATCAGAAGTACAGCTATCTACCAGATCACAGTTAGGCTATAACGGATTGGTCGTTAACTCATGTTTCATATTGACAGTTGGATGAAAAGTAGTCATCTTAAGTCATAAAAGTCAGACCTCCAATTGTTGAAACTTAGCATTTATCGCCAATTAGATGTAAGTCGTAATTTGAAACTTAGATTTTATCACACTCTCGTGTTTCTAATAGCCACGTATGGCGCTGAGTGTTAGGTTTTAAAAAGAAATGACTGTAAAAGAATAGCCAGCTTCGAGTTAAGGGGCTTTCACACGCATGCGAATTCGATTGCGAATCACGGCGAATTAAAATACTTTCCTATGCGCCACCAGTCGTTCTAGCTTCTCACAAAAATTCGCAGTAATTCGCACAGTTCTTCAAAATTCGCCAACTGACGTAGAATTTTTTGAAATTTTCAAAACCATTCGCATACCACAGCGATATGGCTGAACCGATTGCGAATTTTGTGATTAGCAATCAAATTTGCATACTTGTGAAAACCACTTTATGGTGCTATCGACGACTGTTACGAATAGGATGGTATGAGCGCAATAGCAACGAATGGGTCTTGGCCAAAATTGGTGAAGTGGAACGACTACATACCATGATCAATGGAAGAAAGCTTCGTTACTTTGGACATCCAGTAAGGAAACAAGGATTGGAGAAAGACCTTCTAACGAGAATGGTTTACGGAAATCGTGGACGTGGGCGATGCAAGACGCGCTGGTCAGACGGCATTCGGCAAACGACAGGAATGTCACTAACGGACTACATACGAAAAGCGCAAGATCGTGGACGGTGGTGAAAATTCGTGAGCAGGAAAGAGGCAACTCGTTTCGATGACTAATCCTCCGAAGGAGGAAGGAGATGAAAGCTATCCTTTTACAAATATAGCTAAGAACTTTGAATTTTGAGAAGTGTTAAGTCAGAATCTCCTTGTGCACATTGTTTCAAAATGGTATTGAAGAAACTTTCCTACAGAAAGTCTCACAGGAAAATAACGTAGGCGTTCTAAGCAGCATCTAAAACCTATGCTTCTGTTGACAATATAACCGCAAAATCAACTGCTCATGACTGTTTGAAAACATGCCTACGAACTGCCACCAAGACCTGTCAGAGGTTGTTGATTTTCTGGTCAAAAGTTTAACAGAAACATACGTTTTAGATGTTGCAAAAACACAATCCTCTTATTTAAATTTGATTTCGAGACTTTCTCTGACAAAGTTTTATCAAAACAAATTTCAGGACCATTCTGACCAGGAAGTTTCCAGGAGCCATTTGATGTATCAGATATTTTATATTCTAATACAAATGTACTATTATTGCCAGAAAGAACGATTGACCTGTCGATTGAGTTTTCAAATGCTGCATCAGATGCTAGATATTACACGAATCACACAGCGAAAAAAATCAAGCCCGCCGACTATTGAAGTACGCTCTATTCCTTGCTTATTTACATGCTTGCTGATGCCGTTTCATTCATGTATATTTCATTCAAATTATTCGACCAAACATCTCAAATCAACCAATGATACCGAAGAATGTAAATTGATATTTGGAATTCATTCGCAACCTTTCCACCGATATCGGCTAGAAATAGAATCTTTGATCTTTAAGGTCGTCAATTGGAGTCCGATGGCATATCATAAACGATTTTGTCATTCCTTGCTACTAATGGTGAGGAATTAGGAATTTCGAGTTTCGATCCCAGGTTGCAATATTTACTGTCATTTATACCAAAAAGAGCATATATGAGGAATGAAAGAGAGATTTGCAACCTTTTTCATGAATAATTCACGAGCGATTGTTCCTTCCTTTAACAAGCATTGCAGCATATTTCAAGAATCACGGAGTGCATAACATAACACAAGTGGGATCCAAATGGAACGAAAAAGCGAATGGAGACAATTTGCATTAAGCTGTTCCAAAATTTACACATACGCAACATCATGCTTTGCTAAAATGTATTCATGAGCTCCTACGATTAGTTGCTACACCATACATTTTGTTTACGTTTGAAGATGACGAGCACGACTAAATTTGAACAATCATTCCTCCCCTATTTAACCTGATTTAACCAGAAAGATAATGATATTTGATTTTATACTGTTGCATGAATTTATTTGACTTGTCTTGTCTCGATTTCAATCTGTATTTTTCCTTATCTGCACTACACTATCGCTGTCTAACATCATCTTGTTTCCATACACCTATCATTTGTGATTATTGTAATTCAAACTATATTTTCTTGGAAGAATGATTGAAAAACATCCATTCAAATAATGACTCCAATCGTTGAAACTTGAGTGGGTTGATCAACTTCTACCTCATTTTCATCATTGAAGAGCAAGACGCTAATTAATGCTAATTCAATGATGGAAAATAATTGCGATCCCGGATGGTTTGAGCTATCAACCTCCGGATGAATACACAATCTCTCCTTTAACTGAGCTATCAAGGACGAAAGCGAGAGCATACGAGTCTTCAGGGATAACCAGCATGTTGGTATAAAAATTCAAATTCTCATTTGAATAGATGACTCAAAGCTGGGTCGTAGCTGCGCCTGGGTCGCAAATTTCTGCCCGTTTCACAAGACAGATATCAATTGAGTCTTATGGGGCGAAGCGAATGTTGTACGAAAGCTGGATGTTCAAATAGAGACACTTATTATCATATTGTTGTTAAGGTAGAAAAATCGATTATGAACAATAAAATAATGGCATGAGTTAGCTTTTTCTCACGACCTACCTTCATTGTTCTAATCTAGAGTTGTCTTATGAGAAACTAGTGAGATGCGCTTTTGATAACAAAAGTTATGAATAATGAAGATACTTAACATGAAAATTTATCTCATAGTGAAATACATTTTAATAAAATCGATAACCAACCATTCGTCAACAAGATCAAATATTTTTTAGTATAATACCGCACATCGTCTCGAATATTGCAGGTTCTTCGAGATAGCAATTATCACGCATCCTAGCGCAGACTTGCTTGATTAAAGTTCATTAAAAAGAATGACCTGAATTCCGCGATTCGTGTGTTCCAACGGTCAACCAAGACATTGAGTTGTATAAAGAAATGTTATTTTCCAATAAATTTGAACTTAAACCTGCAAGTTTCAAAGGATTTATATCACATAAATTGCGTAACAACCAAAATTAATAATTGGATTTAGGAATCATTTATGCTATTTAATGTTGGCTGTTCAATAATAATCCGTTCTAAAAGTTTGCATGAAAAATTTTTACTATGAATTTTTTTATTAAATATGAACTCTCGACATTCTATCTAGATTTCTTTCAAACCAACTTTCAAATGAGATAAATAGTTCTTAACGGCATTTCCATGTACAACAATGATCGCGAGCAGCTTATCGAGCAAGAACATTTTCATTAAAAGCCCTTGACAAATATTTTCCTATTCTTGTCACCGAAGCTGGACGCAGCTATGTATTCACGAAACTAAGTTTCAGTAAAACAGCAAAAATATGATACTGATCGACTTATACATGAACAATGTTGATGCTAGATGTCTCATTTATTCAGAATTGCAACAAAAACATTCTGAAACATTTCTCAAAATTTGCAACTTAAACATTGGTTTTTAAAAAGTCAGCCAAGTTTACATCTGAGGTCACAATGACATGAACCTCAGATAGGCAGATGCAGTGAACTACAGCGCTTTAACTATCATTTTGGCTCTGTCAGAGAGTGAAAGATGTTTAATCTCAACCCAAGCAAACTTAGGGTAAAAAATGGAAAATGAGAGCAATTAACATATTTTTTTATCATACATGCATGATGTCATGCTCAAATCCGTATTGGATTGAATGAAAGGAGCCTATATTACCATATTACCACAATCTTTCATAAGACGCGTGTCTCTCTTTGTTTTTACATTCAGTGGTGTTTCTTATTTAAAGAATTCGTATACCATGTTTTGTTGAGTATGTACATGGAGCGAATCGGAATGCAGTGAATAAAATTCCACTGCTCCAGTTCTCTGTTAGTGACACTCCGAAATATTTCAGTGGACCTATTTCTATATGTCATTGTTACATCGTTGCTAACATTTTTATAACAATTTCAGTCAAATCATTTAGCAGACTTTATTTTCTTCGGACAGTTCGCACCCATTTTTCAAGAATAATAAGTCTATGAGACATTTAAAAGTATCTGACATCAAATCCATCTTTTGCTCTTATCATGAATGATTACATATCATGGAGATTAACAATCTGACTTCTGAAGTTGGGATTATATAGAGAGCGCAAAACATAAAGCCGATAAAAGGCCAGTCAAATACATATGCACTACATGTACATCATTATTCGACAATAACTTAGTGCACAAGTGCGCATGTAGATTGCCTTCTGGTTCTATTATATTTAAATCTTTGCATTCGGTTTCTATTGGAGGCACGGGATTTTTTTCATTTTGACTGTCTTTACCTGCTTCTATTGGAGGCCTGGGTTGAAGAGGCCCGGATTGAAAGAGTAGAAATGCGGTATGTCAATTTGTTTTCTGTCAAGCGATGTGAATGTTTTCCTGGATAAAGACAGAAAGATACATGCTTAGTGATAATATATCTATAGACAAATCTATTAGTGATTAGTTGTCCTATCGTACTTCAGCATACACATTTACATGTGTAGGTCAATGACAAGAATAAAAAAGATAGCTTACAATTTACTATTCACATTTCACACTTCTTCTACACTTTTGCAAAAATTAAATTACTTAATCAGTGAACAAGGACAAAGTTTTCCAATAACATCAATGGACAAGCTTCTGACATTCATTATAAAGTTGCGCTTGCATCTTGTTTTTGACAAGGCGATTAATAATGCAGGTAACAAACAAGCACATTATGACATTTTGTAGATGCATAACATGTCTACTCGCAGATGTATGGATTCCAGCCACACATGTCTTGTTTCCACGAAAGCATTTACTTCAGAAGAAAAGATTTCTGAGATAATTAACTCTTTATTATGACAAGATATTTCCCTTAATCATAGGAAGAGACGAAATCTGTAATTTGATTTATGTTAAACATCAATTACCCATGAAGTTGATTGTCTATCGTGTGGAATTCTCTTACAATTTCCGCGAGTTCATTAATGCAGACACAACTTCGATAAGACAATGTTTCCATTGAGCGAATCAAATATCGAAATATTTCACTTGATTACTCTCCACATTACTCAACAAAGAAAATTATATGCATGTGGTAGAAGAAAAGCAAGTCCACGTAATAATTTACATTCGTTGAATTCTATGTGCGAAAAAAGAATTGTAGAAGTTCAGTAAGTGCACAATATGAGATACAAGAATATACAGGTGCATAGGGAAGTGCTTGGGATTCCTTTCGATTGTGTTCTAAAATAGTATCGAAATGCCCAAACATTTCAAGTTATCTACAGTGCAATTCTAAAACATAATAAAGCAATGCCTGCGGAGCAAAAGATCTGTTGCAGAAAAATACTACCGAGCTTCTACTGTTGGCCTGAAACAGAAGCGAAGTTTAGCGACTAAGGCCAACCCGGTGAGTTTAATTTAGTCTAAGTTGCGGTTAACTTTCTCATATTTGTTTAAAGCCAGACCACGTCGTTTAGTTGTCAGAATTTTCGATGCATAAGCAACGTGACTGATGCATGTGACACAGAAATAAATTATAGACAATTGATTTTTGGGTATAAGTATCTGCGGAAAATAATCAGCTGTATAGGCTAAGGCAGCCTAGAAGTCTTTCAGGCACGCTAAGCCAAATGAAGTTATTTTTTACATTCACAGTTTAGAAAGCATCTATTATTACAACTTAGCAAACTTATATACCATAAATATCAGTTTATAATTCATTTCAGACTAAATAGTACATTATGTATGGCTGATATATAGCTGTCCACGTTGTCTGATGTGGTGAAAGCTAACAATATTTCGATCAGATGCATTTTCGGCACTAAACTGCAGATTTAAAGGTTTAGTGTGCCAATACTGACGACACAAAAAATCGCATCTTTCGATTAGTAATTCGTTTGATTGAATTTTGGATAATCAGTCATATGAAGTCCTCGACTTCTGATTCGAGATTCTATTCAATTCGGAAAATTTCGAATTAGATCGCTCCAGCAGACCAAACATTACTCTCATTATCTTCTTTAGTCTCATCGTTTGATCAGACTTGATTGAACGTGACGTTGTAATAAACATGTGTTGCAGTATTTTCACTGAAAACGGCTCAAAACGTCGGCTGTTAAGCAAGTCGAAGCAGCTATAGTGCGTTCTACATATTGTTCAGATGTCGCTTGATTGCAAGTCCGAACTCTCGGAAAGTAATAAGCCTACGATCATGAACCCAAACTCCATTGTTTTTCAATTTCAAAGTCCAAGAACTAGTCTTTTGCAGTCTACAATATACAATAGATTATGATAGATATTCAATAGATTCGTGAATGGAATACAACTTTAACATGTGAATATGAAATGTGAGAGAATCTCTTTCCTTCTTGCTTTTCCACAATAAAAATGAGCGTTTTGACATCTGCTTCCACCACCGCACCACAAGAAGGTCAGCAGCCGAGAATCCAGTGCAGTTGCACATATACTTTATTATTATTTCATAAAATTAATGGGAGTGGTCTGGAAAGTTGGCACTTCTCTCCTTTGGAAAGTTGGTGAATGAAAACCATCCACTGTATAGAATTTGCATACACATTATATCAAATATAGTGAACTCAAAAGAAAAGCAAGTAAGAAAGTAAGTCAAACATCAACGCTATTCGCACTTTCACATAAGCAATTCCTGTTAGTCTATGTACAAGTAAATGGAACAAAAGCGTTTCGACGTCTCATTGTGACTGGCGGCTGGAGAAGTCGTGTTGGGAAAAACTCGATTTCTTAGGTATGATTCCATGAATAATCAGATGAAAGTCACTTGCAGCTTGTTGAAAGAGGAGGGCAGAGGCCTGTTCACGGCGGAGTTTTAGACATGGGAACCTTCCGTGCATGCATTCGGATACACGGAAATCTTTTGGCAGGAAACAAATAAATTTGTGACCACGATTTTGGAAATGATCAATCTTGAGTTGAAAGTTAGTCGATAAAAAACAAAGACTGGAGACGAGTATTCAAACAGAGATTTGATCAAAGAGTGATACACAACAATCATATCTTTCTGTTGCATGATGGTCTTGAGCATTCGCAACCAATAGAAACACTTGATTGCACTTTGACATGAGAGCTCCATGTAAAAGGCAAAATGGCCCTTTTCATAATCTTAAAGCTTCCCTTCACGATCTCAAAGGGCCCCTGTCACAATCTCTAAAGACCCCTCACAATCTTAAAGGGCCTTTTACAATACAAAATCCTTCAAAATCTAAATTACTTATTCCCTGTGAAGCATTTTCTCGCTACTTAGCTTAATCTGGAAAAACCGGAATAGTGGCAGCCCCGAATTAGGGCGAC
Source organism: Prostheceraeus crozeri (assembly GCA_907163375.1). Classification (NCBI taxonomy): domain Eukaryota; kingdom Metazoa; phylum Platyhelminthes; order Polycladida; family Euryleptidae; genus Prostheceraeus; species Prostheceraeus crozeri. The sequence goes on along the minus strand of CAJQUW010015337.1, from coordinate 161,817 downwards.
GTCGTCAATGTACTTGATAATACAAGTACGCATTAAATCCTGAAAAAAAAATAATCTCCTACACAGTCAGTTCATAGCCATTTATGTCAGTGAAAGTATTTTATGTCTAAGCAACTTCAAATGGTATTTTAGAAATGAAAAACTTGTAGACTTCTTAAGGTTCCATGTGATTAGGCAAAGACGGGGAAGCTGCATTATTGCGTTTACTTTGCTATATCAATAGATATATATATATCAGCTTATCAGCTATATCAGAGCAAAGAAAAACTGCTACAAAATCGTCGTGAGGCGCTATTTGCAATTAAATCTGATTGAATGTGTCACTACTAATAAGATCTACATTAGTACATTAGTAGTGTTTAGAACAATACTCAAACCTCAATTCGATGTCTATGGTCTACTAGATGATCATAATATGATAAACATGCAATATCATTTATGAAGTGCTATACTCATTGAAAACTGATGGATTTCATTAAAAGTCATCAACCTAAAAATATATGTATGAAATCAATCCTATATGTTTGAGAAGTGCTAATAATCATGTACATGTGTCTAAATATTAAGAAGAATTTCAAAATAATAGATCATAATTTTTACGTTAGCAAAGTCAAGGTTCTGAGGTAAGCAATTTTTCGGATATAACTTAGGAAAAGGAAATTTTTCAAAAAGCTTTACGAGTATAAAATCAATCGAGGGGCAAAATGTTTATAAAAAATGGAAATCTGAATTGAAGCTTAGTGGTGATTGATTAATTATAAAAGTAAATACAAATTACTGATGCAAAAAGCAATAATGAAGTGATGATTCCAAGTCAGTCAATTTCCAATAACTTTACCAAGAAGAAGCCAATTACACAAGAGAATAGGATAGATGCATTCTAGTTCAAACTTTCTTTATATAGACTTGTTATGAGCGATTTGATGAAAGATCTGATTTGCGTTAACAAATTAGTTATCAGACTTTCTGAACTCAAGCTCAAATTTCTAATCTACATTTCAATAACTGCTGGAAAACTGAGTGCATTTGAATGTTATGATGGCGTAAACAGCAATCCTTAATAGATCATACATTATTCCGAAACTGATGTGAAAACGATTTTCCTGACAACAGCATGTGAAATCGACTCTGATATTTTCGATCGAATGAGTGATGAAATGAACATCTGTTTGCTTCGTACCAAACTTCTCATCTTTTGACGTCAATTTACAGGAAGTAAACTAAAATGAGTTCTCGCTATACAAAACCATTAATAACCTGACTTAAAGCTGTGGCAGTAATAATTCTACGTCTCTCCTTAATACCCTTTAAGATGATTCTGCTCCGTTAATCAATGATACATTCTTGATCATGTTTACGGGAGATTAGAAGAGATCAGAATTTACAGGCCGGAAACATCAGGAACATATAAAAAGAAAACAAAATCAAGACTTTCAACTAATTGTCAACATTACAGCAACACTGCTCAAATGAATTATGTTTTAAAGCTTTACATCTGACCAGTCTTCCGTTAAAGTTGTCATTCAAATGATCTAGATTGCAGCAACTGCTATGTCCAATGCCGTGAGATTTTATACACAAGCAGTTCATCAAATATGGATCTCTCAATCACTCGATTGTTTCATTTTGGTAAGTGATCTGGAGCAAAGCGGGCCTCTAATCACGAGGAAAACTGGAGGGGAGCGACTTTGAATAGGTCACAATAAGTGAAATGACAAAGTAGGCCACAAGCCTCTTAATGTTGTTGTGCCACAAGTATGAATAGAGGTCCATGAGTTGGCCCTTCTTATTTCCCGCCTTCACTAGCCATGACTTCACAAAATCCTAATAACGGATACGTCGATGCTTGAGAGAAGTCATCAATCTCACTATCCTTTTTCATACAGCCCGAAAAGAAAATGAAAACAATTGCATTGAACAATAAAATTCAAATTGAAAATGAATACAATGCAATTCGTGTGTTGTATGGATATACTGATTACTACAGGAAAATGCAAATGCAGCATTTTACGAGACATTCAATCCAAACTTGCTCTTCGAAAACGAGTTCAAAATTCAAGAACAAAATACATCAGCTTTTAATTCAACTAATCTTAATAAAACTATATCCGCATTTTATCAAACTTGATATTGAAATAGCATACGTGAAAACCACTATGAAAACTTTGCAGGCAAAAATTCCATGCGGAAGCGATAATGTTCCCGACGAGTTCCCAACGTATTTGAGTATTGCTTCGAGTATGTGCCTACTTCAGTCCTCAGCACTTGTGCGTACTTTTTAAAGCTCATGTACGTCCTGTGATGGAGCTTTGCACCCACGTTTATTCATCAGGTTTCTCAGAGCAGCTTGATATACTTTGATCGTAAGGCAGTTCGCTTGATAGTTGATGCTAGGCTCACTTCAAATATGGCTGACACCATAGAGCAGTCTCCTGTCTTTCCCTCTTCTATCGCTATTATTCGGTCTTTGTTCTGATTAACTTGTTTCCTCTGTTCCACGTCCTCGTTCTCAGAGACATAGTTGTAGAACAATGTTAGGTTTCACTCCTTCGTGCTTGTTGACCAAAGATAAAAATGATTTAAAGATGGTCCGAAAACGGTCGGCGCTTCGTGCCACTGACACTTCAACGGCCAATTGCGGAGCTGGCAGCATGATGCAGTGCGTTAAATACATAGCAATGAAGCGGAATTCTTGAATAGTATTAAAACTGTGGGAGCTCATATTTCAAGAACTCCGTTTCATTGCTACATATTTAACGCACTGCATCATACTACCAGCTCTGCAATTGGCCGTTGAAGTGTCAGTGGCACGAAGCGCCGGCCGTTTTCGGACCATTTTTAAATTATTTTTATCTTTGGTCAACAAGCAAGAGGGAGTGAAACCTAACGCTGTTCTATAACTACGTCTCTGAGAAATACCCTCCTGTTCCTGATCATAAACTCGTTTTTCTACCAGATGCATGAGAGGAAGTGATTACGCAAATCCATACCTTGTTACTATTCCTCGTTGTCGGACAGAACATTTTAATAAACCCTCTTTTACAGGACAAGGTTGTGGAATAAGCTTCACTTAGAGATATTTCCAACATTTATCAGTGTTAAAGCTTTCAAGGGGTGTCAATTGAAGCTGTCAAAATGAGAGAGAGAGAGAGAAAGTTGATAATTTGAAGGTCTTATTATGTTGTCTTGGTTTCTTATGTTGTATTTTTCGCTATTTCCGCTTATTATAATAAAACTGTATGATATCCACATATCAACATTTTGTATATTTTCATTTTCAGTGTCGCTGTTATTAGCATGCTTAGTTAAAGAGTCATGAATTTTGTCTTTTTGCAATACTGTTGCACAATTGACAGAATGTTTAGTCACTTAGTTATCTTCCTTTAACATTCCCACTTTTCTTTCTTCGATTTTCGACTTCTTTGCCCTTGCTTTTCTGCTGAGAAACATCTCTGGTGCATGGGCTCATCCTCTTCACTTGCTTTGATTAAAAAAATAGACGCAGATATTTCAGCAGATAGCGATTCACTTTTGAAGATAAGCTCATCATAGCACTGATGCATTACATTATGCTCAAAACATACAATTGACAATTCATTAAAGTACTTCGCTCTTTCAGATATATTCGCTTACCAGCTACACACAAGGAAACGATTTTGGCTGTGGTAAGTAGAATACATATATTGCCTGTTTAACACTTCTATGATAAAATACTCCAGTTTTGGGAAATGTGATAACGTCAATATTAAAATCTTTCTGAAACCAAAGTCGTGTAAAAACCACATGATTTGTAAGAATATATGAGAAGTTAGCCCTAAAACTTATGTTGAGTCCTATGTTGTGTCTTCTACCTAGTCAATGCAATATTCTAAAGGCAAAAAATACAAAGTGTTAAAGATTTGTCACCTACAAAGTATTGCATTTGGAGTGCATGAGTGTAGTCTGATGATTGACTAACATGACAGAACAATGCACTGGAATGACTTTTACACAGATAAGATACTACATCATTTATTTGTACCTAAATACTTTTCATTATGTGTTGAATAGATTGTCAACATTTTCTGTTTCCGAATCCTCATACTCGTACTTCAAAGGCTTATAAATCGCAAGCAATTTCATTCATTCTTTTGATTTCCGAAAGTATTTGATCATCTGCAAAATCAATACAAATGCTCCGTCTTTTCATCGGCCTTGTGTACTTGCAAACAGTGATCATTGCAGCGCTCCACTCCGCCATAAACTCGAATTTCATGGAACAAATATATTTATTCAGGAACTTCAGCAATGAAGTAACTTCAGTAATGAAGTCAGGGTGTGTGTTTTTATGTAAGTTATTTACATGGAATAATAGCCCTCATATCACAAGTGGAAGAAAAATTCAAATTGAGCAGACAAAGCGAAGTGTTTTAAAAACGGAATATTTGTAGCATCGCGCAAAGATATGGTATTTCATTTCTCACTATCGGGTATGCCGCTTTGATTTCGATGCAGCTGATTTCTCTTAACTTACAGAAAAAACAAATCCGCGAGGAAAGAATTATGATAGCTTATATGAATTAAACAATACCATGCACGTCTCAAGAGACATCCTTGCTTTAAATTTAATAATAAATGAATGACTCATTGAAATAAAATGACATGTAAAGTTTCTCGCGGCAGAATATCAGTGATGTTTAACAAAATAGGGTTTCCCTGAAATTATCAAAATTCCGCTGACAATGGTACGCAACAGCTCATTTAATCGTAATTTGCAAAGGATTAAATTTATTCTTGATGAAGAAATCATGTAGCCTCTCAAGAATGTAGTAGACGCCTCATTCGCAAGTCTTTCAAAAATGAAAAATCATGAAATACTACTTGTTTAGAGATGAGCGAAGGCGATTATCATCAATAACCTGATTGATATTTCAACCACTGTACATAGACATCTTCAAGACTAGCAAATCATTATAAATTTGCTTTGGTTATCCACATTCCTCTGCTATACTCATTCGATAGCGCTCATCTGATGCTGGTACATGAGAATATTCTTAACCCCTCACCAGCATGTAGATAGATGTAGCTACAATATCATTTTCCAACGTTGCTCTGAAACTGCTATAAAACCAGTGGCGGCAAAATCATTATTTTCAAAAAAAAAACATGTTTTGTTCATGCATTTCATTTACCTGTATTAATCAGTTATTCAAGTCAGGGTTTCGCTTAATGAACGTGTTACAGTGAAAGCTGTAAACAACATAACGTGATTTACAGGTACAGTGATTAGGCAATTCGCGACAAATGCCGTAATCGCAAGTACTACTATTACGGTTACTAGAAAAGTAGTCACGCAACTGCCTACCGGGTTTGTTAACTATGTTAAAAGGAATGCTGTAATTTCTTGGATTTTTTTTTTAATTGTGTGCGTAAAACTATCAGTGCAATGCTAATCACGGGGGTATTTACATTGCGAACAAAGTTGCTAGACCTGTTAGGAGAAATGTTTTTTACGAGTATAGTATTTGAAGCTTGTAGAGTATCTTTTTTGTAGAGTATTAATTCAAGCTTTTGCATTGGAATCGCTAGAACTGCGTTCTTTGATGTATTTGAAGCTGCTCGAAACTTAAGTATCTTTAGCGAAGGACGGGAGCCAACTATCAGCCGTCATTCTAATGCCGGAATGAGTTTCCTTGCTAAGGCGCGTATGCACGGGTTCACCAAGTGACCGGACACTAAACACACACTGCTGCACACACAGACACACGCGTCCAAGTGCGCGTGCGCATTGTCCTGATTCAGTGGACTCCATGAAATTGGTCAACTACATTACTTTACCCTCCTGGCAAAGGAAGCGGTCCACTAAATCACAGATATCTGTAGGTTCACATCCGTTGCATGAGACTGGAATACCAATTGCTAATCACTGGAAGCCGCTTTCATTAAGGTGCCATTGTCATGACAACGCATGTCCGGGACTTATCTTACTTCGATGTCCATGTCCGTTCTATTCCTTTATTGTTAGTGTTGGATTTCTACGGTCACATCAATTTGGCAACTCGAAAAGGACCTGAGCACGGCTCCGAGGTACCATACATTTTATTTCGGTTTTACAAAATAACAATATATAGAAGTGACTTATCACAAAAACTGATGTTTGAATGTTTGAGTCATGGAAATCCGACTTTTCGCGTGTTTTCTGGTTGGTTCTAAATGTCGTTGAAGACTCGAAAATCTACAATATTTGACAACATGTAGTGCTTCATGGCAGCATCTCTGAACCGAACCTATACCTTTTTCTATACATTTTCATGTATCTATGGTTTAGTGGACCGCCTACTTTACCAACAGGGTGAAGTGATTTTGTTCATGTTTATCATGGAATCCACTGGATCGAGATGATGGAGCACGCGCAATTTGAAGCATGTGTCTATTGTATGGTGACCTAGCAAATTCGTGTATACGAGTGTATTTTCTTAGTTAATCTAGCAATTTCTGATAACAGTGCCACTGCTACCAGTCCTGAAAATCATAGATATCTGAAAATGCACATTCGTTGCATAAGATTGAAATGCTTCAGGTATAATAACAATAATAATAAGCGCTAATTGAAATTAGAATATGAATCGATCGGTACAAATTGAGGTTACCTTTTATACATAGAGTTGAAAATTGAACATGCAAGTTAAATAAAAGATTGGATACGTTTCTCGGTTCGTCTTTTGGGCAGAATAAATCTGCCAGTACAGACAAAGTCGGGAGCAAATTATGGAGAATATGCTCATGGCCCATAATGCTACGGAAGAACTTCAAAGATTGAGCTATGCGGCGCTCCTCAAGAGATGCAACCATTGACTGTCGCACTCACGATCGCACAAAATTCGGTGGAAGTGCTTCTGTAGACGAATGCGATTAGAGTCTGTTGTTGAAAAACCGAGAAAAAGTGGAGCGCAGTATTCCACTGAAGTTCTAATTAGATTGAAATACACGATCTTGAGATCCTCAAGCGACAAAGTCGGACGGATTATTCGAAATGCATGTAATTTCCGGGACTTATTCTGGACGATGTAATCAACATGATTAGTCCATGTGGCTGCACTGTTGAAGTGAAATCCCAAGAAATATGGGGAATCAGCTGCTTGAACACCGGGAATAAACATTATATTAGACTCAGATGGCTTCTTTAGGATGGTGAGACTTTTGCATTTATCCAAATTGATTTGCAGATCAATTCCGTTGTACCAATCGACGAGAGCTCGATGATAATGTACAATATGATCATTATAGCCAAGACTTATATATTATATTTTAAGCGTATTTCATTAGTCGACAATCATAGGAGTCAAGGTCGAAAGAGGTTAAGGCAACACAATAAAGGAAAGGCCCTATAATTGATCCCTGCGGGATGCCAGATACAACACTCGTTGCCGAGCTTGATGTTGAGCCGATTTGTACATATTGCTTCCTGTCAGTTAGCTAATCAGTGACCCAATGAACGAATCCGGGAGGAAATTTGCTGTTGACTAACTGATCAATGATATATTCAAATTTTGATGTGTCGAATGCCTTCGACTAATCATACGCCAGAATAATTGCCCCATCGGTTTCCAAATCATCAAGACAAAACGTCAAATAGTCATGCAGGGAGATCAACGCACATAAGGTATAGGAATTTTGGCGAAATGATGACGTCCATAGCATTATAGGTCTGGTTCAGAAATATTCCCGTTGAAAAAATCGGACTTAAGGAACAACAGCTATGTCGAATATGCAAGCGATTTTATTTCAATTTATCGTTGTAGTTATCGGTCTAATGTGAATGCGCCTTTATACATGTGGCAGGAGGATTAAAATGAATGAATAGTGCTGTTGTGGTCTGCTAAACAGCCGCCACAGGTAGCTTTTCGTGTCTTCAAAGTAGAGGGCGTGTGGGGCAACAAGACGCGCGAGATTTAGTAGAGGTTCCTTAAGTTAACCCAAGTATAAAGCTCATCATACCCGATTCCAATATCTTGAGTCTTGAACGGGTCAAGCTGTAATACCAGGTCAAACTCGGAATGTTGTCAATGTCGGGGTCCAGAATTCAACGGATCCCGTGTCGTTACCCATCTCGAATGTCGGGATCACCTAAAATCAGAATTCCGCAAACCAAGTCCTGCGTTGCTTCATCGCCGAAATCTGTGTAATAATCTGAATTCTCCAAGTGCAATAAAATCAGTGTGATCCGAACATTCTGAAGGAATTCACAGCAATCCACAAGCGTTCAAAGATCTTTGTCAACCAATCTATAGAAATACACCTTCTGCCCTCTTTATTAGAAAACTTGCTGTGCTACTTGCGAACTGAAATTCTAGCAAACCGAAACGCGTAAGCAATGTTATTCTGTATGCACTTTTTTTTGACGAGGTGCTAATTTCCATGACCATGAGTCAATTAACAAAAACATCATATAAAAAATTGAATTTGATCATGTGAATGACTAAAATGATTTTATTCAATAGTTTTTCGCCAAGAATCAAACGATTTACATCAAACAAATTTTGATTTGTCTGTATCATGCTAAAACCGCACAAAACTGTCAATCAAGTTCTTTGAAAAATCGAATATATTTCTAAGAAATGAAAGTCCAAGTAGTTGAAGCAGTATGTTTGTTAAGTAAATACGGAATTGAAGCCTCTTGAAAATGAAAAAATGCATGTGGGCATACAGCTCCTAATAAGCTAAATCCCAAAAAGAACTTGATTTTCTAATAGCTCTGCAGACCTTCTTTCTGAATCCTTCTTAACCGCATTTGCACCATCAGATAAAGCAAATCGCTATCCATCACAGCAGTATTTCAAATTTTTGACATAGCATGATATGCAGTCAGGAGCGAGCCTAGAATAAAACAATCAGTTTTCATCAAATAGGACCCACCAAGCAGGGAAGTAGGTATTTTTGAAAATTCAGATCGCTGAGGGAAAATTTCTGTCATATGCTACAATTCTGCCAAAAAAGAACGTCAACCTTTTGCTAGAACCTATGAAAAATCGCTTTGGGAGAAGAGTAATAACTTTTGTACGAGGACTTTTCTGAAAAGTGTATCACCTCAGTCTATCATATTTCTTTCATGCTGAGACAAAAATGTCAGAGGCGTTGGAGCAATGATAAATCAGACATCAAAGCACACGCAGACTTCAGAATGTTGCAAAATTTTTTTCAATACCTATAGAATTTTCTCGAGAAATATGAAAGAGGCGGTTCAGTCATACATGAGTTACAAATACGAATGGTGCATCCTCTGACTCACTTCTGACTCTTCTGATGCAACGATAGAGACAAGTGTTTTTAAATATGGATGCGACTTAAAGCAACTCAGGCAAGAGAAGAAATGATTGCGACCAAATGGAGAGACAGAAAAATGAATCGAATTTAGTAGACTCAGGCAGGTTAAAAAATACTTTTAATTATCCTATATGATTTTTACCTGATGATCAAACACGGCGACACGACTACATGCATTAATAGTCGCTGATTTTCAATTGAAACGCTCTTATTCAAATATGAATCAGACGACAGCCTTTGGACAAGAGAAACCGATTACGCTGAGCAATATTGATACTGTTCCATCTCGAAGTTCAGTTAGGTTACTTTCCCAGATTTTGAACAGAACCTGATAAGAAATAGGAAAGAATAAAGATTTCTTTAAAACTCAATTAATCAAAACAAACAAATAAATTGTTGTCTGCTGGTTGCTATCGACATTGTGAGTGGTACAAATTGACTATGATTGAGAAAACAATCATGTTATTAGAATGTTGTGTGAAAACATTTTGACACTAAATTAAAACCTGAGTAGTACGAGTAAAAACAATTTCTTTATGGTGTAATCATCGTAATGAAGTAGCAAAATAAAAGCTATTTTTCAACTTCTTTCCCAAACTTTCAGCCTACGCATGCTTCAAAGGATCATTTATCGATTTCACAAGAACGCGTGGGCCGAAACTTTGAGATATTACGATCGATTAAAGACGATGCATGAGAAGGTCTTCTCGTTTTTCAAAATTACATTTTCAAAATACAAAACCAATATCAACAGCAAGCAATATGCTATAATCTTTTTTAAGTTCGTTTTGATGATAGAAGTTGACTAATAATGATGGATAGTAACTCAACTTCAACCAATGAGCAATTTGTGAGTGATTGGAAAGATTCAAGAGGTTTGATTTTAAACTGAGATTTGTTGTAACTAATTTCGGTCAATTGACCATCATCCGACAGACTACAAAATCAAAATTCATATTGGCAAGGCCACGGTAAAGCAGCTTTCAAAAAGAGAAATGTAGAAATATATTGACATGACGCTTATCTGATGATTCAATTGTTCCTTTCAAAAATGTCAAGATACCGTACTTAGCAAATGATCTCCTTTTACTGACGAGAGTTATATAGCTAACGTCATTTTCCAAATAAAGCTCGACTTTGGAAATTCTTCATCAACATAACATACATTTATCAAATCTCAACAGATGCTGACACCCTGAGACATGCTTCGACCTGTTGGGCCTCATCAGTCGTGGGCAAGCTGGTTCATTTACTGACATTTCTTAAACGCTTCACAATATCTCATATTCGAACTTGAGAACAAAAACTCAAAGTACTGTTGCTGCACAGCAGGTATTTCATTGTTCTGTAAAATCTAAATTTCATGTTTACCTCAACTCTTGCTTTGCGAATTCAAATAAGGGCACATATGGTCAACATTACCATCAAAATGTTGACTTTTCAATAAAAGAAATGAAATTGAATACATACGAAGACTTAATGTGGACACATCACGAATGATAGGAAATTGAAAGTAATCAAAAGAAAACCCGGTCATAAGCCTGTTGCAGCCTCCGGAGTTGTATAAAATAATTATATAGATAGAATAATTGTATCATCCTCTTTCCGTCGGCATCATTGAATTAAAACCTGCATCGCGTGCATCTATGATCTAAGGAAAGTGCATCAATCCGAGAAATAAATTCTGTTTCTGTAATAAAAATTGATTTTAAGAATGATACAAGGCAATTCTTGAGCTAAAAATATATTTAGCCGATTAGATCAAAGACAATTCATACATTCAAAGTAGTTTTGCGCTCAAATACTCGTAGAACTTTATATCATCATTCAGTTGTGCGACTTCACAGTGCTATCATTAGATGATAGCAAAGCAAATTTGATGAGAACTGAAATAAATGTCATGCAGTTCATTTAGCCAATAATGATGGCCAATTACATGTACATTTACATTGAGATCCGTTAGAGCATATAGTAAGGAGCTATATAGAAAACCCAAGTGCGCAAAAATGCGGTTCTTGTCATATCATTCTGAAATAAACCACCCGATTCCTCTTCCCGAAGTTCTACCCGATTCCGCTTCATGTCAGACAGGATCGAAGAAAACATCACACAGAGGAAATCCAATAGGAAGCACATACATTGAAGCTTTCGACAAATATGATTTTTGTCTGTATTTTCTCCGATCAAGTGAGAAGTACTAAGTCTATACCCGTAATTTTTGGCACAAAACGGTTCCCGACCCACCACCGCCTATCTCACTGAATAAGGGTCGAAACACGAAACGCATGAGATTGCAAATATTGTCCTCATTATTAATTAATTTTGCGTAACTAAAGGGAGAGAATACTTTAAACTGTACATGTTACTATATTGACTAAAAAACTGACTGATAATTCATGATTATCTTTTCTTAATATACACGTATCATGGACTTTAAATTTATTATAATTTACCTTTAACAGTGCATTATTTCAATAATAGAATTTGTTTATTATACTCGTCTTCATGGATTTTGGTTTACCAATCGAATTGACTTATTATTCATAAGAATCAATCAATTATTAGCATAATTCCAATTTCGCTCGATGTGAAAACGTGTCATCCAACCAAAATGATTGATATAGCCGTAAATTTGTTAAATTAAGACGCAACATTGTGCAATGTGCATGTTAATTCAATCACGGAAGGGGATTTTTAAATATTGACATTTCTGGTTGCCTAGAAGACGGCTCCTTGAATATGATGTGACAATAAAATGACTAGCATTGTTCCATCGATCTCATCATCCTCATTACCGGTTTGTTGGTTAATGGTCTCCTGCAGCAACTATTTGGAGGCGCAAAATATTGGGCATTACTTTGGCGATATACATGTGTACATGTATTTGTCCAGTAGAAGCCACATAAAATCCCTATCAAAATGGTATCGATTGTCGACAGAATGGGTATCCAAACAAAGTATTACCCTCGGATATCTCAGATAAAGCGTATACTGATGCGCACCAGTTGGTTTTGTTAACATATAAAGATCCTGCACTTCTGCTAATTAGTAGGACCTATTCTCAGAAACATTATTTCTAATATATTCTGTAATGAGTCAGCATTATTCACGTACGAAATAAGTCCCTTTCGCAATAATGCGGAGAGAAAGTGAACTGTCAGATTTAAATATTATTTTAGCCTTGGCATATTTTCCTCCCGATGGGAAATTTGATATTTTCTATCTGTAAGATCACCTGACCTTGTCATGATTGCCTCGACAAAAACATTCTTTCACGTCAAGGATAATCCACCACATATGTCATCATTAGTAGAATTAGATGTTTCACCGAAACTCAAACCGATTTGGTCTGCGGATATTTCAGTGTCTGCAACCACCGATCGATCACTGCGCGCCAGTTTTGCATTTCAGAATTTTAGCGGTGTGTAGCCAAATTTGGACAGATCGACCAACAATCGTCAAACAGTTGAAAAAACATTTGCTATAGAAATGCTTGACGTAAAATCACAATAGAAAATGAATTCGTCATTTTTTGATTACAGACCTAGACTTAATACCTATCAAGAATAGAATAATGCCCGAAGTAACAAAGCTTCATAACAAAAATTATTTTACTTTGGTTGCAGTTTACATCATCATTTGATTAAATAATTCCACTGTTGTAAGAGTGAAGTGAATAAACGTTCGATCAAGTTGCCGAGCAAAAGATGCGATTCCAGTGAGACTCGAACACACGACCACTTTTGTAAGAGAACATTTGCCTTACCGCTGGGCTAGTGAACGCTTGTACGAAGCTGAAGGGGATATCAAGTCATGCTATCATAAATCCTTTGTCAAAGACATTGTAAACAGATGCTTCATAAGACCGTCAGTCACTGTTGACCAGACGGCCACGGAGGCAGGAGGGGGGGGGGGCAAACACTTCCAGAATTTTAAGCCAAACCGCGAAAAAATTATTGGGAGCTTGTAGGAATAAGCTACCTCTAGATGATATTGTGCGTAATTTAGCTATGCTACAATGTGGAAAAGTGAAGGCAGAAATGTATCTCGCAATGATGATATCTGTATCAAATGCATGTGAAAGATATTTTAAAATTTCAGTTAACGTCTATCTACATGTGTATTTCATAGGCCGTCTAATTTGGAATTGGCGATATATAAACGACTTTGTAATATCTTGGATTTAATTGCTATGTTCGAATTCAATTCTACAATCAAAAAGGAAATATTGTTGAACGCAGAGCGTCATATTTTTATTATGCTTAATTTCTATGTAAAAAATCTCCGTGCAACAATGACATTTCATGCACGGAGAATATAAACACATTAAAATGGAATAACACAAAAATGAATCAAGAAGTAAGTCACTCGAAAGTTATTGTCACGACGTTTGTTTCCATGTTAGCCTCAATTTCATTTTTTTGTTAGGATCTGAGCTGATGTGGCATTCCCTTGAAGCATCCAGTCGATTTTTTTCCTTTATTACTGTTGTCGAAGTTGTTGTTGTCGTTGAAGAAGATTCCATTTCTTCGACAGATAGCAGTGATGTGTTCAGCATCTGTGAATATAATCGTTTCTCTCCATCCTTCTTGCGCCTGACATATCTTTCCACACTCTTAACATTTTTGTGTCCTGTCACTGCCGCGATATCATTTGATTGTAACCCACTGTCACGCAGGGTCGAGACGACAGTTACCCGAAGACAATGGTTTGTATATATCTTTTTGAGCTTTGCCTTTTCAGAAATGCTCTTCATAAAAGATCCGATGGGGTTTACACCCAAAAATCTCTTTTCACAGTACCAGAATGTTTGGTCTATGTACTTTTTCAACGGTATTGGAAATAATAAATTGCAATCCGGTTTGATCTTTGAGAAGTATAGTCTTAGACATGAAACAGGGCACCGGTTAGGACATTCAGGAACATCGTATATGCGTGCTTGAGATAAATTTTCGAAGTCTTTGGTTGACAATGATACTCGTACATTTTTAGTGATGTATGTTGTATTTATGTAAATGTATTCTCGTCCACTTGCATCAAATAAAAATTCCAACGCATTCTTTGGTAAGTCACGCAAAACTTCTCGACCACGCAATGCAAGGTAGTAAACAATCGAAAACCATGCTTCTTCCTGAAGAACGTCTGGCGTGTCACGTGTGAAATAATCTTTGATTTTCACTAAATCATCCTTGTCAATCGAATCGTATTCAACATTGCTGGTGCCTTCATAATTCATCCACTTTTTGACCATTGCTTTCAATATGCCATTAGCCCTCTTGAACTGGACGTCATCAATAATATTGATTCTTCTGTCAAAGTTGGGACTATTTAAGTATCTCTGTATCGCTGCACGAATGCAGACCAATGATGAAGCAGAATACGGTTTCCCATCTTTGGTTTTCAACGAATAGTAGAAGAAGCATAAATAATTTGCCAGAATATTGATTGGTACCTTTTCGATCTTGGTTGACAATTTATTTTCTTCGAGGAAAGCCTTGAATCTCTTCACGTGCCTCTCTGTTTGAATTTTTGTGGATGTAGGTGTCGCAGCTGCTTCTGTGTTGGTTATAACTTGCAAAATTTCGTCATCAATATCCTCATATACTTCCATATTCTTTAGATCTTCCTGAACTCTTCCTGATTTTTCTCCACTTTCCGTTGTTACCCATTCAAGCATTTCATCACTCAGTCCAGATATTTCATTCTCAGGTATATTGTTCAAATTTAACAGTGACATTTTGATCGTGCCTGGTTTGCCAAGATAAACCTACGTTATATGGCATCTGATATTCAACTCAGACCTCAAAATTCAATCGAAATTAAGAGATATCTTAATGATTGGAATGTTTATGATGCATTATGATTTCTTTTTCATGTTTATAGTATGGATCTTTGTATACTGAACTCAAAATCTATGATCTATAACTTAATGGAAGAAAATTTGAACAAGAGAACTATGATATCTTGAACAGTTTGAATTTTCATAGTTCACTAGAAACACTAGAAATTTGAACAGTTTGCGTACTATGATATCCGTTTCTATGATGACAGACTTCCAAGATATTACAATGACATTATTATGTTTGATTTCCTATGCAAAATCAAACATAATAATTGTATATTCACATTATATTCATATGTTTGATATTTGCACGGAAATCAAACATAATAATGTTATATTCATAGAAAAATGACAGATGAAATATCAGCTGACAACCCTATTTGCTCAGTAACAATGAAGATATATTACCTTTCAAATGACAGCCTAAATCGTCGGCGCGTAGCGCTAGACGATTTAGGCTGATCATTTGAAAGTCAATATATGCATTGTTACTGAACTTAAAACCTATGACATCAAAAACCCAAGATTTTGATCTGAAAAATTCTCAAATCTATGATAATTTTCTGCATAGCCCATGCAGCTCAGAACACTAAAGCATGTCAAGCTTGAGATATCTACGAGTCCAAATTGTGAACCATAGGAATCATCTCAAAGCCATTTTCACTGGGAATGCGAAGATGGATGGTGAAATGCTCCTACGTCAATGGTACTACATAGCAAATTAGACGGCCTTAATCATGCAATTAAGGCCGTCTAATTTGGATTTGGAGATACAGGTTTTTCCAGTCAGATTCATAGCTAACTCAATCAAGTTCGTTTTAGTTCAATCAATTTCTACCATTGGAGTTATTTCAATCAATTTCATTTATATTTCAACCAGTAGCGCAAATAATCAATCAAGTTCGCGCATATGTTTGACAACTCTATATTTCAATCAATTTCGTAACTATAAAAATCAGAATGTATAGAAAACAATCAAGTTCATTCCAAATTTATAATTAAGCATCTCAAGCTATTGTATAATGTCGGCCATGGCAAAGCAACGATGCATGTACCTCATCACGTGGTTGCACATGTGGTTAACCTTTTCGGCACTTATTGTCTCTTGATCCTCGATTATTGAGGAGGATAAGTCAGTAAGAAGCTGCAAGCGATGTTCCGCGATAGAAATACCCTCTGTCGGGTTGTCAAGCCTCTCCCTGGTCGAATCCTCACGTAGGACAGCTCGCAATTTAAGCTTCAAAACATCAAACGCATTTTCAATGGGGTTCAGGAATGGACT
Source organism: Prostheceraeus crozeri (assembly GCA_907163375.1). Lineage (NCBI taxonomy): Eukaryota > Metazoa > Platyhelminthes > Polycladida > Euryleptidae > Prostheceraeus > Prostheceraeus crozeri. Next base: position 145,390 of record CAJQUW010015337.1, on the reverse strand, counting down.
GTATGGAGGTAAAAACTTAACGGGGATTTCATCATCGTCACACTCAGATACGGCTCCGTGATGTACTGGAGCGTTATCCATCACGATCGTGCCATCGATTACGTTGCATTCACGTAGTATTGTCTTGAGATTATCCATAAAATGTCCGAATCCTTCGCCTGAAATTTGAAAACTTATATATTATATTTGTACATGCAAAAATAATATCTGCGAAATTTGTTTGACTTTACTTGTCATACAACCCCTTTGAAGCTCGTAATATACGACACCGACCCCAGCTGAAATTGCCATCACCAAATTTAGATTTGGCCCACCGTATCCACTGACTTGCCGAACTGCTGGCCTGCCCTTTAAGGCTCTTCCTCGGGTGCGCTTTGAATAAATATTAAAACAAGTCTCATCAACGTATACAAGCGTCCGGTTGACCGCTATTTCCAAATACCATTCGGCGTAAGAGGATCGTTTTTGCTTTGTCACCAATGTGTTGCGATTAGCGGGGCAGTCCTCCAACTTCTTCATGGTGATAAGTTGTTTTTCTAAAGCCCGTGAAATGCTGGCAACAGATAAAGAAAAACGCAACTGTCCACTTATTTGTTCTAAAGTGTAGTCAGGATGACGCTCGACCAGCTCTACAATTTCGCTCACCACATAATCCGTAAGCTTTACCCGCTCTTCACGTCTCCCTCCTCTTGCATCGCTGATAGCTCCATCACACGAACAAAATTTTGCTATTATGGACCGGGCGGAAGAGAACTTGATACCAAGGAGGCTGGACACTTCAACTGTCTTTTCCATCTTCCCATGCCGCGATAAGACGTTCTTTAAGGTCGGTGCTTATCTTGGCATAGGGTCCTCGTCGGGTTGAGTTTTCAGAGCTGGTAGAGCTGAGATTGCTAGACATGTCTTAAACGAAAAGTTTTTTGACGAACTTGATTGATATATAGTGAAATAGATTGGCTTATGTATGAACTTCATTCATATCTATGAACAAGAATGAACTACAACGAATTTGATTGAAAGAAGATTGCATAACGTTAACTTGATTGCAATATATAGATACAGCCCTGTATATGAGGGTGATAATGCAATACAGCCGGAGGGCAGCGCAGCTGCCCAAGGGCTTGCATTATCGCCCGATGTCTACGGGCTGTATCGATATTATTACCCTCACTGCCATATTGCCAGCAAAAGTCCGTTCTATTTCAATGGACTGCCATATTGCCCGCCAGAATATGCAATATTGCCCGCTAGATATCATGGCTATTATATGGTATTATTAAATTTCTATACCTCACACGTCCATGGTATTTTGAATTCATTCCATTAAATAAGTAAGTACATAGAAGGTAGACGAGAAAGAGAAGAAAGAACAGTTGTTAATAACGACTTAGAATGCTCCATATCAATAACTTTGAACAAAGTATGATTTCTGGTGCTAGTACAGAAGAGTTACAATTTCTTCAAGATTTGTCCCCATTTATTGACCAACAGGATCAATGGAATCAATGGACAGGCCTGAAGAAAGATGATACCAACTTTTTGGACAGTCTATTAACAGATGTTGACTTGGATTTAGTTTTTGTCCAAAATTTTGGCCATTGCGGATCAAGTTGTGTTTTTTGAAATTAAAATCAATTAATTGTTGACCTATTAGCCCTTCTTCCGCAAATAAAACAATTAGGTAGTTCTCCCAAATTTTCGCCGTAGGCTTTATCAAGGGAATTATTTACTGCTAAAAGATATATCATGCATTATATCTCTGTATATAATTGTTAATGCATTAAATTACTCTTAAAGAGTAACAGGAGTCATGTTTTATAGATATTAAGACAATTTTCATAAAGAGAAACTAAGTTCTTATGTTGATAAATGGAGTTTCAAAAAGAATAAGGCAAATTTTGTTATTTGAAACGATAAATTTCCAACCCACACAAGGTGTCAGCAACTCCCTTGTGGGCCGAAATTATTTCATGACGTTGAAGAAGTGACGACAGAAGATATTGTTTCAAAAATATACCACTGCTAGTATTCCCGTGAGATGTTATTTTCTTGGGGGAAAGATTTTCGGATATTTCCATTCAGTCAAAAATCACTTTTAAAATTCTGAAGTGATTTTCAGCCTCATGCTTCGATAGTATAGTGACAATAGAAATAGTCAGTGAATTTCATATGATTATTTTCAGATATCCTTGCTAAGATTCAGAGAATATTTCATCTTCATCCCATATAATCTGTCGCATCTTCCAGGAATGTGTGCGCCAGATTTTCTTTGTTTCCGAAAGTCTTATTCAAACATTCATTACAATAGGGGCGACAGAACATGCAATCCATTCTAACCACCTTAAACAAAATAAACGCAGTGAATCAAACTCAACACAATCCTAAGACGCAACGTCTCTAAATTCTATTGAAGACAAAACATCGCCTCACCATAAAATGCTCATCAGGAGCGTCATTTCTCTAAGAGAAGCTTAATGACAAGAAAAAGCTTTTTCAATACCACTTCATTGAGTGGGAGCATGTTCGGCAAGTCACACATGACACAGCGTAATATTATAAACAGACGAATAATTTATCAATATCATAGAAAGCATATAAGGACAGTGAAAATAGCATAAGTAATCGTATTTCAAGATGAGGTCAATTAAGTTGAACATAAAATCATTGTGACAACTTACAGAGTTGATAATAATAAACGGACTACTTAGATTTTACCGAAATTCAATCGATTCACACGCCGTCCAATCAAGTCGATTTCTGAGCTTAATTTTGACATCTTGCTCATCGAAATGGGAAATAATGATAGGAAGGAAGTTGTGATATCGCAGGGTTATCCCAAAATTTATTGACTGAAAATGTCACTTTTTCACTTTTCATCAAAAATATTATATCAAAAAATTTAAGATGTAAAAAATATCAAGGCTTACTTCTTGGTGTCTTCATGATCCTTGCCATGATAGGAGTGCGAATATGTAGATTTTAATCAAATAAGATTGACATTTCTTTTTTAAACTTCTTCAACTTTTTTCTCATGACCGCAAAATTCTATTCAATGAATGAACGAATGAAGAGAGCATGGTGCAGTGAAGAACAAAAGACAGAGAAGCGTGTTGGCTAATTGTGCGTCACCGTTAGCCAGAATATGACATTTTCATCCATAAGGACGATTTTGTGATAAGGAAGACGTTGCTCTAGATCGTTCAAAATGGAAACGAGTAATCGCAACTTCGTCAAGCCCCAGAACCGTGAAGAAGAGACGTAAAACGAAAAGAAGAAATAACGAGAGAAGAAGAAGAAGAAATAAGTTTATTGTGATGTCATCCAGTGGCTCATCCAGTGATATCATCCATTGCATCATTGTGTTCCATGATTGATATTTGATCAAGACGCATCGTTCCTGTGTGCCTGTATGTTGCTATTGTCTGTAACCAGTCTGACTTTCATCTGGACATAATCCGAAAGCTCGTGAGCTAATAGATTCGAAATTTATATTTTTTCGAGTCCACCAACTTCTTACACGTATAACGACACATCATGTTACTAGCACTTAAATATTGCAAACTTAATTTGGTATGACATTTAAGACTTTTGAATCTCTTTATGCAACCTCTTGTCATTCGTTTGCTACGATTGTTACCTTACTAGGATATCCCCTTTTCAAAGCGTGCTGTTTTCCTGATAATGAGGATATTTCAAGAAAGTACAATTCATTTATAATATAAGTAATTGTTCAATTTTCTCCAAAACTACCTTAACGGAAATTGGATTCTGCCTAAATCTCTTCGGCCTTGATTCGAGAAAATCTCAATTTTCATTAGGAAAACACCTTGCTTTATGTATATAAGAAATCTTACCTCTCTTTGATTAATCGAATTCCATTTCTCTTCCGGCATGACAACGAACGCGTGGGGTTATTTAGATCTAAATAAGGACACATGAAAGATGAAAGATGACCACATTTCCTAACTGAGCTTGATTTTTTCGCTAGCATTTGAACATATACATTCAATATGTCAAATAAATTAATTATTTTCACGGAGAGATCATTTTGTCTACATTTGGATGTGAGAACGACAATATTGCATTGAATATTCATTTCATAATTGAAATGACTTTCAAGAAAATGTGCATCAATAGCCTGTTGACATCTGTTCTAAATGTGAAATCCCCTTCATGTCTGTCACGCTCTCCATCCTGTCATCCTATCAATTATGTGGAACGGTCATTATTAAACATTATTCTACTGAATGACCTACATGCAGTTTCATTGAAACGTATTTTTGCACGATAAATATGAAGTCGATTATTATGATATACATCATGTTGACAGAGGGTGCTTCAAAATGTGCTGTTAGTAACGGTTTATAAACCCTATATAGCCCCCCCCCCCGGAGGGCGGGAGTCCCCTACACATTCTTAATATCACTCTTTCTGACAACCAATAAAAAAATTTCATCAAATCTGGCCTATAGGAATAAAAGATATTTGACATTTTTCAAAGGGACCTTTTTACAAATGGTTAAAAAAGAAAGAAGCATCTTAATCGGTTCAAATTACTATAAGACCATTGACAAAGTACATAAGAAGTTATGATTGACATGTTCATTCATTCACAAATGCATCCTAAGCAAATATTGACCAAAGATACTTAATATTATAAAGGGGTCTAGATAGAAAACAGACGTGTTTTTGCCTTGTGTGCAACGAAACCAGTGAAAATCAGCTGATATTGCATGAATTTGAAAATATTTGTAAGCGAGCAACCACTATTCCTTTTCATTACCTCTTTTTAGTAATTACAGAACCAAAACGCATTTTAATAATAAATCAAGGAATTTTTATATATGTCTGAAAACAGCGTCCAAATTGCAACAAATAATAGTCTATTCTACCTTTTCAGATGTCTTGCAAAACCCAATTGTAAATAAGTGCACCCTGTTGATACAATTCTTTCAATCAGACTTCATTGCATTATTTTATGTGAGTTGATTATTAAATGTGAAGAGCGCATGTTATATAGGATTAGGAATAGCACAAATGAAAACCAATTGTTTCATTCTTAGATAAAACCAGAGTGAACTTCAATTACAATTCACCTAATACATGATTAAATGAATTTTATGAACAGAAAAATGAGCCGCGTCTTTACTTTTGATCAAGCAGACTGTTTCTTTGTAATAAGTACGAAGCCTGGTTATGGTTGTACATGTACATCGTTGTTGTGCCCACCGTTGCCCGGCCATGCCAAACGCGATTGCCAAGCTTGGCAATAATCTAACGTGTAAATGTAATTTTGCGGTAAGAAAGTACCTGATACAACAGAATAAATATATATGAATTATCAGAAAATTTGATATAAAATTGGCTTAAGCAAATAAAAACAAACAACATATACTGCGCATGTTATACAATGCACATTGACAACATCTTTGACATTGACAGACATCCGATGATCGATTCCACTTGGACCTAAAATCCCCTCTGTTAATTATTTGCAATACATGGATCCATGTTGTAGTTTCAGCCTGGTGAATAACTCGAAGAGCGTTGTTGACATGGCTGAGCCTTATTAATAGCCAATTGCTCAGTGTAATATTCGGATTCTCACTGAATCCGTTAATATTCGGATTCTTAATAGTCATGAATCCTACAGAGGGAGTTGTGTGTTTATCAATACTCATCAGTCTTCATGTGAATATTTTTTCTTCCAAATTGATAGTACTGCAATAAATTGCTGTATCACCGCTCTCATCTTTAACAATTTTTTTCAGAGAAACTACTGAACGAATATTCTTGAAACTTGTCATGTAATATCAGTGAATTGTGCTTTACATCATGTGCCATTTCCAAGGCACATGATTTTTGTCGCATTGCACACCGTACAGCTGAAAAAACAGCAATTTCTCCCCATTGCCGTAATGCTTTTTTGCCACGATAAGGACCTTACTAAAATGGGTTCAAATTCGGCATCTATTTTTCATCTAGCCCTTTTAAACAATTAAATATCTTTGATATTGACAATATCATAAAATGGACAGGTTATCATGTTTCACAGATTACGGTGCATCTTATTCATTTGTATGAGCAGTCATCGCAATTTTTCTGCACAATATGCAACTAAGGCAGTGACAGACTACGTTTTGATAATAGCATAATAAATAATAATTTTACCTGCTTGTCTTGTAAGCCTCCTCAGACTAACGCCGCCTCAGCTTTTTATCATTATTTCAGTCTAAATTCTATCATATCTCAGAGTATTATTATTGTAGATGGTTCGGGCCAGAGGAAGCCGTTCGGATTGACTTTAAACTTCTCAAACAAATGGGTTTGTATTTCATGAGTCTAGCAACATTCATCAACACGGTTTGAATCGATTCAAATAAGCCTTCGACTTTGGGGAGACGCGTAAATAAGTGAAAACTAGACGGAGGTTACTTGAATTGGACACCAGTTTATAGACACCATTCAGTTAATTAGATAAAATCAACTAAAATAATGTTAACTCTTGTACACTCTCCTAGCTATGAATCGACCAATCTTAGAAAGGAAAAGTATCACTGGAGCATCGGCAGTTGGTAGTCGTTCCGGACCAATGGAAAATTGGGCATAAATCAAATCAACGTAGTAAGCTATAAATTATAATTTCTATGCAATCGATTTGTCGAAAAATCGTTTCATAACGATCAATTCTATATAACGATTATCAATATTTATCACAGTTAGTGCTATTATCGCAACATTCAAAACGCGAATTTCTCAAATTAGTAATAGCATAGCATATTCAAGTATAGGTGAATAGTATGCGCTCTCATCCAACGGAAACTCTCATCGACGCCATTCGACGGATCTAATTTCGCCGTGGAGCTTGATTTAAGTTCCAACGAATTTCGCTTATGAATCAAAAAAGATTTAGGGTATCCGTCAACTCAATCTGGCGAAAATTCCAAGTATCAAACAGAAAATATCACGCTACCTGTTTCATTCAAAAAACCAAATGCATATACTTACAAGTTAATGCACATTATATAATGCAGTAAAATACGAAGTATGCTGCAGATTTCCTTAGATTTTATAAATGGAATCGAGCACCTCACAGCTTCAAGTGTTGACGATAGCGCCAAAAGATGCGCTTACAAAACTGCTGACATTGGAATGTGACTACGTGTAAGTCGGAGGTTCTACATTTTCTAACAATAGCTTTCAATAATCATTGTTGCTAAATAGTTGATCTAATTATAAGCACTTGATCAACATAACAAAAGATAACTATTTTATTTAATGAGTTGCTTTTCATCCATTTTCATTGCCATCTTTGGCATTTATCACAGTTCCTAATAAAGTGACAAGAAAATATCGGTGCTAGCTCATAAATGTCGATATAAAACAATCAACTAGAATAAAGCTGTCAATGCATAATCAGACGTCACTCAACATATGATTATATTTTTCCTTCTTAAATATTGTGCGTCTCGAGTTCGCCGACACTGTCATGATCATCTTTCTTCTCGATTTCTTCACTTTCGTTTTCGTCTCATCATGACTGTAGCACACAATGTCTGCATTTCAGCACTAAAGAATCGAGACAGTCATATCACAGTCAATATATTTATATAATCCGATCTCATAAAGAATCCACAATTGAACAGCAAAAATAGTCAAATAACCCGCGAGCTACATTCGAGAAAATGTGGCATGCCTCGACTTAATCACCTGTCGCTATTGAGGTTGAGATCAGGAGGATAATTTAGAGTAGTAGTTTCTCAGCTATGAATAACTGTTATCAATCAATATTAAGAATTAACAGTAAGAAAAAAATAATTGTAGACTAGAAGCAACCTGCATTACGGCATCAAAATGACAGCGAAAATTTTGCGTATAGGCTTCAGATACTGAAACCGATATTTTTCATACCCTTGGTTGAGGAGAGACCCTTCGACAAATGAATTTTGTCTGTTAGAGAGTTGCTTATCATGATCAAAAAGCAATGCGGAATCAAAATGCTGATTTTGGCCAAGTGTTTATATCCTAAAGAGACAGGACATATCAAAGCGGGAATTCCTCATCTCCCAGGTCAATGGAAAGCGTATGCTTTCAATTTCCTTTACTTGAATAGATATCCCACGGTGGCGTACTCCACGTTATTACAGCCCGACAAACGCTTCTGTTTGAAAGATTATCAACGAAATTGCATCGAGGACCAACAAAGAGTGTGAGAATTAGAAACAGAAAATCCACAAAGGTATTAATCAGAACAAAAGCAAACCCTTGCTAGTGCACTGAATTACTTTCAGATCTTACCTTTGATGTGAATGTCGCGTGAAGACTGCAGAATATATCTGAAAGTAAAAATAGCATTTAAAGACTGCAGAATAGTTTTTTGCAGTATGTTGACTACATTCGACCAGTTAAGAATCCCCTACATGAAACAGAAGATAGCCACACTGCAAATCAATTCAAGGTTTTGTTATTGCGCCATGCAAAATGCCCAGCACTTAAATATCTATAATGAGAAAATGCTATAAATTAAGCGAGATAGACTGATGTGTGGCATAGTTTGATAAATCTTTCTTTATCCATACTATTGTGAAGTTTGAATTACCATAAAAATTTACGATTCTGTATAATTGACTCATATCAACATCATTCATGACATCCATAATCATAATTTCTCTGATCTGACATTTGTTACCGAGACCTTGTGTTTACTACAATTGTCTGTGATAGTAACCATTCTTTGAATATCATGTTTGATGAGAGAAAACCCACTCTGCGAAATCCTCTGTGTATTACAGCATCGCGAGCCAAACATGTTCGATTTAGCAACTCATCTATCCGCTTCGGAAGATAAAGTTGTGCAACTATTTTTTATGATGTACTTGTACCTCGTTGTATTTTTATTATTTGTCTATGTTTTAAACTTACCTCTGTAATCCGTTCACCGCACATTGTGAGCCATCAATAAAGTATTATCTTATCTTCACAAATGAAAAGTCTAAATCACAGGAAGTCGAATTTTCGCTGTTTAAGTTAGTGGGGGTCAGAATGGACAGCAGCTGTTGATTTAGCAGCTCGATCAGGCACCGATCGAAGTCAGTGTCACTAGATCTTAAGAAAAATCAACATTTGATAATCAAAAACGATAGACTTCCACTAGCCACGCTTGTTCTCGAAGGCAGATACATCAAGAATGAATTTGATAGCAAACTAACTGAACTAAAATCACATCAAATATCCAAAGTCACGCTAAAAGCTTGCGACAAACGAAATTACGCACATAGAAAGTCAATACTATCTAAAATTTACTTGACACATGATGATACTCATAAATTCTAAAGTAGACAGGCATTTACAACTAAAAGTCATTGAAGAATGCACAATACTGAGGCTGGACTAACACAAACGAAGAATGAATAGTCGTTCCTTCTGACAGCAAAGGACAGGTCTCAAACTGCGGATGGAAACACTCTCCAGGATCGACAAATACAGCTTAGTGCGGGCGGACTTCAGAACGGAAAATCCTTGCTTATCGGTAGGTAAAATATCCATCTTCTTTTCACAACTGCACAGGTGTCGGGTTATAGCTGACTGAGGGGCCTTCTTAGACTTCGGTCTTTCATTAGACGAGTACAGCCATTTGGGGATATGCTCGGGTTGACGCTGTGAAAGGCCACGTTCGCTCTTGCCCACGTAACTTGCTCCGCAAGCACAATTGAACATATAAGTAACCATGGGTTTGTTGGCAAGAGGGACGATATCCTTCACCTTATCCGAGCATAAAGTTCTCGTGCGAAAGACAGGAATTGCTTTCAGATGGAAAATTGTCTTCTCAATTTCCTTCCACATTTCGTTTGCGATCCTTTCACTTTGATTGCCATAATATTGTATGTCAAAATAAAACCGCTTCTTTTCGACAGTCACAAATTTTTCATATTTTCTCTGAGAATGTTTATCAATAAACCACTTTAGGTATCCATTTTTTCTGAGGATTCCATTGATAAAATCGATTTCAGTCTGTAGGTGATTAGGTGTATTTGTCGATCCTGGAGAGTGTTTCCATCCGCAGTTTGAGACCTGTCCTTTGCTGTCAGAAGGAACGACTATTCATTCTTCGTTTGTGTTAGTCCAGCCTCAGTATTGTGCATTCTTCAATGACTTTTAGTTGTAAATGCCTGTCTACTTTAGAATTTATGAGTATCATCATGTGTCAAGTAAATTTTAGATAGTATTGACTTTCTATGTGCGTAATTTCGTTTGTCGCAAGCTTTTAGCGTGACTTTGGATATTTGATGTGATTTTAGTTCAGTTAGTTTGCTATCAAATTCATTCTTGATGTATCTGCCTTCGAGAACAAGCGTGGCCAGTGGAAGTCTATCGTTTTTGATTATCAAATTCTTATGGAAAGTCGCTCCAACTAAGTTACTTATTTCAAAATGGAAGGAGCGTTTCTCGCACACGTTCATAAGTATATTGAACGACATTGCGAATTACTCTGGCAAAATTGCTTATCACTTAGAACGGAATATATTTCTCAAGGAGTGTTTGAAACATCACTTAGTGACTGATTCAATACGGAGGCGCATGTTATCGGCAAAAATCAGAATCAATCAGGTATCTATTGAATGTTTTCTACAGTCCGATATCTCTGAGACAGAGCGCAGAATTGAAAAGTGGAGACTATTGCGATCCCAGTTGTTGGCACAGACAAAATCAGAACTTTCTCTTTTTGATCAGATGAGATTGTTCAAATTTCTTTGGAATATTCAATCCAATCAACGCCGGAACAGACGAAGCAAGTATCGTGCATCACTGGAATATTTGTTGAATTCAAAGTTTGGCACAACATCGATTTCTAATACAATTTTCAATGTAAGTGGCTGTACCCTGTCTGAAGAAGAGAAGTCTGTCTTGAACATGGGTGTTAATCAATATGCGAGTCCTAGAGAATAGGTTCCTAGGTATGCGAGGTCCTAGGTTCAGGTATTCACCGACATGGAACATACCGCATATCAACTGGAACGTGAGGGTGAAATTGATCCACAAAAGTTGAATAGAATTCAAGCATCTTTGCGCAAGTATGCTCATGACCTCTCTAATGTTCACCTACCCGAATCTAAAGATGCGAAGAAGAAGTTGAGCATTATCCGCAATCTCCAAAGGAACAAGGTTGTTGTTATTTCACGTCCAGATAAAGGTAATGGAACCGTCATTATGACAAGATCTCAATACATTGAGCGGATGGATTCCATTTTAAATGACTTGACAAAATTCAAACATTTTCCCAAAGATATGGATTGGAATGAGCAAGACAATCAAAAGCGCATTGCTACATTGATACGAAAACTCGTTGATGACGGACAGCTTCCGCCATATTGCTGTGATCTTATTCCGAAAGGTTGTGTTATACCTAGACTTTATGGGCTTCCAAAAGTTCATAAGCCAAACACTCCACTTCGTCCAGTGTTATCCATGGTGAATTCAGTTTATCACAGCTTATCCAGATTCATTGACAATACTTTATTGAAACCTTTATTGAAGAATTTCAATACCTTTAGTGTGAAGGATTCCTTTGAATTTAAGGAGAGGATAACGCAAATTAATCTAGGTCCCAATGATGTCTGTGAGTCTTTTGATGTGAGAAATCTTTTCACCAATGTTCCAGTCAACGACACCGTGGATATTATTTGTGATAGACTCTACAGAAGTGGATTGCCTCATCCAAAATTGCATGATTCTCCGCTATCTGAGTGAAATTGTCGCATTTTGTTGTCGGCGCTTACAAAGGATATCTCTTTTGCTTTCAATGGCAAAACATACTCACAGCAAGATGGCCTCGCGATGGGTTCACCAATGAGCGCATCATTTTGTGAGATATTCATGAGATCAATTGAGGAGAAACTGGAATCCACATTGAATTCTTTCAAGTTTTATTGTCGGTACGTTGATGATACGTTTTTAATTGCCGAAGACAAAGCCAAATGTGATGAACTTTTTGAAACTTTCAATGCTCAACATCCATCATTGGAGTTTACCCGTGAAACAGCAAATCACTTTCTGGATTTGAGGCTTCACTTCGAGAATAATGGTGCGATATCGACATCAATTTACCGTAAAGATACGTTCACTTCGCTGTACAACAACTTTGGTTCATTTTCTCCCAGGAGATACAAATCAAACTTGGTATCCACTTTATTCTATCGAGCGAAAGCATTGTGTAGCCCTAACCCCCTACAGACTGAAATCGATTTTATCAATGGAATCCTCAGAAAAAATGGATACCCAAAGTGGTTTATTGATAAACATTCTCAGAGAAAATATGAAAAATTTGTGACTGTCGAAAAGAAGCGGTTTTATTTTGACATACAATATTATGGCAATCAAAGTGAAAGGATCGCAAACGAAATGCGGAAGGAAATTGAGAAGACAATTTTCCATCTGAAAGCAATTCCTGTCTTTCGCACGAGAACTTTATGCTCGGATAAGGTGAAGGATATCGTCCCTCTTGCCAACAAACCCATGGTTACTTATATGTTCAATTGTGCTTGCGGAGCAAGTTACGTGGGCAAGAGCGAACGTGGCCTTTCACAGCGTCAACCCGAGCATATCCCCAAATGGCTGTACTCGTCTAATGAAAGACCGAAGTCTAAGAAGGCCCCTCAGTCAGCTATAACCCGACACCTGTGCAGTTGTGAAAAGAAGATGGATATTTTACCTACCGATAAGCAAGGATTTTCCGTTCTGAAGTCCGCCCGCACTAAGCTGTATTTGTCGATCCTGGAGAGTGTTTCCATCCGCAGTTTGAGACCTGTCCTTTGCTGTCAGAAGGAACGACTATTCATTCTTCGTTTGTGTTAGTCCAGCCTCAGTATTGTGCATTCTTCAATGACTTTTAGTTGTAAATGCCTGTCTACTTTAGAATTTATGAGTATCATCATGTGTCAAGTAAATTTTAGATAGTATTGACTTTCTATGTGCGTAATTTCGTTTGTCGCAAGCTTTTAGCGTGACTTTGGATATTTGATGTGATTTTAGTTCAGTTAGTTTGCTATCAAATTCATTCTTGATGTATCTGCCTTCGAGAACAAGCGTGGCCAGTGGAAGTCTATCGTTTTTGATTATCAAATTCTTATGGAAAGTCGCTCCAACTAAGTTACTTATTTCAAAAATCAACATACTGAAACTTGCCATAATTGAAAATTTTTGCCGAAAGGCAATATATTGAAGCTTGTATTTTATATTGTATGAAAGTTGTATTTTATATTTGAAGGGAAATAACAGCAATTTGTGTCTTTACAAAGCAGACTGACAAGGCACCGGCACTCAGCCATTGCCAATCATTGGCAGCCGCATCGTCAATTGACATTTTCATCGCAGGACAACTGCACGACGTGATATTGCTTTCAATATACATGTCCGTCATAGTCATGTATTATTATTGTTATAGTGTCGGTCGGATTTCTATAGTTTAAATAATGCGACAAATTGAACAATATCTCGAAAAAAAAACAGTAACTGTGTTCCTGAATGACTCATCGTGGCACTAATTCAATTAAATTTTTCAAGAACTATTGTTTACAAAATTGGAGATGATCACACCAAAAAAGATTGAACGAAAATCAACCTCGTATTTCGTAAATGCTGAAATTACCAGCCTCCAGAGAATCTTTATACACATCCTCAGTGAAATCATTGTATCAGCGTGTAGGTGTTACAGAGAAATATTGAATTTATTGAAGATGTCACCAAAAATGCGCATTATTAATTTGCCCGAAGTTATTTCCTTTTTACTAATAGATGTTCTGTCACACCCTTTTTACATTTTACATTTTTATGGACCATAAAATAATTTGAAGCAAAATGAAACTACAGACGTATTGGCACATTTTCATATGTAGCTTGATTATCTAATTATCAATTTCGACAGCGGCATATTGAACTTCATCAGTAGTTCCAAGGTTTGAGACAGTTAGCCGCAAATGATATGCAGTTTTGCTGCATGAAATACAGCAGTTAATTCAGTGCTGGCTGTCATTTTGATTTTCAGTCATCGTTGAATCAAACACACGTTTCATAACTTGACAAATCGCAGGATTATTTCATTAATAACATTCTCCTAATCAACTGTTGGCGATGATCGAGCATAATTCTTCAATGTTCAGTATTCCAATTTATACAAAAAAGCAATGTGCTTTTTCAATGCTTTCTTGATTCCTTCTTCCCTACACAATGGCGATGCAGAGAAATGCGACTATGCATCATAGAAAGGACTGATGGTTTGGAATGCACTGATTTCCCTTAGGCTATGGGTGTTTCAGGAAGTTGGCAAACAAACAAATTCTTCAATTCATTTATACTGCATATGCTATACACTGTGTAGCATCTATAATGATGCACATTTAAATTGTTTTCAATTGCGAAATAATTGATAATAACGACGTCGATTCAAGAATCAATTGTCAGATGCAAAAAAATATATATATTTCAATGAAGCCATCACTAAGTAAAATCAATTTGAAAATTATGACCTATGATATTTTCGTGGCACACTGTAGCTAAGTAAAAAAGTGGATTGTAAAATTTATTTTGAAATTCAAAAGCGTTTCTGTGACTGAGCATAATTTATTATTGAATTTTCCCATTTTCATACTTGAGATACTGCGCAATTCGCACATCAAGCTAATTTTTTCGGGTAGTCACTAAATGCTTTTATTAACACACTAATGACATTTCATCTCAGCAAGTGAACCAGCAGCAATCAGCAAACGCTGTTTATATAAACAAAAAGTACACAAGAATCTTTTGCGGACTAGTTCGCATACCGAAACATCGATACCTCTCTATTTAACAATTACTGACTTTCTTACTTAATATGTAGCTCTACTCGGAAGTAATTTAAGATATGCAATTAACATATTCAACTTAATTCCTTGGGTTTTCATTAAATACTACCTTTAACTCACTCCTGACATTTCGCACAAGTTTTTGTACCAGTAGTAATCAACAAATGCTATTGGTTGAAGCACTGTAAATAGAATCATTAAGTTGTGCCTCAGCCCAAGTTTCTGATATGCTTCTTTTAATTTTAAAAAGACATAAAATGAAAAGAAGCACTACTGTAAAACCACGGTCATTTATCGTGCTATCAGTGATGACGCAGTAAATCGTTAAATTGATAATTGCGCGACTAAGGGATTCCTGATCAATTAGTCGCACACAGCAATAGTAGTAATGGTAAAATTGACTGAGCTTGTCGATTATTAGGACTTACAAATTAACACTGCCATTGGAAACGATATAACGATCTATCGGTTGCGCGGATACTCCACATGACCGATTAAATGTGAATTAAAAAGAGAAACCATCTCTTCTGATACAAAGTTTTATTGCTAAGTTCGGTGAAAGCGGAACATTTCGGAGTGTTCACACGCATTCCGTGTGAACAAGGCGTCCAACCGACATGTTATGATTTCTCCGAATTTTAAAGAAAATTTAATTCTTCCTCTTTTAATTCACAACATGCAGAAATTCAAGCGGTATGAAATGTCTGAAGATTGTATTGAAATAACACGAGCTACATGATGACAGGAGGACATTTTTCATGAGAACTCAGGCCAGAATACCTCAACATAAGTCAGGATGAGGACACACTAATAATCAAATATTAATGTACCTATGTCAGGGTTTGTATAGTCAATCAAAAACATCACGATCTTCCGCTGACGTACTTATCAGTCATTTGACAATTTCCTTTGTAAAATGGTTGCTAAATGTCACTCAAATGTATCATATAAGGTTCACCAGACAATCATACAAAGCTGACACTTCAAACTGTCTGTTATCCCATTCAATAACAATTTCAAATAATAGTAATACAATCAAGCGGATTCCATGTCTATGACTTTCATGATGTCGAATGCACATCTTAAAGTTGGTTTATAATGCTTCATCCGTTATACGTGCGTTGATTTCTCCCAAAATTATTTTGCCAAATAATTATGTGTTCGAAGAAGGAAATGTCACCGCAAAACAAAGGCGCCTGTGTCTTCAGGAGCAATCTCCGACTCATACATGGAAAAAGGATAAACCAGCCTTTAGTGCACTTTGTTCCTGGAGAAACCGATAAATAAAGATTTTGAACTGCGAATCGAATGAAGTCATCGCAACTCTAACACGGCTCGACTACCAGAAGTATAATGTTTAACTGTGGCAGTCAAGACGTCATTTTTGTTACACGGCACGTGGTAGTCAGCAAGCCTGGTGTAAATTAGCTGCAGTCCGAAGTTCGTCTTCAGTAACTCGCAGTTCAACATCTCCGAACCTCATCGCTGATTCGATTCCTTCCAGTTCGTCGTATTTCATATTTCGAACTGCAAACGACTAATTGCGAACTACGAACTTCAGTTAATGTACACCTAGTGGTTATTCAAATTTCAGAGACATTGATCGGAATCTTTAAATATGAATGTCAACAACTTGTAGAATCAATGACGAATTCGCGATGTTATCTGTGAACATTGGCTATTATATCTTTTACAGCAATAAATTATGATTGATTATTGACAATTGTTCTGCATTCTATTGAGTTCATGCTGAGTAACAGCTGTATTTCCAAATGAAGTCAACGATCGACAGTATGTGGGTCTAACGACGCTTTCCGTCATAATTTATGGAAAACCAATGTCAAAGACGAACTGCGAACGACTTTTGTCGACGAGACAGTTACGAGAAGTCGCTGAAGTGAACTGCGAACTACAGACGACGAGTCGAGCATTGCAGTCAGTGTATGCCAGCGTACGCGCTTATGCACCCTTGTCTTGTAGATAACTTTCCTAGGTACCTGTAGAGTGCAAATTGATTAAGATTTGTATAAGCTAGGACACAAATTTTTATTTTTTCCATCAATAAGCGAATCATTTTTGCAAATACTCTCATGTGAATATGCATAGAAATTCAAGCATCTCTATCAAAAACACGTTTCCGCACACTTGTCATCTAATACACATTCTGAAGTATCTGTAAATGTAGATTGATGCAAATTTGCCTATGACAAGAGAAAAATCTGGGTGTGTTTCTATCACCAAAACATCCTCTTCAACTACTACTTTCTCATGAAAACGTATAGAATTCCAAGTCTCTACACCATTTCCACTTTAATTACAGAACTCTGCAGTTATATTCAAGAATCCAGCAGATTTATTTCAGCATTTCAAGTTTATATTTCAGATTGAAGCATTTATATTTTTGACAACAGCATTTTAATTTCAGAGAATTTTTGTGCGTGTGTTTAAATCATTTGTATTTGAGAATGCAACACTTATATTTCAGACTTTGTCATTTCTAATTCAGAAATAGACTTTATATTTCAGAAATGATCATTTATAGTTCATTTTTAGTCATTTATATTTCAGAATTCCAGAAAAGACGATATATATTTAAGAAAGTGTCATTTATATTTCAGATTTGCAGTTTATATTTCAGAAATGATCATTTATAATTCACTTTTAGTCATTTATACTTCAGAATTCCAGAAAAGACGATATATATTTAAGAAAGTGTCATTTATATTTCAGATTTGCAGTTTATATTTCAGAAATGATCATTTATAATTCACTTTTAGTCATTTATACTTCAGAATTCCAGAAAAGACGATATATATTTAAGAAAGTGTCATTTATATTTCAGATTTGCAGTTTATATTTCAGAACCGGTCATTTCAATTTGAGATATCTGCACCTATAATTCAGACGCCAGAAGTAATTCAGAATACGTCATTTATATTTCAGAAATCCCCATTTCACTTTCAGAATTGGTCACTTGCAATTCAGATGTCAAGTTTTAATTTCAGAAACGGTAAAATATATTTCAGAATGCATCAGTTTAATTTAAGCACTTCTCAGTTGTCAGAAAATGCTTACAAAGATCCGAATAGTGTGCAGGAGGCTAAGGTATAAATTGGCCAACACAGATGATTGATAAAATTACTGTTGGTGACAATGCAAGTGTCCGATAATTGTGCAATTTGTTTGAGACCAATGTCAAAAGCAACATTATTACGAATGCATGCATTTATTCCACCGCGAATGCATTGCTCCTATTACGAACAGCGTCAATGCGTTAAATTTAAAATCTCTGGATGAAAAAACGCATCTTTTATCTTACAAAATCAAATTAAAGAATATTGAATATCTCACAAAGTGATAGAAGCTTATATTTTATTGAAAATGCCACTTCTGATTTAAAGAAACAAATTCTGAAGAATTTGACATTCTCAAATTTAATTGATGCATTCTGAAATATATTTTACCGTTTCTGAAATTAAAACTTGACATCTGAATTGCAAGTGACCAATTCTGAAAGTGAAATGGGGATTTCTGAAATATAAATGACGTATTCTGAATTACTTCTAGCGTCTGAATTATAGGTGCAGATATCTCAAATTGAAATGACCGGTTCTGAAATATAAACTGCAAATCTGAAATATAAATGACACTTTCTTAAATATATATCGTCTTTTCTGGAATTCTGAAGTATAAATGACTAAAAGTGAATTATAAATGATCATTTCTGAAATATAAACTGCAAATCTGAAATATAAATGACACTTTCTTAAATATATATCGTCTTTTCTGGAATTCTGAAGTATAAATGACTAAAAGTGAATTATAAATGATCATTTCTGAAATATAAACTGCAAATCTGAAATATAAATGACACTTTCTTAAATATATATCGTCTTTTCTGGAATTCTGAAATATAAATGACTAAAAATGAACTATAAATGATCATTTCTGAAATATAAAGTCTATTTCTGAATTAGAAATGACAAAGTCTGAAATATAAGTGTTGCATTCTCAAATACAAATGATTTAAACACACGCACAAAAATTCTCTGAAATTAAAATGCTGTTGTCAAAAATATAAATGCTTCAATCTGAAATATAAACTTGAAATGCTGAAATAAATCTGCTGGATTCTTGAATATAACTGCAGAGTTCTGTAATTAAAGTGGAAATGGTGTAGATGAAAATTGAGTTTGCACATGTCATAATCCTGTTAGTCTGCTTCAGCCTCCTGTTGCAGAAGCCGTAATTTGATTCAAAGACGACCATTCTGTGCTATTGTATGCGATTTCGTATTGAAGTAATTTTATGATGGATGTTTTGGTGATAGAAATACATTCACATTTTTCCCTTGCTATAGGCAAATTTACATCAATTTACATCCACAGTGTATTATCTACTTCTATGCTCTTCGATTCCCAGCTGACAAGCCAGTTTTCATCGTGTCAGGAACTAGACGCACAGAGATATCGAATCAACACAAGGATAAGCTATTTTGGACCTTCTCCGAGCCGCACCAATTAGTCCTTGCAGGGCGAAATAATGTCTACGGTTGCATGTCGTGCTTAAAATATTTAAGCCTGGGCAATTTTCTATTTCATCATGTGTACTGTACATGCATTTTTTGAGATCAGTTTTCAAAACATTAGAAAAAACAAAGTACTTTCAATTAATGAAGTGAAATATACGCTAGATCAGATTGTCATGCAAAAAGTAAAGGTATTGCAAGACTCGAACCTCAAAACTAATTATCAACAAATCTACTTTATAATAGTCTTTGGAAAGGAGAATTATTCTCTTAATTATCCTAAGAGCTCAGAAAAATATTATTTGAAGTACTACGATAGCGGTACTTAGGTTGGTCACTGTCTAACCCTAGAATAATGAAAAACTGCTCTTAAATATGAATAAAATGTTGGCGAATATGTTCTGAGAATAACTTCAGTGCTCATCAGACAAAAAAATGCCATGAGCTTCAATTAGGGCTGGCTTGGTTTTAATAAGCAAAATGCAGTTGAGCAAATTTAACAATCTAAGCTGAGTATACTGCTGAGCAAATAAAACATCTAAACAACAAAAATATCACACTGATAATTTGATTTCTAAAATATCAGATGATGTGATGATGGTTAAGAAAATAAGCGAAAAGGTCTATAGTGTACTATCAATGGCAGCAGACAAGTTGAGAAAATGCCATGAAAGAGACATTACTGAACCACAAGGAGCTTATAAATAGGAAGAAAATGGAAGGGTAAAGAGTGCGTGGGCGAACCACAAACAAAGAGGTGTATCTATATCGATATCAGGTGACACAGATTAAGTGACAAGGAAATTCCAACCATGATTAAAGCAAATTTGTGACACGTAAGTGCATGATCAGAGCAGAGCTCCTGGACGCGTTCGAGGTGGTGGCGACTAAAAGAACGAATGAAAGAGTTCTTGACATACAAAGATGAGGGTGCTTCTCAGGAAGGGAGAAATATTTCTTCTTACAGAAAACAAAGGAAAATATCAAGTATGTGAAAAAAGGTCACGAATCATGAGCATAATATCATAAAATAGGTATTGAGGATAGCACGAGTTCTCTGGTTGAAAGGATAGTACATGCATATAGTGGTGGAGAAGAAAATCTCCTGAGGTGATGGATTCTTCACTAATTATGAATGATGCAAGAGACGAAAATGGTCGAAGAAACGAGGGTATGATAGAGTGGAGCGAACAAACGAGATGAAGGAAGCACCGAAATAAATGCTATAATGCCAAATGACCCGCAAAAATTTTATGCTTCGACATGTCTCACAAAATGGCAAATGAGCAATGGGTGGACTCGGAATTTGCAGCTACTGTCACTTGCATTGACATTTGAGAGGAACTTTATATCTTCAATGACTTACTGCTTCATTAAAGCTTTCTTCTATAGTATCTTCCCAATAGGAAAATGCATGATATGTGTTTAAAAATCGTCTCTTCCATTCGATCCACAAATGCATGTATGGGTCCTTAGATGGAGATGCCGCGTGTGATCTGTCTCATGATTGAAAGACAATATAAAAATGAGTTTTTTTGCTCTTCATCTGTGTCAGCCAGAGATTTCTCATTCACATTGAATGAGCGATCTTCACCAAGATGAAACTGAATGAGTACATGTGGAAGATTACAGAAAGTTGACTCTCAAGGCTATGAGCGGAATTCCCTACAAGGCTTTGTCATATTGAATGGCATGAATTCAGATGGGGACGTTGTAACAACAATATCCGATGCTTTACGCCATTTCCTACTCGACGAGATAGGATCCTGGTCTGGTTCACTCTTTTCATCGAATTATATGTAAAAGCATGTGTGCTCTTTCTTGTACAGGGAGATCAAAATTTCGGAAAATGTGAAAATTTCAGGAAATTTGAAGAGCTGATTGAAATTTCATACCTCTTCCCTTTACTCTCATCTTATTATTTCATCACATGTTTTTCAAATCTCGAGAACTAGTGATTTAAAAAGACCGACAAGTCAAAAAATTTCGAGTTATGGATATAACTCAGTAACAAGTCACATACCGGGTACATATATGATAGTGTGTGATGTCATCCCGTCCTTACATGGGTGTTGAGTCAACTGCGCACACATACGAGTCCTACCTGCTTGACACTATTTTCTCCTATACAGGCCAACTGAGTGGGAGCTGGACCAGATCATTTATGGACCAGACTTTCCTGCCAGGGCCCAGGCCGGCTTCAGCTGGTGCAGATTTTTATTTTCGGCCCAGAAGGCCGGTACCTGCAACCACCCAATTTCTTTTAAGTTGATGACAATTTGAAAACAGTCGTAAATCATCCTTTCGGACATTTTTCGCAATTCCAATGACGTCCTACCTGCACTATTTCCTGTGCAATGATTCTCTGAACAGGAAAAATTACATCTTATATTAGACAAATCACGTCAAGATACTAACAGACAAAATTTCATGCAGAACTGACGCCTTTTAAGATTTCGATCGCGTCTTACAGAAATATTGTGTTTATCTACAAAATTGTCGACCTAGCGACTTTCTAGAAAGCTAATATACAACATATTTACCTAATAAATAGGAGAAAATTAATAATTTCTTGTCTTAATATTTGCTTTTTTCTTTTTATCACCAGTGTTCCCTGGTGTTTAAATACGAGAAATTCCTAGACACCGCTTCATTTATCAACAAAGGGAATTTGAATTTTTAAGTCACGCTTCTTTCAATAAAACATGCATGCCGCATCTAACTGCACCAAGCTTTGCACGTGAATGTAGAAGGCAATTAACACTAATACACATGCATAATGTACGAGTATACAATCATCAGAATGGTGGAAACATCATAACAACAATGATGATAATATCATTAAATAAATCGTCAAAACGCAGCAACATCACTCATTTGAAGGGCCCGACATTTTCGCGAAAAATTCCCAGTTTACAGTAGCATTCCATGACCCATTTGACAATCAAACGTAGAAGCGGTGAATTATAGATTCTGTTTAATTTGACTACTGCCAGTGGTCAGATTGTATGAGTGCAACCATAGACTTCAATTCTACTAGTCAGAGACGGCATAGTTAATATATTACATGCGAGACTGCCTGAACAACAGTGCTTTCCGTCTAAAGCCTGAACCATTGTTGCTGCAAGTTATTTTGCTACCTAATTACTGAAAATCATGTTGAAAATGGGCAATGATCTGATTTCGTTGCGAGTGCATTATTATTCTAGAAAATGTAAAGGGGATTCGCAAAAATTTCACGGTTTAGCAGCATTCTAGGACTAAGTAATTTCTATCACTACTTCCTATTTTAGAAATTCATGCATGGATTAAGAAATCAGTAAGGCTCAAATCCTGACATTATTTTTAACCCATTTTTAAATCTGCATATTTTTTTAGGGTACAACACACAAAAAGCATCATTGTGGCATCTTTCTTCTGCATATGTGTTCCATTGAGAACCTTGAACGCCGTATTTTGGAGTTGAGAGACAAGCGAGCACCAATAATTTGAAAAATATTAGAGAAGTGTGAGCTCTGCTCTCAGACGCTTCGAGTGAAAGATAAATCTTGATATTGCACAGTCAACTAATGTTGTCATGCACGAAGATTGTCTATTATTTTAGCAATATCATTAAAATTGTGAAGTGTTTGATTCTTGAAACGGAAATTTTTAAGTATAGTTAAACATCATTAAGTCGTTTTTTTATTCTGTAAACACGACTCTGCTCGATATCGACTTGAAAACAAACTCAATTTCACTATCTTCATGTAACTCAGTGATAATGACAGTTTGAACGCTTGGTTTGACCAAATACAACTTCATCTTTCCAAAAGCAGCTAAGCAAACGAACACAGCATTGTCAAGGAAACTCATGGTGCTACGAATTGAGCGTCAGAAAATGTCATTCATTTCAAAACAGTCTAATGGCATTAATGAATTCTGCAATTAGGAACAGCGAGAAAAAATCACAAGTTCATTAAATTGTATGACAACATCTAATTAAATACTAAACTGGAAAACACAGGAAACATACACAAAAATCACTAATTGCAGATTTTGATATCGTAGAGGAAAGCCTGTCAATTTTGTACATGCATTCAATTCAACTCAGTTTGCTATGATATTGGACTGATTCATTCTCAAATGAACTGTGCCTGTTTCCATCCGATCGACATCAAAGAGCATCAAAATATTGGATAGGGGCCCGCAGTGACAAAATTTAACGATACAAAACAATTTTGAATCAGTATACATTTCACCTAACATAATAAAAGAAATACAGGTTCGGATCCTAAAGCAACACGCTTGTGATACATTGGTCGTTCTGATCATTGTTCAATTATTTGGTGTGCTTTAAAAAAAACAATTCGGGTAATTTTAAAAAGATCAGGATGAGAAAGTTCAACAATGGCCGCATGGCTTCTTTTTTCGAAACAATTATACATATACACAATACAGACTGGCTTGTTCTTATTAATTCTTGTGATGATTTGGATCATTCTGCAAGTCATTTCCAGGAATGTCTCTTTGGTGAGTTTGATTACTTTTTTCCTTTCATACTGTTCAGGTTAGAGATGCTGAGGATACTCCCCATCAATACAAGGAAGTGCAAAAGTCTAACTATGTCAAAGCGGAAGAATGCTCCCATTGTAAATTTACCGAACATCAAAAACGTTGATAAAATAAGCATTCTTGGTGATGTGTTCAACAGAAAAGGCACTTGGTCTGACCACATTGACAGAGTGACATCGAATGCATCTAGAAGACTCTTTCCACTAAGATTGATACGGCCATATTTGAGCTATTGGTCCTTAAGAAGAATGTATTTCTGCATCACGAGATCGCTGATCGAATATTCCTTTCCTTTGTTGGTTGGAATGACCAAAAACTATATGTCCCGGCTGATGATGCTTCAAAATCGCTTTCATCGTCTTCTCTGTGGCCGTGGCTGCAGGCATGAATGCCTGCCATCCCTGGACGAGAGACTTATTTCCCAAGCCACCAAACTCTATCGACATGCGATGAATGAGGACCACATATTGAACACTTTACTCTGTCCTATCGCTAGAAGTGGTCGTGTCATCTTGCCACATGTCAATTCTGCATGCAGACTAAATTCATTTACCATCAAAATAGCCATGTACATGAATGAGTCTTTTACACGTGTTTGAACATCAAATCACGTCAAGTTATTTTGTCATTCCTTGAAGATATATGAACCTTTATTTATTGCAACTTCTCTTTGAAAGTGTCGATTACCATTATTTAAAAATATACACACATACATACATGGATGAGTTTGTCATTGAAGATTCTCATAAATGACAGAGACAAAACTTTTGCCAATAGACAGCGTGAGAAGTATAACAGATTACTTGAGGAGGTAATAAGACATATACGTTATCTGAAGCCTGAGTATATGATCAAAGCCGTTTAATCGGGTAATATCAAGAACCTATGGAAAGAAATCAAAACTGCAGGAAGACGTAGTAGCAATAGTTGCATTCGTGATACATTGACATGTGAAGATTTCAATCAGCATTTCCTGAATAATTTTCAAACTGCTAATGTGCAGTTACCTATCTTTACAAAAGAAGATCTTCCACATGTGAAATTGGAATTGAGTGAGAAGGAGGGTGATGACCAACTAAATATTTTTAAGGAGAAAAGCATGTGGTACTGATGGATTGCCACATTGGGTATATCGCAACTGTCACTTAACTCTGACTGTAGCAATCACCCGAATCTTCAATCAAAATCTCTTGGAGGGCCGTGTGCCTTTGTGTTTTAAAATGGCTTCAGTAATGCCAATTCTGAAACGCCGTTCAACATGCAACGTCAGTGAATGCAGACTTATATCACTTTTGCCTACAATGTCATAAGTACTGGAGAAATTGGTGTGTACCAAGTGGTTGGTCCCATCCATCCAAAGCAATATTTGTTCAAGTCAATCCGCGTATGTGCCAGGGCCTGGCAGAGGGACGAGTGTGGCTTTGACTACGATTTATCTGCATATCCTTAAATATTTAGATAACACCTCTGATGGCGTTCGGGTGGCAACTTTGGACATTTCCAAGACTTTTGACAAGCTACAGCATGCGTCTATTTTGGAATCTTGTATTCGATACAAGGTGCCTTTCCAACTGACTATCTGGATATCAAGCTACTTGTCTTGTCGCTCTCAAAGAGTTTCTTTACGCGGAGAGGACTCATCTTGGGTTGACGTTCCAAGTAGTGTGGCTGAGGGGAGCGTTATCGGGCCTCTGCTGTTTTGTCTCGTGATGGACTCTATCATCTGTGTGCTCGAACTCTACTTTTGTAAAATATGCAGACGATCTGACTGTTCTACATTGTATACGAAATCAAAGTGAAGACAAGTTGCAGGATGAGATTGATAATGTAGTGATTTGGTCGAGAAACAACGGTCTCGAGTTGAATTTCTCTAAGTTCTTTGTAATGGATGTAATCACTCGCAACAATTTAACTCCTGTTTTCATTGATAATGATGTCTTACAAAAATGCGATTCTCTGTTGCTTGTGGGTTGTCATTTATCCAGTGATATGAGATGGTGCATGCATGTCAACTACCTCATCATACGAGCTTCGAAAAGATTGTACATGTATTTGCTTATTCATCTCAAACGCATCAACTGTCCAAGCGATGTGCTTGTTACCAGAGCTGGAAAAATTCCACTGAAACTTTTTAATTCCAATTCCAGAGCAGAAATTCCAATTCCAGTCGAAACAGTTCAATTCAATTCCAATTCCAATTCCATAATCAGATTCAATTCCGATAATTGCATGACGCGTATAATGTATTATGTTAATGTATCTAAAGTTTTCTCGCTTCAATCTAACCCATGTGCCCGTATCCTATCCTCGTTCGTGTGCGCCGTTCCCTGCGTCGTTCTTATGTGCGTTCTCATGTTCATAGTTCATACTTCTTGTGTACATGTACGTGTATATATATATATATATATATATATATATATATATATATATAATATATATATATATATATATATATGTAACCGGTCAGCCTGCGCCATTTTCGTTTCGTAAACGAGATTTTCAATATCTCGTGAAAAAAAGAAAAGAAAATTAACGGTCAGCAAAGAATCGAACGCTGGGAGAGAGAGAGATACGAATAAATCTATTAATAAACTGACAGAAGAAATAAATTCAATGTGCGAATAACGTGATTGTTGATGAAAGAAAAAACGACGATAAAAATGATATCATGAAAACTGATTAATGGTCCATATTAAAAAAGGAGATTAAAAATTCCGTGATAAGAACGAAATGTGGTCGGATCGAAAGCTAGCGAGCAGAGATTAAAAGGAAACTCTTTCAATTTTCAAAAGAAAGTGGATTTATCGTCAAGTGTCAAAAATTTGCATAAATTAAAAACGATGAGAAATTGAAACAACAACACATACGACATCTTCAGTAGCTGTTAGAAGAACTTCGGGATCTTGCGGTGTAACTTAACTACAGAAGTAACAACTACAACTGCCTACCAGCGAACAACAACACAGTAGCGTATGCGGCAACACATCAGCGAGCGCGATTGAAGATTGACGGTATAAGTGACACTGATATTCATGATATTTATGATATTATTTTGGTATAAGTGAGTCCGATCGAATTGAAGTGAATTCAACATTAAGAAGTGAACTGCAAGTTTAAAGTTTTTCTTTTATCGTTGAGTATCGTATCTGTATAACTAGTCTTGAAAATTAATATTGTCAATTGTTGTGATTGGAAGTTGAATAATATTTCATGTCATTGCCATTTTAATTGAATCATTAATTATTAGAATAATTTGTTGACACTGACTATATTGTCATTTGAACTGTCCTTTAATGCCCTTTAATGCAGGGTTAATTTTCCTCTTTCCAAACCGATTGTTTTTCGTGTGTACAACAATTAAGTTAATCTCCAATTTTTGTGCTTATCCAATCAATAACTAAATTCAACAATTGTTTTATTTTGATTCATTATCTTACATGATAAATAACTAAATAACAGATTGAACGAAGATTATTGTCTTTTCATTGTTTGCTTAATTGCTGAATTAACATTGTCCGGTGGCTGTAGGCCCATCGAAGTCACAATTAGCACCCTTTATTCAACAATAGAATGAATCTATCTCTGTCGATCTATCTCTCTCTCTCTTATCTGTGCGTGCAGCTAACACAACGGCCGAGAACTGTGATTTCAATTTTTGTACAAATAGATTTATCACAGGTCTATCGAAAAAGTGGAATTGAGGTTTATCAAGGTCAATTCCAATTCCAATTCCAGTAGATTTAAATATCGTCAATTCCAATTCCGACGAAAAATGGAATTAATTCCGACCCGGAATTAATTCCAATTCCAACTTTTCCAACTCTGCTTGTTACTGTGTATACTAGCTTTATTCGTCCAACTTTATTGCATCCTTTTTCTGCTTCTTGTAAAATCTCAGTGTATTTCCACAAAAGACTCAATAATGTTGAAAGGAGGGCCATACGAATCATTGGTGAAGATCATTGGCATGTCAAGTTATTTGATGTAGGCGACAATATATGCAAAAGCTGCTCAATAAAGTGTCATAACACTCTGAGCATCCTCTAAGACAGTTCTTTGAGCTTCGTGAACCTACAATAAATACGAGAAAAATTCACAGCAACATACGTCGACTGAGAACGAGGACAAGCAGATATTCTTCTTCATTTGTAAAATACTGTTCCTGATCTATGTATCTTCAACTATGTACATGTTGATATTTGTGATGTGATCACCGCATTCTGCGAGGCAAATAAAGCAATTCTTATCTTATCTTAAACTTTGAATTATTAGTTTCAAACTTTGCCCTTACGATTTCCTGATCTACAGTTCGTCTCACGCACTTCATAAACGGCTTTATTGATGAAGCACACTAGAACCATTTCCGCAGCCAGTTCTACACTGTCTTCAGCAAGTTGATTCCATCTTCACGTCCCTTCCCTGTAGATGCTATGGTAACGCACACCTGGAACCCGCTGCCCGCTAGCATGTACTTGTCTCCATCGCACACAAAATCTAGGAGAAGAATTCTTTAGGTATTTTTTAAGGCGTCATTATCAGTGGTTCTCCGTCTTCCGCATGTACAGATATTTACGATTTGCCGCTAATGACTGTAGTTTTTAAAAACTATTTTTGGTATCTTGTACAGTGTCATACAGTGGTGACGACATAATGATGTGCCAACTGTTATCGTAGACGTAACACCTACAAAATACAGACAATATACAAGCAAGACAAGCAAATCATATGTTCCAGAAATGAATGTAGAAGTCAAAATGATTTAGTATCCTTCATGTTCTGAACAAAGTCCGTCAATAAATCACGATCTTGTAATGCTGCAGAACAAGTATTGACATACAGTGCGCGGCTTAATGATAATTTTCAACGTTATAATAGACAAAATTGATTTAAGACCTAATAAAATATCATTAATCTCTTGTGTACTCATTTTGCAACTCAGCAGTTCGATCACAGACTTCAGAAGAACCTTTCTGATCTCTTCCTGATCTATTTAGGAATACTTGCTGAAAGTGCATGTGGGAAGACAAAATATCTTCTAACAAGAAAGCAAAATTAAATAATCAATATTAAAGTGATAAAGATTGCTGTATTAATCAATGTCAAAATAATCGATATGGACAAACCATGAAAATCAAGTCCCGGTGGCTATGGCGATCTTAACTACGATGGAAAGTCCGTTAGCTAACAAAGTTCTAAATTATCAAGGAAAAGAGACGTTATCTACGGCATATGGACCACAGGATGAAGGAAAAACGATGAGAGGATAGATGGATGTAAAGGAAACCCCACTGATGCCTACAACACAATTACTGTAGTTGCATGATGCTCGGAATTTAGTAAGCCAATCGGAACGCAGTATCGAATGTTCCGCCGAATGAACACAACTCACTGCCGTTAAGACAAGCACTCAGATCAAGAGTCTCTGAGGCAGACAGCTGACCGGAGGGCTACCTACATGACAGCAAACCAGCAATTCGTCAGTCCATCATTAATATTTCTCACTACGTGTTGTATCTCTATCACTCCCTCACGAATTATCTCACTCGTCTCCTCCCAGCCATCCATTCACATATCACAAGCCGACATCGCATCGTATGAGAGCTGAGGAGCCGAAGAAAGAAGATAAAGAAAGAACAATCGACTCTAATCGCAACTACTGGTTTCATAAAACTTCCCACGACAAAAACCGTTGGATCAGGGGTAGTGACAAGTTACTTTGCGAAATTCGCAACCGTGTTTGGTGTTTTTATGCCGAAAAATTTCACTGGAGTCATGCCGTTTCTACCATCTCGGCGCAGTGAACAAAACTTCGGAAGGAGTAGTTTCAAGGTGAGATTTGATAACGAAGTTGCGAAAATGTTTTGGTAGATGCATAAGTGTTGAGAAAAGTCGTGCAAAGTGATTAAAGATCTATTTCAGTTTATTAGAAAATTTGCATTTACATACGTGTATGTATATTACATACACTTAATGCGGATAGGTGACTCATATTAAAACTTATTTTGAATATGCGCTTCCACAAATTAGTGCGTTTACAAATGGCATCGGAATTTATTTACTTATTTATCTTGAGGTATTGACATACGGCGTAATTGCATTATTGCATCCATATTACTATATCTTCAAATGCTGCTGAAAAATTCTTCAAGGGAGATCACTAGTTTACATTTCCTTTAAAATTATGTCCGAAAATAAGGATGCCATAATTTGAAGCTCTCTACAAGCAGAGAAAACATCATTTCATGTCACACACTGGATTATAAAAACAGAACACTGCGATTTATAATGAAAGTTAATGAATGCATTGACTAGACTTTTTGGTAATAGTCTGATGTCAGAAAGTGCTCAAATTCAACCTCTAATATTGAGACACGTGACATAATACTTGACTAAATTCAAATACACACTGACCTTAATAAATAATACAAAACTACCGCGACATGAATTTATGTAAGTTGTTATTTTGTCGACTAAATGATAATATACATCTCAAAACTACGTTGATAAGTTAAAAAACTTGAATTTATTGAAGATTTCGGCTTTGAAATTCATGAATATGAAGATATTCCTCATAAATATGAACGTTATATTTTGACACCAGATTTATCCCTTGAAACAAAAAGGGAATCCAAACGCAAAATTTCATTACATTCCCTGGATGTCGTACAATTACTACAACAGCAGTTGAATCATAAGGCAACATAACCAGAAAATAACAGGACAAATGGATGTCCATTCAGTCAGATGTCTTTTCAAAAAAATAAGAAAAGAAATGCAACTTTAAGTTGTCAGAAAATCAGATGCTTTTCGGAAAACTATTTTTTTCAAATTAGAAGAGAGAGCAATTAGATTACTTAACTGTGGCTTAAAGATGTCCCAAATAAGTAACCCTCAGAATATCTCGCCACAGAATACAAACAGATTACAGAATTCTTTATCTCAGTACTTCTGGTGAAAAACTCTAAGCCATCCTGTGACTCTTGCTTTGATCGAAAATTAAATGATTTTCATGCACTCTGTAACTCCAACATTTCCCACTAACAAATACGCAACTAACTAATTACTAAGTTTGATCTTTACCAGAAACTGCTACCATATAAGTACAAGTATTCTAGGAAACTTCAAAGATTATTAAAACTAGACAACTCAGCAGCGATGGCTGAATACTCCATTAACAGATTTTCTCATGAAATCGTGTGTTGAACTCTTTTCACATTGTATCTACGCATTCCTAAAAGAAAACGAAAATTGCATTTGGAGACAGTAGACAACTGAGAGATGACAGAAAGCAAGAAGCCTCACATGCAAGTATTCTCAAGAAATATTCGAACGCCGTAACGAGTAGATCACGATCAACGTTAAACCTGTGAGAGTATATTTAGAAAACTCGCAGCTTTATGTCAGAAATGTAACTGATACACATGTGCACAAGTAACATATCAAAAAGGCAGGTAGAAATTCAAACAAGCAAACAGCATGCACGCCGATGTCAGTTTCCGCAAAAGTAGATATATTCTAGATCTGTCATTTAGTTTAAGAAATCAACAGTTGATATAACTTGAAGATAAGTCTATTTATGTTGCAATTGCAACCACTCACCGATAATTTTTCATCTGAGTTAGGAATTTGAATGCATCTCATCTTCAGCTCTAAAAGTGGGTGGAAAACTTCTGAGGCTTAAAACTAAATATCAAGTTTTTAACCACTTTCCACTTGATGTGCTTCGTTATTCTGCTCGACTTTTTAGGCGTAGCTGAACAATTGGTAAATGCATCACGCTTTTTAAGACTTTACTAGATTGTCGCATCAATCAAACTCGAAATGCCAATGGAAGTCATTCTATTGCTTCTTTGCCCGTGTTCCTAAACTTTCTGAGATAAGTTGCCTTAATCTTTCTCTCCCAATCTGTACAACACATGATCTCTCGACCAAAGATGCACAACTTTTATCCAATAATGCGTGAATCTTATTCCTCTACTCGCATCCTCTACTCACTTCGAATCTATAACGTAAACTGAAAGTATGCAGTTACATTCATCTCTTCATACATTACATTGATTTGAATTCATGAAGTCTATCTTAGAAACCGTCAAATTCAACCGGTGGGCATCCTTAGAGATGTACATGTACTTGACTGTCACTCAACATATATAGATTTATTCATTAATGAGTCGCTAAATACATGCACGACGAATTTGCCCAGTGCAGGTTGCTCTTAAAATTTTGAACACTTCAGATTCTGATTTGTAGCTGAATTCAAATCAATACTGCAGTATTTGTGGTGAGTGGTGAATATCTCAACTCAATAAGATCCGTTCAGTCTCTCCAACTGACAAGCTTTCTAAACCAACGTTTTTTAAATACTCAAAACGGCAAAATGCACCAAATAATTTTATACATTGATATTCCAGTTGATAGTGAAAATTCCTCAGCCCATTTAGGGACCCACCGGTGCAATTATCGTCAAGGGGATCATCCCAGGCCTAAGGAGCCCTCCCATGAAGCCCCATCACACTGGCCATCCCTGACATCTACACGCGTAAAGCGGACATAGCGCAATGTATTTTGTGCGTGGTGAAAAACACCACATTCCTCGGTGGATTCGAATCACAGACCCGTCAACTATGAATGTCAACCGTTTCAAACAACTGAGTCAACAAGAGCAAAGCCAACTGATATAAATTGTGTTTCACAACAGTTAAAAATCAATATTCAAACCGTCATTCAATACGTTTAAAAGTCACTGCTTTTGAAAGTAAGAAAAAATGTATTGAAAATGGATTAAGCGATAATACCAAGTTGTGTCAACATGCATTTGAAGATATTAAACAAGACAATGGAGTACACAATCTGCTACTAGAATCGCAACTCAGGCAACATTTCGGTTCAATGATAACTGCATCTATCAAGAATATCAGAATCATCGATTTGGAGGGATGAAAGTGCATTATAGATCAAATCCTTATCTCATCAAAATATTGACATGAAAATGGGAATTTAAGTAAACACGTGTACATATCAATGAAAAGATAGAAATTACTGCTTATCTGGCTGAAGTAAATCACATTTTAATAAATGATCTGAGGACTAGTTGATAAATACAATTTACTTGGTTCATAGCGTTTTTGATCCATCGTCTCGATTCAAGAGAAAACAGATATTATAAAAAGGAGATGTCTATTGTTTATTAGAAGTTGACAAGCCAGGAACTGAATGAAGGCCAAAATACACCAGATGTATGTAGTAACACTTTTTTTATTGGAAGGCAGTAATTTTTCGTTGCAAACAGGGTGCATTCACAGAAATTTGATTTTTCAGACCACATTGAAATTTGCCAGCCATCTGTGACCGGGCCCACATATATGCTAGCTTTTATAAAAATGCAATAAGTCACTAGAATACTGAATTGAACCGCAAACTAGCAATTTCATTTAGAAGGTTCACATTAACCCGGTTTGTTTACACCTGTGGTTATGCTGACTTCTAATAAAATCAATCGTGTCGTCAACAATACGCAGTTCGATTTTAATTCACGCTAAATGGTTAAATTCAGCAAAAATGGTAATCAGGAACAATTGTTCAACCCAATCATGATTGCTAGCCTGATTGTTATCATCGGTTTTGAGCAGCGACTTTAGTTCACGCATCGTAACTAGTTATCATAGATTTATTCACTACCGCTGACCCTGGCATCTAAATACTTTTACTCGCGTTGATTTGTCCAATCGGTACCACAAATTTAGTTCATATCAGCACACACGCATGTTATACTGCGAGGCCTGCGGAGGCACTTGTCGTTGGAACAGTCGGTAGCCCCCAATAATCTTTGCCAAGACAACATGAGTGCTTAAAATGTCATATGTTGTAACTTAAATTCACGACTCAGTGTAGGGTATATATGCATATGTCTGCGCATGCAGTTACTATTTTTGTTCGCCTATAAGAGACTGATTCTGATAGAGTCTTGATAACAGGATAGTTTCGATTTTCAGCCAAAGAGTAAAAAAAAGAGTAATCAAAGAGTAGTTCGAGTATTGTTGTGATACAGCTTACTACAAATTATGGTAAGATTCTAAAATTCACTCGATGCTCATTGTTAGAGTTATTCTTCTAGAGCTCTACAAAGTTGCGAAAGGGACCTTGAACGGTTCGCAAAATATCTTACAAACCAATCAGGAGTTATTTGCGGAAGATTTCTTCAATAGGAGCCTTTTCTCTTAAGTAGCGTCTTACTGGGGACTCGTGTAAGCTTTTACGCTTGAACAGGGTTTGCTTGAAGTTTTAAGCATAAATAACTATTTTTAGTAGTGTAGTTAAAATTGTGCTTATTAAGTTTATGGCATGAAAAATTAGTTGCTACCATTATGGGAACCATCGCCACCAAGGAAGAAAGTGCAAGCACTTCATTTTTATGGACTCATAACTCTAAGGACCTGGCACCGCTACTGGTGTCAACACATTCTTCTTTTTAGCTCTACATATGTAGATAGTAGAACTATATCCGAAGGCTGCTGCTTTGAGCATTATTCTCAGCCATGAGCTGCAACTTTCAGTTGTTCACAACATCGTAAAAAGCGATGCATCATTAGCGAATCCATTAGTTTACAAGAATCAGGAACTTATCTCTCCTAGAAAGCAAAATATTTGTAGTTCATCAATCTGATAAGAACTCAAGATGACAGATCGATTGACGTATCAGAAAAGTATGAATGCAAAAAACACCGATACTAAAACTGCTCAATAATAAAGCAATGATTTAAAAGTTCCTCAGCGGATTTCAATGGCAGCAAAGAACCGCCTCCTGAAGAAAGACGTGGTGAAGCCCTGACATTCCATCATGTGATGACAAACCAATTACAAAGTGTAGATTACTTTGGTATCGAATATGAGGGAATGATTGGTTGTACTACACTCGAGAACATGCTATCGGTAAAACTGATCTCAAAGTTTGCATGAAATATGATTTTGTGCTTTTATTGAGCCAGACTATCAATTAAGCTGTCTAGAATGACATAAGGGTGAAGATACGAGAAGCGCGATCGTTCTTTCTAATCTTTTATGATGACAAAGCGACGACATGGTAGGGATGACAACGAGAACACAGCATCAGGCTAAGCTCATAATATTTGACAGAAATTGTTTCAATGAAATGCTTCCTCATAACTTAATCGCTTATCATTTCGTGCGAAGAAAACGTATTCGAAAATTATTTCACATGTTTCAAGAGATTCCCTTGTACAATTAAGTGCCAGAGATAACGTAGTTAACTTCATAGTGCTCTCCATATCAACTATACTTCATTTGACAACTGAGTAAAACTAACATACAAAGAAAAGGAAGACGAAAATTTCATTTTATGTTGGCCTTACTAAATTTTTTTCTTCATGCATTTGTTCTTGAGAGCTGAAAGATGCCCGGAAAATTTGTGATGTCATGCACTTTCATCACACTTTCATCTTACCGACAAGAAATTCGTTTTATTAGAAACGAAACTTTTAAGTTTCATTCTACGATAACATCGATGCAATTTTTATAATTTTGCCAGGTAACAAAAAGGATGACTATTATAGGAAGAGTAAAATGCAGAGAGATAGAGAGCCACACGAAATAATAATATGTTTGAAGATCTACTTGATATCTTCCGTTATCATTTTGTTATTTTTTCACCGAAAAGAAATGTTCAACGAATTTTATGATAAATGATTAATTCATCTTTCCAAGAAGGAAATTGAAATAAACAAAGCGGAACGCTACACCGTATCCAGACGAAAAAAAATCGTCGAAGAATGAAATTTTAAAAGAATAAATGTAAACAAACTTCTACAAGCTGGCGGATTCAGATTAAAGGATGATAACCGACCAGTCTGAATTCATGATGATAATCAGACAAATTGCGTTATAAGACATGAAAGGACATTTTGAGGCATTGAAATCAGGATCAGAAGGGAGAAGAAGAGAGAAATTTTCATAGAACGCAAGAAAAAATTTAGTCTGAGTTCTCACGATCAAGAATATGATATTTCACAATGGCGGTTCCATGGTTTTCTAGTAGGTCATAGACATAAAATAGCGGGTCCATGCTTTTCTAGTAGCTCATGCCCATGCAGCAGTGGGTACATGCCTTTCCAGTAGCTCATGCCCATACAGTAGCGGGTCCATGCTTATCCAAAGGAATGCTTTTATTGCATATTTGTGTACCGTAATCAAAATATTAACAGCGGTCATGACCATTGACCATGCATGCTGTCAATAACATGATTTTATCAATGCAGAATAGCAGGCATTGATCGCATCGAACAAAGTTACATCAAGGCATGTACGTTTGTCATGCTGGCTTGTTAACATTCTGTTGTAGATTTCAGAATTAGCTAGCTACTCAAAATAAGAAGCAATAGTAATTTCTATAATTTTTTTGATGAGGAAGTGTGATAGAATAAACCTTTGAAGTATGCAAGTTTACGTACAAATTTCCTATCGCATTATGCGTGAATGAGTTTCGTTGAATTGCTCACATTCATAATAAAGTGATTTTTCTTGTCATCCTGAGCCTGACCGCCGAAGTCGTCACGGTTACTTATCTTAACATACGACGGTAAATTCAAATCGCTATAAGTCGTGTGGTGTTATTAACATCTCTCTTTCATAAATTAAAGTAAGCATGGAAAATTAAGCGATTAATTAAGTAAGCATGGAAAATTAAGCGATTTAAAATTAACCTGTGAGCGGACCAGTAGAGCATCGGGTTTCACAGATAACATTCGATGCACATGAGGTATTTGTTAGTTCATCTTTTCTTTTTGAGGTATCAGTAGTTCATCTTTTCATAGTAGCCTTTTTTGCATGATTTGAAAAGTAGACAAGTCAAATAATGGGGAATTTGATGCCGACACATACGACGAGTCAATGAAATCTATAACATTCTCAAAATCACTTTCTACTCATTGATTTTTACATTAATCCATGTAATATAATGTCATTCTTAATCATCATGATGTAATTCTTTCATCTGACTTTGAAAGGGATAGGTGAAGGCGAAATAGAAATGTAAATTTCATGCACAGTACGAGTGTTGGTGTCTTTCAGCGTTGAACATGAAGAACGCCTGATGATGGCAGATTGAGAAAATGAGAAACTCGCTGTGAGTAAAATAAAATCAACGATGAACAGAGAGAGGCAGTGGGCAATGCATCTATCAGTAGTCGGAGCAGACTTGAGTCATTTCAAGCAAGTTGCGAAGGATGCGCAGCATTGCTTTCGACGTGTCATGAAGTGCGAGAAGAAAACGTTGATAAAAGAAGACCGGAAAAGAAAGACTATAACGCACTTCACTGGCACCTATATGCAAATTTTACATCTGCATGAAACAAAAATTATACCAATGACTTTCCAACTCAGTGGCACTTGGAAAAAGAGGACAGAAAAGTCTAATACTGCTTTGGAACTCATTCAATCGCTATGCTTGACCAAATGTTTGCAATGAACGGCTCAATATAAAAATATGATCAGGTCTGGAAATTGAATTGAAAACACTTAGTTAAACTCAATAAAAATATGCATGTATATTATTCGCACGAGTTTTCGTTCCAAGAACTTCATCGGGTGCAATGACATTAAAAACGATTTTGAACGTCAGCAGCTGATAACGCAGGGATCGATTATTTTGAGTAAATGGCATAGAAATCGACACTTCACAGTCGATTACAATCTTTGATATTCACACGTGGTAAATTAAAGAGAAAGGATGAGAATATAAGAAAATTTCAGAAAATATCGAGATCACGGCCAATACAACCATTCATAGTCCGCTATGTAGAATGTGAAGAACTTCAACCGACTGTCGAACGTTTGGAATCCTATGGATATAAAATAACAATCACTATGGATAGTCAAAGTCGGTATCAATAAGTGCTGTACCCGAAGAAGGTCTTGGGCCAGAAGCTCGTACGAAAAATATCTATTTTCATAGATTACACAATTCAATGCCTGGAATGCTTTCACGATGTCGAAAAGTTATTTCAATCGATTTTGCTTGTGGCAGCACCATGAAAAATAACTTGCCAATACGGAATTGAACCCAGTCCATCGAAGCGCTAGAGCGGCACGAATATCCCCAGGACTAGCGAAGCGCATCTTCCTCGATCGTGTCAGAAACGAGTATAGCTTTTCGCGCGACTGTTATATAATCTTACTGATTTGCTATTTACAACAATAGCAACTGCTTCCAGGCGACCTCAGAGAAAAGAATAAAATTAAGCAATCAATTCTCCGAGGTCGCATGGAAGCATTTGCCATTGCTGTATTTTATAGAACCTAACAATGTATTTTGAATTCAATTTACAATATTTTGACTCGACGACTACACCACCGCTTATCTATTATCTGATGTTGTCTAAGTCACGAGAATAGCGGACAACACTTTGTTATAAACAGACCCTTAGAATTCACTGAAGCAGTCAAGTTATATAACGTTCATGTTTGAACTTGAGATTTCCAATGTAAATTATTTAACGAAATTATTTACATTGTGTTAGCAAAGAGCAGCATTTGTTATATATTGCAGGTACACTAACTTGGGCGATTTGTCAGTAGTGTGCTTAAAATGATATTCAACGAATACCCGTCCAAATTTCACTGACTTGTTAATTGCAAATCTCAAATGCAAATCCGGGCATGGCTGTAACTTTAAATAGCGGGTTACGTTGATGTCTAGAGATGTGATCTAGGCCTGCTGATGATTCCTGATGTTGAATAAAATAACAGCTATTCAGATCTGCTCCCATTTTTCAACTGAAGATGCAAATCAGTATTTAATTATTCTATTTAGGGGTTAAGATTCATCAGGGTTGAAGATGATGCACTCTTTTGGTGCTCTTCAAACTTTTTTGGCTATGTAATAATAGTGAGCCAGAAACAAGCAAAAGCGCTCCTAATTTATCACTAGCGTTAATAGGAAAATAAGCATTCCAATATATACAAAACAAACCCATTGATTCGTGTTTACAAGCAGGACTCCAATTTACTAGTCTCTAGTCTCATGAACCTCTGATTATCTGTGGCTGACATTTGTAGATGCTGCAAATTTCTACAAACAATCAACACACTATTGCAGTAGAATCTAGAATAGCTAACAAAATTTTGATCGCATAAGATAAGCAGAATCTTGAACATGTATCTTTTGGATGAATAGGTGTCGAAACTTTCACAGATGAGCAGCATTCCTTTTCATAAATCACCGTTCCAAAAATACATCCACTCGACTAACTTGCATTGTTCTGTCTTCAACTGGATTCAATAAACAAGTTGTCAACATCTGTAACACGATATATACAAATTAAATCTATCGTCTCCTCATACGCCATTTCGAAATTGTAACTTATCTTCAGTACTGCGCATCTAAGACACCGCGAAGGAGCTTCGACCGACGAGCAATTCGAAACTGTCAATGCTTTTTCGAGTTTGAGGGTGAGAAATTGAATTAGTGTGACTTAAATTTCATGAAGGTATCGGTAAATTTCGACGATGGACATAATAATACAATGACACAAAAATGGTTGTCAAACTGGAACTGATTTGAGTTCCAACAATTCTGACAAAAAATACAGTTATCTTAGATTAAAAAAAATAGAAAGCAATCATTCTCCGTAGATCTTATTTCCGGCCAGAATGGTCCGTGGAGGGCGCTGGTGCCGAAGTGCCGACTGACTACATTTATTCTGACCAAAAATAAAAACTACGGTGAACGATCATTTAATTTTTTTCAATGGCTTATCTTCCCAACAAAGTGGTTGCTTTGAATAACAGAAATTGAGGAGAATTGACCCTAAATTAGCTAAACATGGAGGATTTTCTCACAGATTTGGGCTGATTACAAGAATGGGAAGAGAGAACATTATAGACAGAATAAAGTGTTGAAAATAAGGATTGGTCATAGTCATTATTTGTTTAAGAGGAAATCCCTGACCACGATGTTAGCAAACAAAAAGCTAATTTCAAAGTTCCAGTTATTTCGTCTGAAATAAAAAAACAAGTAAAGAATAGAGTCCTTAGCATTTACATGTGAATCCAATGGTGATTAACTTTGAGGAATATTCCACCACGCGAATTTTTCGTATTAAAAAATCGCTTATATTTCTAAAACCAAAGAAGAAACTGCGCATGGTTCAGATTACACAGCCAAAAAATCACTGAAATAGAGATTGATGAAAATGCACACATTTTCATTTCAAGTTTTGCTCCATCGGATTTACATGTAATGCAGTTTTGATGTGTTCATTAGAAAACTTAACTTGGTCCAGGTTCTCTACACGCTTAGCATACACAATTCTTAAAACAAAAAGTAAATAAAACAAATAAAAATAATAAAAGAACATAACTTTCTTGTGTCTACCGATAAGATGGATGGAACCCAAAACAACCCAAATATAAAAGACGAAAATATGGTTTCATGATGCGATAAAAAAAGCAGCAACAAGGGAACTCAGCGTCCTTACTAAAAGTATCCACTGTCTGAGTTGCATTATCTAATTTCGTCACTCCGAAGGATCTTCCCACGAAAATCTTATGACTGCCTCACATTACTCGACGTTCCACGGACAGAAAAGCTGCCAATTCGGAAACAAAGTTATTTAGTTTCCGCGTGCACAACTTATCAGCTCTGAACGACTAAGTAAATGCTAGATAGTCATTTGAAGAGAGACACAAAATCATATAGATAGAATGCCTAACTAGTCTTTGCGAAGTTTTCATCAAAGTTCAAAGACGTTATATTCTTGAACAGAGGAAAACTGAGAACTGGTCAGCGTATCTTACACGGTAAATCGGCTAATAAAATTATCATCATAAAGTGAGAATAATCTTAAGCTAATGCAGTCTGTCCACTTACCCCTTCACAGAGGATTCAGAAACCTTATAAAATTCTCTCGTCCTATAATTGCCATCTTACATCAAGGGCAAGACGAGAGTGAAGTGATGGAATATGAAGTATTACAACAACTTGTGACCACGAAAGATACTCTAATTGTCAACACGCAAAGGAGTTCACTTCATGAATTAATGGAAATAATCAATTAATGGATAGAGTCAAATGTTCGAATCTATAGCAAACGTAGTTCAGCTTAAGTACCTACCTAAAATGAAACCTCTGTCAAGCTGACGCCTTAGACGTTGAGATTTACCGGCGCATATTTTGATTATAAGATATATTATCTTAACATGATGTGAGGGTTACACACAAACATGTAGCTATATCATCAAAACTGACTGGGCAATAGGCAATCACTACCTTTTCCTTTTTCATATTGCTTACAGTAAATAAAAATGGAACGCCTGCTTTTCATTCGCCTTGAGAAATTGACATGGACGAGCAGTTCGCATTTTTCTAAATTTATCTCATACTCGAATTGAGTTCAAATCTTTTCTTGAACTTGGAATAATATATGCTGAATACTACTTAGTATTTTTGAATAATTGCTGCATTTGAGTAAATTGATAGGTGAAAACTTTTACGAAGCTGACTGAAGTGGTAAAAAGAAAAGCTTCTAGCCACTAAAAGCATAAGAAGTAGAAGATAAAATGGTCGGTTATCAAGTTACATGTACTAATTGAAATTCAAATACCTAAATAAGGCAGAGCAAAGTTGAAGAAGCGTCACTCCTGGCATGAAATTGAAATCTATCATGAGCTGTTGATTCAAAAATCCAAAAAATACACAATTGTGGTTTGTGTTCGTCGGACACCTATCAGGAAGTATGGT
Organism: Prostheceraeus crozeri; assembly: GCA_907163375.1. Lineage (NCBI taxonomy): Eukaryota > Metazoa > Platyhelminthes > Polycladida > Euryleptidae > Prostheceraeus > Prostheceraeus crozeri. Next base: position 103,719 of record CAJQUW010015337.1, on the reverse strand, counting down.
GCCGTTGAGGAAGGAAGGCGAGCCTATATGCGAGTGCACAAATGCGGCAAAGTAAGTCATCTTAGGATTAACTGCTAGCAAATATTAAGTGCTCCTTAGATTATCCGTTAAGGTAAAAGATGTCAAAATGGCCATACGACCAATGATTACCGTATGCCCCAACATGCTTTATTCCTTTAAGCTTGCATTCTGATGAAAACTAAAAAAGTGGTGCACCTGTGGAAATCCACAAAATTAAGGAAAATTCACATCCCTAAAATACTGTATTTCCAAACTCATGTAAATGTCTTCACATGATCAGTGACATGAATTTCATGAATCATTCCTGAATAAGAAGATACTGATCACCGGCTCTTCATTCGCAATTAATTTCCTTTTCAATAATCCACCATCAATCGTTACTGCCTTATTGGATTTCACAAATCTCAGCCGGAATAACATGCAGAAATAATCCAGAAACATCGTAGTGTTTGCTTTCATCTAAATCGATGTACATTGAAAATGAGATATAATGCTGGCTGATATTCATCAACAAAATACTCTTAACTTTAAACAGCTATCACAAGCTTCAGCAAAATGAAGTTAATAAAATAGAAGACGAAGTAGCAAATTCCATGAAAGTATTGACCATAAAAGTATCAAAAATACTGTAATCGATACTCTTTCTCGAGATGCTGCAATCAATTTCCATGTCAGCTCGTTTAATATTGAATTATAAAATGAATTTCCTAGAATGATTACCACACAAATCAACCACGCCTTCGCTTAAATCATTCTCAATGTAACAAAAAGGTTTGATTTCCATTTCAATTCGGAATAATGTGAATGGAAATTATATTGGCTTATTAAGTATTCATGATTTGACTTCATAAAATATGAAGCTGGTGACAGTGTATCAAAGATAATTTCTAAATTTCTAACGAGTCCTCTTCAGATAAATGAATGCAGAAACAGTAATGAATACAGTGACAATTTGAATAAACCTCCCGTAATTCCACTTCACACTATCATGTCTTTACATTTGTCTTTTGCGTTTCGAATCATCATAAGTTAATGTTCCTAGCTTTTTAGATGCTTCTCACATGTGCCTGTTTGATCTTTCTCGTTCCGTCTATTCGAACAACTGATAAGATTATGGAAATTAGTGTTTGAAGTCTATTGTGACCACAGATGTAATTTTCAAAATTTCTTTTGAACATTAGACTGTGAGATGTCGTCATGAATTTGATTAAATATATCCAGATTTCCAATACAATTTTCTGTTTACCGTTATCTGATGCACAGAATACGTGTCATGTAGATTCCCCGACTAATCCATTAACTTTTGACATGCCCTATCGCAATTGAAAGAGATGTTCATCAGGTGATCAGATACCTACTGATTAGTCATAACGTCATCATGCTATAGACACATAGATAACAGGTATAAAGCATGCTTTCTTTTGAAAGTTTTCGCGAATTTTGAGGATTCTCTGAAATAATTCTAATATAAGCTATGATAAAGCCGTGGGGTCACACCAGAGAAGTCTGCAGCAAAATTGCATGAGTTAAAAAATCATTTAGCATGCGTAAAACAAGTGGTTTAGGCTATTTGCAAACAGCCTTCAAAAAATTACAGTCATGAACTTTTTTCAGAATTACTTCGATGCATTTTAGCACAATTTTAGGTATCATACCATGTATGGGCTTGCGACTTCATATTGATAGTATATCGGTATGACAGCTTCAAATTTGTCACCCAGAAGAAGTACTGTGTACACAAACTCCACCTACGCATGGAGGAGAAATCCAAACATTGTTCAAACAAGGTTGAACAAATTCATTAACAGATTTCAACTAAGACACAATCGAAACTTCATATTTTAACACAAATGCTCATGGCTTTATGACATAGGTCTAAACATGGCCTTATCCCAAAGCATGATGACATACCGGTATCGAATTCAAGTTGAAGGAGGCTGCATGGCAAAATAAGTGCGAATGATGACACTGAAATAGTGGAGGATTTTTAAAAGAAGAAGCTACATCCACCCTAGCTATATAAGTCTATTTCACTAAATGTAACATGATTTTCAATTTTTATCATTTATGATCATTATGTCATAAACACCCGAAACAGAAGCTTTTGTTCTCTTTAGCAGCTTGAGTAGCAAATTGAATATGAATAAAAACAGTGACTGGTAGACCGCGAAATTGAGTATTCAGGTTGGAGTGAACTTCTGCGAGGTTAAACAGTCATTTCTGCGCAATTTCGATGATTGTATGAGCGCAGTCAAACTAGACAAATATTGAAAAGGAAAGATGAAGATATTTCTTCGACGTCACAGTTCGAAAAAGTTTCAACTGTCTATAGGTACAGGCGCCTCTCTCAATCTCAAAACTTATCGATTTATATTAGAAGGAAAAAAGAGCATAATTTGAGCAACTGGCCGAGATGGAAGTAAACAAAAATTTTTACTTATTTTGTGCTAAAATGATCCCGTATGGTCTGCTGTTCAATAATAAAATGAATAACAGATGAAGTCTACAAATCGCCAGACTGCAATAGAGACTTCAGACAATACTGCCCATCATTTTATCACAAATTTCGATGAACGGGATTATCACAGAGGAGTAATTAACTACATGACTGCAACATTGAAATAAATCATGAATATGAATTCATGGAAGTCTTTCTTGCAATATATCCGGTGTGTACTGGTTGTATTTACAGGAGAAACAAAACAAATAAATATATATCTCTACTAGGCATACATGGTATTTGGATTTCCCTACTAATTAGTACGAAACAGTAGTCGATTATAATATCATTTAATAATCTGATTAGAAATGTCGTAAAGCTCAGTTTTGTGACTGGACAGACATTAGAAAGATTTGGTTTCAGCATTCATAAGCCTATAGTTTGAGCATGCATACAGAAGATGTATGTAACTCCAAAGTCACTGTGAATAGGTGAAATCCCACTGAAATGCTTCCCCAAGAGATGTATTAATTCTTATCTGCTTTATTTAGCGACGAAGTGCCGCATAGTTCACTATCATACACGAGGGTTGAGTTTCGGCCGACGGTTTTCGCAAAAACTATCACAAAATGTACCATACGAAAGTCACAAATCCAACGATTTACAGACTGACGAAAGCGAATCCTGCTCTTGCTTGATTTCACATTCAACAACTACGTCAATTTTTCACACGACTCTAGGATATCAGACAATAAATAATCAAGGAGAAATTTTGAAAGGCTTGATGTTTAATGGCATCCCAAGTTTTTATTTGATAACATATTTCAACCTTATAGCCAAGGCTGCCTTCAGTTACGACAACAAACAATTTCAAAATTGAGCAAGGATAAGCATCGATGGTCCAACAGGTATCTAAAATGGGAAAGTAGTATACTAAAAAATATATTAAAAATACATGCTCTAAAATAATATTTGTACGTGACATGGAAAATATGGAAAGCGAATAGGGAAATTTATGGTAGGTCCCTCTATCAAAGATGGCTATATGAAGGCCACTTAATGTGAAGTCTACCCTACATTTTCTAACCAGCTGAGATCAATAGATTATTTCCAATCAATCGAGGGAGAGGAGAAATCAACAAGTAAGGCACACGTTAAGCACTGTTGATAACGTCAATGAACACATCATCACAGTTAAATAGTAGAGGTTAGCTGGCTCATCAATTGACTTTGAGAAAGGATCCGTCCACAAGCTTCTGATAAGTGCATATTGCACAATGATTTCAAAACACGTGCAGTTGCTTACGTCAACTCAGCGATTTCAATGTCGACATCACTTCCATAGTCTCCGTTCACTGTTTGATGAGCGCTGAAATTTTTCACATTCCGTGATCATGGCCTGGAAATTATCTGCCGAGTCATATTTCAAAATGATTATTTCTATATGCGTAAAAATTCACTAGAACAGGCATAAAAATGATTGTCAACGGAACCACTTTGAAGGGGAAGGTAACTACGTGTGGGTAGTTTGCATGCAATAAAAACCCTGTTCAGTTGAGAGTAGAAAGAAGCCAGTGGTGCCACTATACTCAAGTAAGTGATTGCATCATTCGATACATACATGCACATGCTGCAGACTACCTAGCTCCATATAGCTCTAACGTTACTGCTTCAGACCTTTCCGCTAATTATGAAATCCTTAAGCCTCACAATGGATGTCCCTTGAGACTTGTTAAATCTATGATAGCCAGATTTTTAGTGAAAACAAAAAATAGGTATTTAGTTTAAGCCATTACCTACATATACTTGATCTCTGGGATTTTGCATACTCATTCATAATTATATACTACTTCCTTCGTGATCATATCACGCTCATATACATCACAACCAACGCCTTTCAATTAATGTGCAGATTGCAATAGGTGCAGACTAATGAAGGCGAATATAAAATAGCTGATTAATCATTTCATGAAATACGCGTACATGTCTATAGTAGACTTAATTTTCTGAATTTTGAATACTCATGACTCATCCATCCTTCAGTGATTATAAAGACTCATTAAGTCGTTGGGTGCTGGCAAATTGTTACATGACATCTAATTTAATAAGTCAAGCCTGATCATTATTAAAAGGTATTCATCATCATTCAATATATTAACGGTATAATCTATCTCGGAAACAATTGCGTTGAGTTACAAATCTGAGCGCCTTTCACTAACGAGCACTTCAATAACACAATTTTGTCACAATGAAAACGGCAAATTATTATCCCTCATTCGCTTACAGTGCACAACTGCTTATGACAAGGCATAAATGTGGTGTCATCAATAGGAATCTGAATGGAAATTGAAGAACGACACGACGAGAAAATACTTAGCGTATTTGTGACATGATCAAAAGCTATTTTCTTTCTAATTTGTTTCATTCGTTTGAAAAAAACAAAACAACTCAGGAATACTTTCACATTATTACTTAAAACGTCAAAAAGATGCTTAAACGAAGCATATAGTTTCTGCGAATAGTTTTATGTTCTTGAGGGAATACTTCATGATAGCCTGAATGCACATGATAAGTGAGTGAAAAAAAGGTTAAGCCAACATTTTCCACACCATCTTCGCAGAAAAAATAAACTATTGGAGAGTAAGTATATCAGATTACTATCTGTGTTATGGCAAGGAGGCGGGTGTTCGAGAATGTCACCAGTAAATTGTTTTCACTTCAAATTTATACAGTTAAGCGGGATCGTGGTCCTCCCTCGTACGGAAGTGTTTATGAAACTGTCCCATGGGAAGTTTCGAAATATATTTAACAAAATACGACACACGGTTCTGCTAAAATTCTGGCTTGCAGATCATTTCGCCATTACAGCTTGAATGAGGACCAGTTCGCTTCAAAAACACAAGAGCTGAAAAAGGAAACTGATTTTCACGTAAAAATTTAAACAGAAGCGTATATTTTAGAAGTTGCTGATAACTGGCAACATTGCAATTATTCAAATTTTATATTGAGGCCTTTTTAGAGACAGTTTTATCGAAACAAGAGTTTCAAGATCATTTTGACCAAGAACCATTTTAACAGTATCTAAAATCAAATTTAATTTAAAGGAAAGGTGTTATTCGCATGTTAGCGTGTGCTTCCAAATTCCCATCTGTTAGCATAATTTTCTTCTACTTTTATCATCGTCTGGGCGCAACAAACATCTTCAAGAATAGATTGTGTTCTTCACAATCCACAATAGCACAGGCATGGGATGAAGCTATCTGGAAATACTAATGCAGAAGTTCTGCTTTCGAGTTACTGATTAATGGGATCCAACTTTTACTCAAAATCAACGAATAAAAAGAAGATTTGATGATACATTCAAATTAACATATACTGATAACCTAACATAACCGAACTAGAAAAAAAATTGATCAAAAATGTGCAGCTCTCTGAGTTGACAATAGGCAAACTACACTCACGTACTCTCCTTACTAAACTTATCAGATAGAATTGAAAGAAAACAACAACAAAAGCCTTTCTGAAAGTACACACCGAGCATCCGACTACTGGTTGAAAATCTTTGGAAAAAAGCAACACACACGAAGGTTTTCAATTCTGTTCTGTAGACACTATTCAAACACCCCAAATACATCCATTCATAATAATATGACAAGACAATTTTAACGATTATAGCAAACAACTCGAAATATCAAGGCTCTATAGGAGCGCAGTAGGCATGTTTGAATATTCCACGTCAAGCTAAAATTGGTGAATGTAAACAAAAGAATAATTTGATACTAAAAACGGTCATGGATAGTCAACTCAATGGAGATTTTTGAAAGCACTTCCAGATCGAGTGCAACTTCGGCTGCAACACATGATTCGTCATGGACAAACATGCTAAACATTCAGAAAGCAAATAAAATTTGACGGCAAATTCAGGCGAAAAGAATGAAGGAAAATGTTACTCTCGTATTTCTGAAATGTGAAAGGAATATTTGTCACGATGAAGCATTTCCGTGGAAAGTAAGCTAGATTTTTAGATGTGCTGTTTCATAATTATACCTCATGACAGTTGCGGTGAAATCGAAGGTTTATCAGTAGACTATATGGGTACAACGATTTAGATGACTCTTCTCCCACTTAAGGAAACATCATCCTGTTGGAAGTGACGAAGTAGAATCTCTTAATTTTGTGTTAGAGATGGAAAAATTGATTTTTGTTCGCAAAAAACGACGTTTCGATGCTTTTCTCGTTTCCCGTTTTTCCATATAAATCGTCATTTACAACTTACTCGTAGGATTATATCAATAATATTGATCAATATGGTAGTTTACTACTCAGATAGACCGATCTTGAGTCACTGCGAAAAGCCATTTGCGTTGTCTCAATAGACCACCAGCGAAAACAATTTCGAGATGAATCAGAAAGAGGCTTTCTCATATGCAGCATAATAGTTGAAAAGAAGTGCTCACACTGAAAAGCATGTATTTTGGCTTATTAAATTCATTTGTTTCGAACTTGAGCATAATCTAAAGCAAGTGCCACTACGAGTACTAACTGATGCATACACGTCGGTAGCAATTAATTGCATAGTTGTATTGTATAATTTATGTACTAATGGTACGAATGTACACGGATCAACTTTCCTTTATAAGCTCTGCAAAACGTTTCGATGTCTTTAAAATAAGAAACTTGAAAATTTAAGCGGAACCACGAGACATTATTTGGATCGTCTGACTTAGTATATAGGTCATGAAGCTCTTGTTATCACGCGTACAAATATAAGTGTCGAAAATAGTATTTGCTTCACTGCTTAGAAGGCACTGGAAAGACTTCTGAGGCTTTCATAAATTTTTTCTCTGCTTGGATGATTTTTAAAAACGAAACAAAAAATACATGGAAATTGATTGATTGCACAAGATGATAGTAAAAGCTGAATGCTTTCAGCGACTTTAAACTTAGGGGACGTGCAAACATGAGAGGTGGTAAGGAAGGGGGCTTCATGAGGCGCTTTCGGGACCGATTAAGGTGGAAGGGTTTGATGCTAGCGAAAATCACAAAGCAATCGCCGAAAATTCACTGGAGCATCAAATCCTGCAAATGCTTCAGAAAATGATACTGTGATATATGTGCATTGTGTATGCACAACCCTCAACGTTGCTGAATGCAGACATAAAAATGCGTTTAGAAATAAATCAACAACTAATTTAAGAGAATGAATAGAATTTGATGAGAGAAGGATATCAAAATTTCCCTTTCCCTAGATTAGAAAACATTCTAAATTTTTCAAGCGCAGTAAGACTTGAGTCTGAATTTTCCGATTTTGCTGGATGATTTACTTGTTTTTGTGGCACTTGCTTTCTTAGGACATTTGTCGGTTTTCATCGAGCATTTTTAATAAACTTAAATGATTTGTAAATAGCATAATCAAATATTGAGTTGCATCCTCAGTAGAAAAATGGGAGCAGACCTGAACAGTTGCCATTTCATCCAATATCAGGAATCATCAGCAGGCCTAGCTCACATCTCTCAACATCGACACAACTTCCTATTTAAAGTTACAGTCAAAATGATTTTTTATGTACGGGCTGTATACTGCATGCGGAGTTGAAAGATTCTTGTTAAATACACTCATGCCTCAGAAATTTGTGCTAAACCTCAATCTACTTGAAGAAATCTTTAAGAATCAAGATTAAGACTTTATCTAACCAAGGCCTTGATAAAAGTTATTAAATGTGTGAAAATGAAAACCGTTGGAAACTATGTAGTATATCATACACTGTTATTTGATGATTTCATTACAAAGCTGCCTCATTATTCTTGGAGGGGAGTTACGTGAAAGATCCTGTAATCGGTTGGAGGATGAGGCAAATGATGATTGCGAAGCCGATTATGGGGGGGGGATAAGGGAGAAGTTTCAAAAAGTCGAAAAGCGACTACGCAATAGCTACACGGGACTTTTCAAATACATGTATACATCTATGAACTTCAACATTTTATTTCACATTAAAAGAAGGATCGGTGAAGCATTAAAATAGCGCCAGCATGATTTAGCGGATAGCACGGCAATATTGACCATGTCCTCCATCCAGATTTGTTGATTATTGCTTAAATTAAAGATTCATATTCAATTTACAAATTATGTCAACTTTCAAATAAATATCGCACTTTATGTGATAGCCATTGGATATCTGATCAATAACCATTGATTTTGTTAGTTTGAGGAGCTGAAGAGATTTTTCAATATAAAGTTTAGGAAGAAAGGAAAATGAATACTCCACGAAAATCTTCGAAGCTAATATTTAAGCTTCACATTTCATTTCTAAAATTAAAAATACAAACGTTACCGAGGAAAATCTCATAATCCATAAGTGCTTGAGCGATATTTTGTATTTCATGTTTCATTTTTTGTTTTCGTGTACTTCGATCAGATGAAATTTGAAGAGATGAAAATTAATACGAAACTTGAGAATTTCATTATCAGATAGTAAACACTAATCTTCAATCTACGAATGAGTGTTTACTTTTTATCTCGAAAGACTAGTTGAGAATTGAAAGTAATTCTAATGTAAATAGAAAATGGCATCGTCATACATAAAATTGAACGTTTTACTGTAAATTGGGAAGTGTGTCGCATCAACTTTATTACTTACTTCAATAAGTACTGTAGTGAAAACCGATGATTTACAATTGAAGCTGCTGATGAGAAGGTGGAAAAATGGCAACAAACTGAAACATTAACTAAAAATTGAATCCAAATATTGACGCTGAGCAAAGTCGTGAGAGTAGGCATTTAGCTGCGGAAAGAATGTAAGCAGAATTAAGTGGACACCCAGTCTTGTATTATTTCATCTACTTAGTGTGTGTCTTCTCTTAAATATACTTCTGTAGTTACCAAAGTTGGTACCATATTCGTTGTGGAGGCTAGATTTTCTCTTCAAACGCAAACCAAATAATATATAAGCATGAACCAGGATTGCAATTGATAGAAAAATTCTTAACCTACGTAGGAATTTTCAATTTGATTTTATGTGTCTTCTTCCTAAACGGAGAACTTAACAATTTCAAAAATGATTTAAAGTTGTTGCTAGCAGGAAGCATGGGTGACTTCTTCAATGCCACTGAGTGATTTTGATAATCTCATAGATTCAAAAAAGTACATATCTTAGTAATTATCATGCTAATGATAATGAGAAGCCAATGGTAAAAAATATTAGGAAAACAATTTTCTTCATGAAAGATCAGAATATAGTGTGGTCGCACTGTTCAGTGAAGTAATAGTAAGATGATAAGATAAGGAGCCCAAACTTTTTGTGCAGGAAAAGACGACCATGTTGTCAATCGATTTCGAGTTTATTAAAAATTCATCTTCAGGACAATAAAGGATCAGAGGAAACAAAGGGTTATATACAAACTGCATGGTCACAACACAACTCACTTAAAACAGTTGGAAAAAAAGCTAAAATTAGAACATGTGCAGCGGAATTGATGAACAGTTCTCATTAATTAGGTGGGCACTGGTTGATTTGATGCACAGTGTTTCAGCGATGCTAGTGTGAGCTGTTTTAAAGATGACCTTGAAGTCCATTAAGCTTGCCTCATGCGGGTGGTGGGTGATTTCAGTTGGCGTAGGCTTGCCTTTCAAATGTTCTGTCACTCTCGTAGACAGATGTCTCCGTGTCTCACCTATATAACAGTTTGAGCACTGTCGACATTTAAACTCATAGACTATGTTCGATGATAAACACGGAGACTTTGTCTTTGTTGGGAAAAATACTAGCGGTCTTAAATGTTTTAAATGCAACCTGCAATTTATAGTCAGTTTTATCTAACATAGGCGGCGGTATTGTGTGTTAGGAAGACCGTCGAGGACAGATGAGCAGTAGTCTAAGCGGGAGTGCACTAGCGAGGTGACGAGGGAGCGTAGGATGGATGTGGTAAGGGAGTTCCGGATCGACCGGATCTGCCGGAGAGCAGCAAAACAGCTGGCGACCTTGCTCGAGACAAAGGACCGCATGGAGAGCGTGGAGTCAATGTGCACTCCTAGGCAGCGAAGGACAGTGGAGGGAGTGATTGGAGTAGATGCCACAGTAATTGGGGTCGAGGGGATTAGGTCCTTCTTACGGCTAGAGGAGCACCACAGCACTTCAGTTTTGGGGATGTTCAGTCGAAGCTTGTTAGCGCTCAGCCACTGCTGGAGGTCTTCAACACAGCGCTCCACTCGGGCAGTAAGTAGGAAAGTTGAAGGGGGTAGGGAGGAACCATAAATGCTGAAGTCGTCTGCATATGCATGTGCGCGCAAGCCGTGTTGGTCGGTGATGCCGAAGAGATCAGCGGTGTACATAATGAAGAAGAGGGGGCCCAGCACTGAACCCTGTGGGACGCCATGATCATTAGGAGATGGGGAAGATCTGGAACTGTTGTGGCGAACGAGTCTTCTTCTGGAGGTAAGGAATGATTCACACCACTGTAATGCCGGATCGGATATGCCGAAGGAGACATTCAGTCTACGTAGCAGAATGGAGTGGTCGACCGTATCGAAGGCGGATGACAAATCCAGCTGAGCGAGGAGACAGAAGCGACCGTCGTCAATGTCTTTGAGGAGATCAGAGCAGATATGAAGCATGGCTGTCTCGGTGGAATGATTAGCTCTGTAGGCCGACTGGTGCTTCGGGAGGAGACTGTGCGATGACAGGTGAGAACGCAGTTGCTGGGAGACGATGCGCTCGAGGAGTTTAGAGAGGACCGGGAGATTGGAGATGGGTCAGTACGAGTCAGCAGATGAAGGGTCACGGACACCTTTCTTCAGAACCGGGGTGACTTCTGTGGTTTTCCAGATTGCCGGGAACTCGCCTGAAGATAGTGAGAGGTTAAACAGAGTAGTCAGAAAGGGGGAGATGATGTCAACGTTCTCCTTCAGCAGTTGAGTAGGCAGTGGGTCACATGCAAGCAAGGCTTTGATGTCGGCAGCAGACAGAGGGTCAAAGTTTTGCATGAGGCAGTCAGGAGGAGAGGTCACAAAAACCGGCTCTGTGGCAGGGGAGAGGAGAGAATGCGTAGTCATGACTTTGTCATCGAACGATCTGTGGAGGTCATCGGCAGTAAGGAAGTCGTTAGGAGGGGGACGTCCTCTACCCAGCAGTGCATCAATGCTGCGCCGGAGTTGTTTGGGATTGTGGGCCTCAGAATCCACCTTATAGCACCAAAAGGACTCTCGCTTTTGTCTGAGTAGCTGTTTGTATGAATGGAGTTGTTGCTTCCAGGCAGCGGCGATGTCGGTCGTTGGCTTGTTAGCGGATACGAAGTGGCGGTACCGGCGCTCGAGTCTCCGGACCTCACGCTTGGCTGCTCGGCACTCCTCGTCAAACCAGGGATCGGAAGGACGACGACAGAAGATGATGTTACGGAAAGGGATAAGTTGGTCAAGTATCCATGTTGTCTCGGAGTCATACATAGAAATCAGCTGGTGGACATCCAGCCCATCCCAGCAGTCGGGATGGCACAGCGCAGAGGAGGCAAACTGATCCCGGAAGAGCGAGTGATTAAGGCGACTCCAAGGGCGGACAGTTGCAGTTCTGTACACTGGTGTGGGAGAGCGGAGTGGAGTAACCCATCGAAGCAGCTTGTGATCGGACAGATCGGCGTCGATGATGTCAATCGAGGGAGTGGGGAGATCGGAGCGGGTGATCACCAGGTCAAGGGTGCCTCCACACGTGTGAGTCGGGCTATTCATAGCGCAGTTGAGACCGTAGGCTTCAAATGTGTACAGCAGCTGTCGGGCATGTGGGTCGTCTGCTCGCTCGACGTGGATGTTGAAGTCTCCTGCTATGATGATGGGATCGGAGTAGGTGAGGAGTTCGTCGAAGAGATCAGACAGTACGGAGAAGAACTGAGACGACACAGGACCGGTGCGGTAGACGAGGAGGATGACACAAGAGGAGGACTGGGAAGTGACGCGAGCTGCAAGCGATTCGAAGGTCTTTGGAGTACACTTTGTCTGCAGCATGGAGATGCGTGTGCCGGGGACACAGACGATGGCAACGCCGCCATGGATGGTGGCTACACTGTCAGGTCGGGCTCTCGGGCGGGGGCGGTCGACAACGTTGAAGCCATCGGAACGCAGGCGGGAGAGGCAGACGGACTCGGTGTCATGCCAGGTTTCCACCAGGAGCTGGACATCGATGCCAAGGTCGAGCAGGGCGTCAACCTTGTTGGCCAGGGAGCGGATGTTGAGGAGGCTGAAGGTTAGAGGCCGATCAGGGTGGAATCGGTGACGCCTCACTGCTGCAGGCTGCAGGAGTTCCCCTCGTGTGCGATCAGCGACGCCATTGGCCAAGCGGGGAGCGCGCTTCCTCACGAGACGCGAGGTGGCGTGTGCAGGGATGGCCAGAGGAGGATGAAGGACAGGCGAAGCGATCGAGAGGCCGGTCGTGCTGACACTGCTGCCGTTGTTGTCTGCAGTCGTGTGTTCGCGATTAGTCACCACAGGTTGGCGCACAGTGGAGGCTGAGGGAAGCTGACTCGGTGGGCGGCGGATACGATGGAGCCACGGAGTGCGTTTTACAGTCCTGGGAAGAGGGAGATTGGGCTGATGTAGGCTAAGGAGCTGCTGGCGAGAGTAGGTGAGGCGGTTAGTCATCACTGACAGGGATGGTGCATGTCGTAGTTGGGGAGATCAGAAGGGCGAGCTTGGAGAGGCACAGTTGCGCACGGAAGTACGAATATTGGAGTAGGGACCGGAGAAGCAAGTGCAAAAAATATGTAGAGATGAAGCGCAGCGAAAGACGATCATGATGATGTAAAAAATGTGTGGAAAGAAGTGTTGTGACGTGCGGTAGGCGAAGTAAAACTCTAAGCATACGCACAGCGCGAGACGACGACCGCCTTGGCTGAGCGCAGGAGGAAGAGTGATATGTATATCAAGTTTTTCATTCGATGACCATGAGCTGCACAAATTCATGAATTAATCGTCCAGAGATAGTCGTGGCATTAATGATAAGAAATGAAATCAACAGTTGATCAAATCGCCATGTGAAAGATGTGCCCAGACTTGTTGCTCTACCAACTGAGCTCATTACGTTTATTCTGAGTAGTAAGCAAAATTTCAAATAAGGTTTTTATATTAAATACGTAATTTTTTCCGAAATCTAACTGCTCCCAAGATAATCTCATACACTGAATAATTATCGATCCACAATAGTTTAGATGCAATTTCATGCTTTCTTCAGCCCTCGCAACGACAACCTAAATAAGAATACTACAACAATGATGAAAAGCATGACATATCTTGAAAAGGCATGATGCCGAAATATGTGGCAAAACATAAGATTCATCTGAATTTAATGCCCACTTTTGATTTTTTGACGATATGAAGTACAAGTATCATATTTTACAGACCTCTTTTGATGCCATTTTCATCCGAAGAAAGAGGGTAGCAAGAAAGATCTGGCCTATGACAAGTACCTCTTCTATATGTATATTCATAGACTTGAAGAAGGATTGTGATCGTGCACCGTGCAGTGTGGTCTAAAGAGCCCTTAGAAATGCCGCTATCGCTGAATGGTTAGTGCTAACGGTATTTTAGTGATACTATTTGATTTGTCATGAAGATTTACTCAGTGGTGATTGATGGACCCGGTATTTGGCTTTGTTGTCAATGATGGATTACATCAGGGCTCTGTTCTTAGTCCATTATTGTTCGTCTTGATGAACGCCACCTCAAAATGCACAAGAGTTGCTTTGCAATGTTGCGTGTTGTAAGCCGACATCGCCATTGTAGCAAGTAACGAAGCATCACCTTGCAGAGAAAGGACTGAATAAAGTAAAATAAAGTAATAATAAAGAATATGAAAGCCTGACGGCTGCGACCCCTGTTTCTTCCATTAATAGCACTAAATGTAACCGATAACAGTCGACTGGTAATCTTTTAAGGCGAGCGGCAGCTTCAACAAGCTTCTAATTTCCCGAACAGCGTCTCACGTGAAATTGCCCAACTGTAGTTCAACGTTATCACGATTGTGGTGATAGAGCCTGTAATGTTTCCTTGAAAATCTACGATGTTGGATGAGTTCGAAAATGTTCTACGAATTTAAATAGACTGCCAATATATAGTATTTTGAATACCACACTGAATCAGATATTGCACAACACTTCGGGTGATGCTACAACCACTATCAATTGAACATTTGATAATCATGTATTTACTTAAATGGTTGTAGCATAGCCCGTAAAGTTATGTGTCTAACTTTATACTTTTCCTACTGTGCCGGTTTTTGTCTTGCACACCCAGTTCTGGGTACTTGAAAGATTCGAAGCAAGTACGTTACAGATGGTCTTATGAAAGTCAACAAAGATAACATAAGGGATGTACCGCAACTAAGGAGTCGGGATATTATCCTTAAGGTAGGACAGCTGCATTGTAGGAAGTCGGTTTGGCCCATTATCAGGATATTGAGTCGCGTCTGGAATAATTATAGTAACTACGTTTTTACCACTGGTGCTGTTATTTTAAAAGTATAGTATTTATCGAATCGAGATTCAGTACAACATTATGCATGGACCTTAAGTCTGTAAATACACTTGATACATAGTATTGTTCATCGTTTTTCAGCTAATAAAGAAAGGAAGTTTATCGACGATAAATCTTGTTTATTAAATAATATGGTGTATCACCGACAACTCAGACAGCACCGCTGTCCAAAATTAGGCCCTCAAGCAAGTTCCAGATGATGGATAGCGGTGTTGTCTGAAAAATTGGCATTGTACCATTTTATTTCCAAGACAATATTTATTGACGATAAATTCCTTTTCCTTATCCACAGTTGATACACTAGACCGTCGGCGAGACAACTATTCGTAATATATTCGTATTTGGGATTCCAATAACCGGGAATCAGATTTATGAAAAATTATGAGTAAATTTGTCATCGGAGAGGGCACTTCAATCACTTTTCACATTAAAGAGGAATTTTCCTACACTTTTTTCTTCGATAAGGTCGAATAATAAAACATCGAGCCATAATTAACATTCCAAAGAAAGTGTGTTGAAAACATATTGTTATAAATTCTTCCGCTTAGTCTATTACAATTCAAAAATCTATCAAAAACTAGCCACAATAAAGCACAAAAA
This sequence comes from Prostheceraeus crozeri, assembly GCA_907163375.1. Lineage (NCBI taxonomy): Eukaryota > Metazoa > Platyhelminthes > Polycladida > Euryleptidae > Prostheceraeus > Prostheceraeus crozeri. The sequence continues at coordinate 88,144 of CAJQUW010015337.1, read as the reverse complement.
CCACAACAATGAGATCGTAAACATATCTAAATGTATGTAGAATCTTAGAAATACAATAATGAACAATCGAAGCAACAAAAAAAGAATTAATTAAGAAATAGGAGCATAAACGTATTCATTCATTCTTCTCAGCTAGAGATTTCAATCTAGAAAATGTCTGTGATATCAACGATCACGTCTAGGTTGTTTTTTGTGGAACATTATAGCGTTTAAACAGGAAAAACAGCATGCTTTTGTTTTTGAAGTTTTTTTATTCCAGCATTTTGCATCGCCTCTTCTCAATTAAAGAACATAAAAAATATGTCTGCAACCTCAAAGGTTGTTTGGTGTGGGAAATACAGCAACTGTAATATCGATATGTTGTGCGTGAGTTTACCAGGTTTCAAGTTTACATCATACTACTTATATACTACTCTATAGCAAGCCATTGATAGATGGTAGGACCATAATCTGCTCTTGCTTTGAATAAAACGTAACGATTTCGATAACTGATTGAAGAGACCTATTGATGATTGTTTGAGAATTCGATATTGTCTTGTGTCAACAGAGGCATCACCATTACAAGCATGAACGGCTGTTGACATTATTAGTTCATGAAGAAAAACCCAATCGATCAGGAATCGAGTTAATCCCGGAATCGATATATTTGGAGAGAATCTTGCTCCTTTAGACCACAGCTGATATTTACTCTATTCAATTTCAGCCAAATCTCAATCCAGGAATCGAAGTAATCTGGTATTGAGATGTTCAGAAAGAATTCAATGCATTTGAACACTATCAGTTTTGTTGCTTGAATCACTAACTAAAATAGAGAAAATACTTTTTTACATTCTTTAATCCCACGATCCTGAGATTGAGATTCTTAAAGATTTTGTGATCCCGATCTGTCAATAATTATGATCTTGATATCTTACAATTCTACTCGTAGCTACTTTAAATAGCTACATGTAAATCCTATTTTGTCAATGCCGGGTCTTCACTTCACCAACTCTGATTCCTATGGTTATCAAAAGTCGGGAATGTGCATTTGTTGAAATTGCTGCAATTGTTCCGGATTTTGGACTTACTAGCTCTATAGAATCTAAATTTTCATTGCATTAACAAGGTTAACTACATATAATAAACTCTTTCTGAAGTAACGAGCCTGTTAACAAAATCATTTCAAGAATAATAAAGGGAGCCGTTTGAATAATTACAATCTTAAAATAGAGTACGAGTAATGCAAGTCGTATGAATCACTTATAATTCCACTTATCTGATTCGGCGTGCTTGACATAACCACATCATTCAAAATTGGATTTCACTATATATTGATATCAGCATGAACCTTCTTTGCTTAGAGAAAATAACAAACTGTCATACAAATTGCGTGACAATTTACATTAGTAATTTCGCCTTGCCTATAGAAGAACCTTCACGCACCGAGAGTACGGTAGCTGGAGAATAGGTTATTGTACTTCATTTTATATTTTAAAACTCTCATATCTATTGAACGGTAAGTCTGTCAGGAAAGCGCTAACAGAGTCTCTTCTGATTATCAGATTAAATAGGTGCAGCTTGTATCATTTCCCCAAGCACGTTCGTGAATGACATGAATTTCAGATATTTATCTTATCTGTTACCACCTTCACTTAGGAGATATTCTCATTTCATTCTTGCAATCGATTGATGTAACGTAAAGCTTGCATCTTCTGATAATGTTGACAACTGTAAGTAACAAGATTGACATTGCAACTGGCACCATGACTGCTTTCATATAAGGTTCATAACTTCCGCATTAAATTATGCACATAATTTAAAGATGTTGCAATATCAAGTATTTTGCGCAGTTAGTAAAAAATTACTTACATTTTCAATTATACGCTGCTTAACTTTCATGGAGACCCAATGACTCTCACACAACGCTTCAATAACTTAACTTTATTTACTATTTGGGAAGGCAGTTTCTTCAACGACTTTCACTGCAAAAACATGTGAATTTAAATGAAATTAAGCAATTCGCACATTTTAGAGCTTAACATGGAGTTGAAGTATTTCTATCTGCTACCCGCCATTTATGCCGAAACGTTTAAATGAACATTTATGCCCAAAATAAAGGAAGATTTATCAAATTATGTAATCTGCTTTTCGGATATCGAAAGCTAAAAGCCATATTTTGTTCAATATCTCGCACGCAACAAGTAGTTTCACTTGCACTACATTTGGAACATTTTCAAACATTAAAACCAGTTCATTGGAGTCCTGCTATTCCGGGGATTGTTTGAAATATCTACTGCGGTCTAGATGCATTTGAATCAATTAACAGCTTGATCGTCAGACTCTACGACGGTCACTTAAAATTCAAATAGTCATTAGTGTTGATCAACACTAAGCTCTAACATAAAAAAGTCAGGATACCGTATATCCTCTAATAAGCGCCAGCCACAGCGCTAACTGTATCTTCTTATATGTATATGATACTATATGAATGCCTATGAATAGTTATTCTATAGGTTATATAGATAACCACAAGATAATCGTTTTGCACGTGGAAAAATATTATTTTAGTATATTTTATTGTTTCTTTTGTTCGCAGACCACATACATCATATAATTTCATGATCGAAGCATCTGTTATTTATATTAGCAGCGTATTTGCTCTTATAAGCGACGCTTAATAATGGCTGTTTATTCGAGAAGATACAGTTAACGCTGTGGCTGGCGCTTATTAGAGGAGATACGGTATCCTGACTATAGTATCCTGTGGCATATTTCTTTACTATCAGACAGAAAAGCCTTCACATTGCATAATTATGTCATTGAGTTAACATGACATGTCAGTTTTAAGAGAGTACTATCAGTTAGTCATGCTGTTAACGAAGCCGAATGTAACAAATTCAGGTTGACAATGGGATAACTTTATCAGTGAAAACGATAAATATCACAATAAATGAATCAAATTTCTGTGATCCCCGACATCTTTTTTTAATCTGAGTTAACTAACGGCACAACCATTATTTCAAAACATGATATAGCAAGGCATACATTTTAGCAAAAGCTATATACCATGGAGACTACGTCTACGTGTACAGGTATAATCTTCCGCAAGAGGCATTGAAATTCCTTAATCATTCCATCTGATTGCGATTATTTTGCTTTCTTTGACAGAAGAGAAGCGAAACGATCATAAAGATTCGGCCAAATCTTATACCCACCAGATCAATAAATATTCTGACATTTCTTTTCATGATATAGATTAAAGTAATTGTCTGTTTTGCTGGCCATCAACGATTTCCAAGATTTTGTATGAAGTGATTTGCATACCTCTATTGACAAATCATAAACATATTCGAGAACCCTTTCAACTCACGTCTGATCATACTGCAAGCTTGAGTATCGAAAAGAACAAAAGTGAATAACAAAGTAGAAATTCCACTGATGTCAATAATTTCTTGTTTTCGTAACTAATCTGCTGTCATTATGAAGCCCATATGAGTCCCATTCATCATTTTCAGAATTGAAGACATTCTTGAGCACGTATTTGATGATGACGAAGGTATTAGTGCATCCTTTCAGATATTTCTTTTTGTAGAAGAGGCGTGAGCTGTGAGTGCAGGATTGGTATGCAGCTATGGATGCATGCAGTCATGCTCGCGTTACTAAGACATAAGAGAATAGATTTTCATCAACAAACGCGCGTGATTAATATTTACAAAGATGATTAAAAATGATGGAAAACCCTACTACAAGTTCCTCGAGTATGAATTCAAAACAAACAGAAAATATTTTCTCTCTCACCTTATTTCCAGCTAAAGATAGGATATTTCAGCACTGTGTCTTCATTGGTCATGATCATTGCTTAATCTACTCATCGACTGACAGATAAGCAAACTGAACGTAATCCTATATCAAATCTCAACACAAATTTAGTATGGTTAAACCTTCAGAAATATGACACGAGCTCAACGCATGAAACGCATAAGTTTATATTTGCATAATATATATTTCATCTCTTTCGAATAAAATGATGTGCAAGTAAAAGTATCAACTCACCAGTGTTTCTAAGTGAAGCAATGATTAACTGGCCTCAAATGAAAAGAACCTTTGACATTATTGAGACTTCTTTGGAATGAAGTAGACAAAATAGTCAAGATCAACTTAATAAAGCTGCGAATCGTAATGAGCGTGCATCATATTATTTTGTCATTTAGTGGAAAATCCAAACTAATTGGAGAGGGGGGACATTCCTTTTTCAGACTCGCTAATAACATTAATTTAACCGAGCTTTCGTTCAATGTGAACACTATCTTTTGAGAAGGTCAGTTGGCGAAATGAGCTATTGAGTTGTTCTCAGCAACGTTGGATTAACTATTACTTTTTTATATATATGGCAACAAACGCTACTTAACGATAATTTTACACCTTTCATATAATCTGATACCGGTGCTGTTTTGTGACCCATTCGGCGCAATGAGTGCATCAAGGCAACACCTATCGGCTGAGCAATAATCCATTATCCAAGTCAATCAAAGCAATGTGAAGAACGATAGAACACTCATAGAATGTGGCATTCCGCAAACATCCCCCTACTAGGCAAAGAAATCTCTTCACATACGAATATCTGCATAAATCACTGTTGAACATCCATACACAGAAGTGATACACCGGGAACATAGATCCCCTCCTTAAAAATGCGAGCTTCAGACGCATATAGCTATATGCAATATCAGTATCAATATTTCTTTGAAAGTAGGCATCCTGAGTGTAGAGTTAATTGAAAATAAATATATAATATATAATTTCATAAATACAGATTAAAAATTTTAATGGTTTTTGGTTAAGACGCGGTACGCTGAGTATATACTTTTAGCTTAACATGAATTAATTAAGGGTGAAAGCTATGCATGTAAGTCGCATCTCATTAGGTGCTTTCAGGTCATAGAAATCATTCATGTAGATGCACAAAGCCTTTTCCAACAAGCACTCAGATTTTGTAAACTAAATTTAATCCATCTCCATATTCTCCTTATTGCTATACTTTACATGAGGAAGCGGGCACATAAAAGAAAGTTTGTCGTAAATTCACCCCAATTTCTTTAAACAAAGAAACGACATTTCTGGACTTATTTAATGTCTACCTATTCTCCAGATGCCTTCAGTGATGCAAAGAATAATGCGGATTGTTAATAACGGATAATTACTTCTTTGAATTTTATAGTTTAATAACGAACTTCACGTACTTAATTTTGTCAAAGTATCCGTCAATGTCAATGTTGTGTTTCATACTACAAGCAGGAAGTCATTGTTGTGTGAAAAATATTGTTAATGAAGTTCAAGAAGCAATTATAAACTGATGAGAGATCGGGATCTCCCCTCAGACTTTAATTCACGTCAGTAATTCGCCCAAGTTGGAGATGCTGATACAGAAATTTTAAAAAATGCAGCACGCTCCATTTGCATCTAGCGACTTCGTAAATCTACATTCTGTATGTGCAAACTGTTGAAATGTTGAGCCCTTAACAGCAAGCACGACTTTGAAGCAGATAGGCTGCATGAGAATAATCTTGTGTAATTTTTGGAAAAAGTAATTGAAATAGTCCTTCAAGAATAATTTCATTGCTCATCCACAAACTTCACATTTGCTCATCATATTCTATCAATATTTAATCCATCTATCATTTTGATGTCAAAATGATTCAACCCTGTCCCTTACAAAGTGGAAATGCTCTTATTGAGGATCAACCACCAAGCATTCGTCCCATGGATACATCTACCACTTCATCATTCATTGCCATTTATCATTATGCACATTGAACACACTACTCCATACTGACGTTGGTTTTGTTTGCCTACTTTTGATGTGGTATAAATGGTATAAATGTGTAAACTTGACGGACTTTTGTCATATCATGATTTCAGTGAAATGAGAAAAAAACTCGAAATGCATTTTTTTGAGTGCAATGGGCAATTCATGGATTTCACGAAAAATTCGAAACCCTGAATATTTTCCTTAAGTTTTACTGGAGTGGCGACTGAAGGCAATCCTCAGTAGGACATGGTATATAAATCGTGCAGAAGATATCTGGATAAAAAAACCATGACTCTTAAAATAGTCGAACTCTGCATTCTTGCTAAGCATTCAGCGCAAGAGAATGTGAGCTCCGCACGGAAGGCGCTCGCCTAGCGTGTGCCTCCAAGTAGTGACGTGCGAATCCGATCAAAAAATCGGATCAGACTAAGATATCATGTTATTCGAATCGGATTCGGATTCTGAAATTACTCTACAGATCGTGTCGAATTGGAGGGAAATGCCCTCTGAAAATCGGAAATCTTAGAAATGCATGTTGCTTCTAATTTTAGTAAACAATCCTACTAACAGAGGACTGCTGATACTCGGGTTACTTAACGCACCGTGCTTCAGAGTAGACATTCGAAAGAACGCAAAATTAGTAATCATACAAGACAAGCAGTTGCACATGTGTGCGGAAAAGTATGCTGGTTCCAAGTCTAAAGCTATGAAATTGCTAGATCATCCGAGTTTGTGGCCCACCACAACAAAGATCAACTCGCCTGCGGATCAATTATACTACATGTACGAGTATAATGGTGGCTTCAGATTCCTGAATTCTTTCAGATACAAGTAGTTTGATTCACGGTTAATGCAGTGATTGTCTTGGGGAATGAAGCCACAGGCAGTGAAAACCAATTTCTTTTCAAATTCGTTAATAGCTCAGCTGGTAGACCAATAGCCTTGAATGCCCGAGGTCGATGGTTCAAATCGCCAAGATGCGCAGTTACTTTCCGTCCGCTAAAAATCTGAACATGCGTATTCCCAGATTCCTCGATATCCGCGATATAGAACTTCCATTGCAGACTTAACATCAATTTACACAACTGCACTGACTGTATGTATCCTTTGACGAACGAATATGGATGAGACTGAAACCAAGGTCCTAATTACGCTGCTTACTCAAATTTCATCGAGACTTAGATGCTGAATTCTTAACATACCCACTTTTAAGCCGACAATTTCAACTGCTTCGATAAGATTGGCAACTTTAAATTTTTTGAATTGAATTTTCATAACATCATATCGGATCAAGTTTAGTTATCTAATCCGACGCACATCTACATAACAGTTATTTACGAAACTAGTGCATGATTACTTCTTTATAGCATTCCACGAGTTAGATAGCTTAAATGCCCGAACCCTCAGGGTGAGGTCCTTCTAAATCTAGCGAGTTCGAATGCTATGATGAAGCAATCTCATGCACGAGTTGCGTAGAGAATTTTATTTGCCGACGTGCTCTGATGATCAAGAACAGATTGTGATTGCCATGTCTATGATTATCAAGAGCATTTGAATAGAAATCTAGCCTGACCAATCGTGAAAACATCTATTCACAGATCTGGTCTATACTAAAGCAGGACAAGAGTACTCATAATTGAAATATATTACGCTCTTTCCAGTGCATTGGAGTAAATGTCATTTCTTGTCTGCTCTACAAGTAAAATAAAGCGATAGGATATCTACAATATGGGAATAGTATCCACTTTTAGAGGACATAAATGCATAGATTCCGAGGATAAAACATGGGTATAAATAGTAATAACGTATAGTAGCAAAAACATGCACACGATTATGATACTCGTAAATAATACATGAAGATTTTCGCATCATTCATGGAGGTTCATCTATGGCCTAAGCTCCTTGTAAGTCAAAATATGAAAATTGAGAAGGTGATAAGTAGTTTCATTGCATATACATGTATACACAATTCTTGAATATAGTTTTGGTCCTACGTAAACAAATAAAGCTTCAAGCTCTGATCATAAAATTTTAATATTAGAAAAAGTAGTTTGTTGCAATAACGCAACATAGCTGAAAACAGAAAATTCCAGCTCATATAAAACAAGACTGTCTCTAATATTTAATTCATGCCAAATACTCTTTCCATAAACAATAAAATAAAATAAAATAACTAAAAATTTATCGTGTATATTCGGAATATATGCAAACTTAACCTTACTGTGAAAATGCAACATAGCGTTACTTTGCATAGCGTTGCGATATCGCAACAAAGTGATATCTATGGCATACATTTTTTCTAGAATACGAGTATAGTTTGTGCATTAGTGCTACAACTTATATACTCACATATACTTATACATCATATTAGCATTTCATAGCTATAAAAATTTCAATTTGTTTTGGCTCTTAATTACTTATTCCTTTTGTTTGTCACTATTTACTTGCACTCTCGCAGTTGAATGTCGTGCAACCTTTTATTATATCCTTATTTGACTTTTAACCGATTACCTAGAATCGGTCTATTTATCGAATTTATTTGCATGAAAACGAACGACTCATCATTTCGTTGAGGGAAGTGATAATTAATGATACATAAGGTTACTCATATCCGTCAATGTTACAGTTAATGGAGATGGCTAGCAACGTTTGTAAGTGCGACAGAATTTGGAGGTCATTTTTTTGAAATTCATTAAATTTGATTACAAATCCGATTCAACAAGGAAATTAGATTTACAAAATATTTGAGATATCGTACTGTAGCCTCATGCTTCGTTATTTTCCTGTTCATTCATATTCATTTTCCCATCATTTCCCCAGAAATAGATGAAGAAGCGAAATTATTGGTTTCCTACAATCACTTTCATATCCCCATCTCAGCTTATATCATCTAAAAAATTCCTCTCCGACATGCGAATATTATCTTAAGGTCCAGTTAATTATATATGCACAATTCCTAGAACTAGAAGGGTTGCTTACGAAATTTTCTTTCGTGTTCGCAGCATAAGTCTATTACATCCAAGATATTGTATATCAACCGTCACATTCGTCATCCAACTCCCATCACATTTCATTCATACTTAACAAAGAACTGCTCACAGCGCGAGTATGGAGAGTGGACAATGTTGGGAGAAATTGAGGTAAAGGAAAAATATGCGTCCTCTGAATGAGTGCACGCATGCGTGGGTGTGTGTAGCTGTGTGTGAATATATCTCACGTAAGAGCGTGCGTGAACCTGTGAATTTACTTGAAAAATGATATTTATCTGTAACTCACAACATTGAAATGAAATCTATTTACATCAGTTCTCTAAGAAGTATTGACAGAGGTCATTTCTTCTTTACAGACGACTCCGATCGCCCACACTACTCTCGTGGAGGAACCAGAGCTGCCCGCAACCAGCGAGGAAGAATCTCAACACCACCAACTTCAACGTGTGGTCGAGTCTGAGGCGGCAACTGCGAAAATGAGTTTCAGCAACAACTCTGGAGGACAAAGTGATGACGAGCGCCGAAATCGCATCGTCTTTCTCGGATCTGGAAAAGTTGGAAAAACTAGTCTCATCCGGCGTTTCCTCGAAAACAGTTTTAACGACAAATATCGTCCTACGGTTGAAGATATTTTCACACGAGAATATGAAATCAATGGGCGGCTTGTCAGTGTTGAAATAATGGACACAAGTGGAAGTTATAACTTCCCTGCCATGCGTCGTATATGTATCGGAAAGGCATCAGCCTTTGTTCTTGTTTGTGCACAAAATGACCAGTATTCTTTCGAATATGTACGTGAATTGCTTCGTCAAATCAAAGAAGAACGCACCGACTATGATGATACTCCTGTCGTGATTGCTGTCAACAAAATAGACCTCCCCGACGAGCGACAAGTGACCGACGAGGAAATCGACGCCTGGCTTCACGAAGAAAGTGTCGGCCTCTCCTCCCTTGTGTATACCTCTGCCAAAGAAGAGGACGGTGTGTGGACCATCTTTGAAAAACTATGGGAAAAGAATGACGCCAACCATCCGGCCGGTTTGCCCTTTCCTGAGGTAAAGCCACCAGTATCTACCAAACGCCGCTTCAGTGCGTTCGCCGTCCTAACAACTACCCCAGGTCCCTTACTTCGAGGTTCTATTAGCGGTGCTTCGACTAACGCATCCACACCCGAAGAAAGCGGTCACTCCCATTGGCCGCTTACCCCAAAGAGAAACAATAAGTCCAAAAGTGGGCGTCGTTTTAGTAACAAATTCGGCGCGTCGGGTCGTAATGCAAAACCAGACGGTCCGGTGAAAGTTGACTGTGTGATCTCTTAACTGAAAAATTCTGTTTCGGTGGCAATAGCATTACTTGGTAGGCAGTGACTGACAGAAAGCGGAATTCCATTGAAACAAATAATGATATGACATCGATCTATACATATTCTATACATATGAAGGATATCTATATTGATCAACCAGATCACATCAATCCATACATGGACAGATCCCACAGCAGATACCGCTACATAGCACATTCGGCTTTGTACTACACTTTCACTTCGACCCGTAAGAATGATAACTTATTATGCATAACCGAAAGAAAATGGAAATAATGATGCAGTCAGACACTCCCACATTTAAACTTTCAAATTTTCCATTTCTTTCTCCTCTCACTTTCGATAGGCCTTCATGTGGCCTTCATCCGTCTTCACTTGTCTCAGATAGTCATAAGCAATCTATCCACCGACACTCGTTAACATAAATCCTCTCTTTGTAGCAATCATCGAAAAAAGAATATAAAGAACTGCTAACATTTGTATTCATTTATTCATACATGTTTGACATCAGTGGCAACCTAATCAGAGATGCATAGAGATATTTTAGTATAACTGTTTAACATATCGACATGCTTATTTCCCTAACCTCATGGGTTTGTATCCTATTTGCGCCCAAAAATCCCTTTGCCATTGTGAAAAAATACCGCGAAAGCTGTTGCTATTGAAAGTATGTTGTTTTTTCTTTGTTAACTAAAGTGATTTATTGTAATAGGCCTACATCAAGATCATGAGCAGGTATAAAGTGATGGACAGGAGTTAAGAGAAACAATAGAGCCGTTAAAGTATTTACTTTCGCTGAAGTTTCAATCTGCCTAAAAATCTGCTATGACGTGGGAAGTTTAACAACATGTCAATGAAATTTCACGTTCAGTCGAGGCTTCTGCCGAACACGCTCCTTATGCTCTGCATGCTTACAGATATGTACAGGGATAAAATCAGACATAAAAATCTCCAACGAATTAACACAACTACAATATAGATTAGTTTTCGTTAATTACAAATGTTCTTCCGACGAAACTTTTTTGCGACCATAAAATGATAAAACGCTTTAGCCTATATGATGCATCTGATTATTATATTTGACGTTGCAATTGCATGAGGTCTTTGATCACATTCGATTTTCTTACATTGATTAAACTGATTAAGTGTGACTTTCATGCTAATAACATGGGACATAAAGTATGACAGACTTCAACAAAAACTGCTTGCTTCTGTTATTTGCTTCAATGCATATGCAAAATACACATCAGACTATACTAGAAGGCTGTTACGGGAATCATTCAAAATATGCATTAATAATGAAAGGGGATCCCATCTGAAATTCTAAAAAAATATACCCGCAGAAATATACACCGAAAGGCTTGAAAAATATGACAACAGTTGAATAAATGGAGTGTCAATTAAAGGTTATGTCTTACGATAATAGTGTGTGATCTATGTGTGACCGTCTTGCAGCAGCAAATTGAATCAAATTAGACTTCTGCACAAATGCACCTCAAAATCGCGTTATAACTCGTAGAATTGACGAAAAATTGGCAAAATGAATGCACAGAGAACAATCTTCAAGTCTTACTCAACCAACACCTTTAAATAGATGAAGTTTATACAAACATGTACAAGACATGAATAGACAAGAAGTGATTATAAAAATAGGCTTTTAATTTCCCTATACCTATATCTAACTTGGAACCACATTTTGATGTCAGCACGAAAATATTTTCGAGCTAAAGAAAATCTCTCGATAATGATAATGAAGCATACTTTCAAAATTATCTGGCAGTCACTATCAAATGTCATCCTTTCAGTCGAGGTAGAATTCGAACGCGTTGCAGAGATAATGACAAAGGAAATAATATCTAAGTCCTCAGGCTAGTTCATCAAAAACGCAAAGTGTGTCATGAAACAAGAAAACAAGGTAGAAATTAAATGAGATATGACATCGGAACGAAACTAATCGCGTTAGTCAAATGAACTTGTCATCATACGCACCATATTTCCTGCTACCCTTGATCAACTTCAAAAATTTTTGTCGGTCACATGCTATAGGTCGGAATTATGAGACGTAAAAATGGTAAAAATATGATTCCTTCAATCATAGTCAATCATGAACAAGTTAGAAATCATTTGCAGGAATGTCCTTCCATTAACCCATTCGCATTTACAGTACACGACGTCATTTAGAAAACCCACCTTGTATGCACTGATACTTACTTGACCTTGAACAGATACAAACACTACAAATATGCTTCGACCTACTGAGCCGAAACATTCATGAGTAGGTTCAAATCAACGAAGTTGAAGACAGAGGACATCCAAACATACAATCTAACCACACAGCCATCACACCTACTCTTAAAATGCTTTCAGAAATTATTTGGCTATTGATCAATTTACCAATAGTCAGACTAGCAGTTGAGACTGATTGAAAAATGCAAATAAACTGGCATTTTCACAAGTAAAATATAGACTGTAAAGACGACATATGAATACATGTCATACAAGGTTGGCCGAGATCAATGACATATATCGTAACGGCATGCGCCTAGAATAGGCTGTGGGATTACTTATCAAAATTGATTACCTTCTAAACAGGCTTTTTTAATTCAATATTCTGCCGATACCCTGAAGTGCATTCCAAGTTTAGTTTATTTTGTGTCTAATGCATGAATATGGCGCATATTGTATGTGTACACTGTATGAAATATCCAATCTATGGTTTAGATCAGGGCTGTGGAGCCGGAGCCGGAGCCTTAAGGAGCCGATGGTTTTGGTCGGAGCCGTAGCCGATTTATCACAAAGGCTCCGGCTCCGATAGTTTGAGCTTTGATATAAATCTAGAATTTTGAAAGTTATTAATTGGCATCATAAAAAAATTAAATCATTTGAAATCTAAAGATATGTCTTTTAAGTATACCAATTATCTGTCCTCCACGATATCTTTCTTTGCAGTTGCCGCCTTCTTTTGTATTATATTTATTATATATTTACACACATGTGTAATATTTTTTTATTGCATATGTTTCGTAAGACTAATTTCCATATTGACAACGTATTCTCCAAAATCCATTAATTTGAAGACTTGTTATATGCATGCTAACTAGATGATTGTAGATTCCTGGAGACAAGTCGCCAGTCATTTATGTACACATTTCCAGTTCAGTCAACAAAGATAATATAGCTACATTTCTTGCGCAATGTCTTAAATCTAATACGGTTACTATGTAGGCTATCATCTATCGGTATGGCTACTGGCAGAAGCTACTGGCATCTGTGACAATGCCAATTTCCTTAGATTGTATTGTAGGCTCTTGTGCAGTCCCCCCACCTACATTTTTCAAAACAATCGATTATTCAATTTGATCAATTTTGATTGGAGGGAACTCTTCACACTCACACGAATGACCTGACTACAAGTCCTCACATGGCTATAGCAATAAGCGACCCAGTCACTTCTAGTAGCGCCCTATTATTTTAAAGGTATCTCATTCACAATGAATTTCCTTTGACTTCAAAATTCAAAGGGTAGTCTATATTTCAATGCGAAAACCCCGAAGGCAAATTACAATGTTGACTTGCTGACGAAGTTTGCGACCATGACATCGCAATTACCCACGTAGATTTTTACAACAGCACGGAATGCTTCACTCAAACCGGTGATGCTGAAACGGACATCCAATGGTGCTGCATCTTTTGACCAGAGAAAAAATGGGGGGGGGGAGGACTGCACAAGAGCCGTATCGTGTAATAATATTTCCCCATATGTCATAGACCTGTGGATTTCAAGAATTTTCATTATTATTTTTTCCGTCTGTCAACACTTTATGCTGATATCATGCTGACTAATATGTAAACAATAAAAAAAGACTGAGACGCTCTCAATAAAGGCGCCTTTTGACCTCCCTTTTCTATTGTCTGTGACATTAAACCGCACGCGCATTCGAAAGCTAGCAAAGTTGGGATTTCTGCTCGGTGCTCGCAGTCAAATTTTTATTATGCATAGCACCCTGCAACATATTGTGTGATACTCCGAGTTCAGTTTCATCAGCATAACCATCATCAGAGGAATAGTGGTAATGTGTTATACATAAATTGAATATAATAATATACATGAATCATTGATGAATTATTTAGTGCAACTTTACGCCATAATGAAAAATACGAAATTAATATAATGTAAGTTAGGCCTTAACTTATTAAGTATGCTGCATAGAATTACAAAACTTGTCCTAAATTAGATATTTTTAATTTTTTAAGTATAATTTTCAATTGTACATTTCTAGCCTACACTGCAATGAGGCTATCTAAATTACAATTTCTACAGATGATGAGTCGTGGGCTACCCATCATATTATTCATGGACCAACAGACTGTTGAATAAAGGCAATAACAAATAACAATAGCAACCTAAGCTAGCCTATATACACTTTAATATTCAATAAAGCAATTGATATCTTTATTGATACGGTATATTTGGCTATATAGCCGATACCCTTTCCATGTTCGAGTAGATACAGGCCCTATAAGCTATTTAGAGGCATACGCTATCCAGTTTCATATTCAAGCTTTGTTAAAAAGCTTATACTACTATTCGGCCCCTGTGACGGCTAATTAGGTATATCATCATCAATCATGTGGTCTTATTTAATGTAGCCTCGTAGTAGACTGGTTGCAGGCTAGGCCAATTTATATTTAGCCAGTGTGGGAGATCTTTATCTAATTTAACCAATCCTGGCTATAACTTTATTTTATCTTTCAGAGATAGTCAATTCATGCAAAAATATATGACAAGTATGTTATTTGTCATTATATAAGGCTATTATCATTTTTATTATTAACTTAAGTCGTTGCTTGTTAATGAAAACTAATTTGATGATTGTAGCAAGCCTCTAAAGGCCACACCGTTATCCAAAAAACCCGTTCAACGGATCCAGGATAACCAGCATAGATAGAACCTGAATTTGAAGTCGGAGCCGGAGCCGGAGCCGAGACGGAGCCTTTCACATCAGTGTCGTGGAGCCGGAGCCGATGAGATAACGCATCGGCTCCACAGCCCTGGTTTAGATATATTTGGCCTTCTCGATCAGGCATGTCAATCTAGTAGGAATATAACAATTAGTTGCCGCTTAACAGTTAATGAAATGTTCAGTACGCTATGATCTGCAAGGAGTAGAATACATGTTTTGAACCAAGCAATAATCTTACATATACTACATTGAGCGTGACTCATGTACGAAGTATTTGTTAACCAACCCCGAATTATTAACTTGAAATGAAAGAAGGATTTTGGATCTCGAAGCCAAACTGGTCTTAAAAATCCATTTTGCAATCAACGCATTACATCGGCAACATGTACACACCAAAGATTGCTCCATTTCACATGAACAAGTGTATAGTACTTCCGACAGAACGATGCACATACATAACATCGACCGACTTTCTTGTCCCACATTGAATGACTAAAAATATCATCTGTAAATGCACGACCCCATAATCCTACTATAACCCTGGATTCACATCGTCGGGAATTCAAAGGCACATATGTTTCATACATTTTCGATTGCATAGGAGTTATCGAACATGATATACTTTGTATCATATTCCTTCCTTTTTCGCGTGAATGATGTCACGTTCAGAATTACTTCATAATGTATTAAGTAACATCAAAATGCTTGAGTGTCAGGTAATCTTATTAGTGCTGAAAAGTGACAGGAAAAGATTAATTGAATTACTCGACTCACAAAGTCAGAAGTCAATACTCAATTTTAATACTCAAAAAATTACTATGCATAACTGTTCAATCAGGTGCGGTCATCGATTATATAAAGTATCAATAATGCAAATCACTCAAATTTTCTATACATTCGAACACTTAGTTGAATTACTGGTGATCATTATGAGATTATATGTGCATTAAATCATCAGCATTTGTGGATGTTTATTGATGACGGTTAATAAACTTGGACCGTTTACTGTTCCCATTAGGACCTAAGTAGGATGTTGCCATGATAGAATTAAGAGAAAACTCCCAGGGCGTTTCACTAAACTGGAAAGATATCGGATTTTATTACTTTACAACATAGTTGTTTGAGAAAGGTAACGAACATCTATTGCAGTGTTGTTTGTGGGTTGGCCGAAAAAAAACAACTCAAAGAAACTGGTGGCGGATTGGATAGAACAATGAACAACTTATGAATTCACTAAACCCCCTGAGCATCCACTCTACTTAATCTCCTGACCATGACCGAACAGAATACATTGTCATGCGTCCAATGACATGATAGTATGTTTGGATAAACGAGTTGTACGACGATAGATCGCAATTATGAGTTTTGTGTCGAACACAGTTCACGTAAATGGGCACTCTGCATATCAAAAAAAACATAAAACAATTTAATAAGCAAATGAGTACGCGATAGAACAAATGATCCATAGCTACAGATATAGTTCAAATTTATGAAGGCGTGAAATTCATTTTGAGAAAATCAGGAGTTTGTGTTTTACACAATGCATTTGTACATTCTTATTCAAGTGCAAGCACTGGACTGAATCTACAATACAAATTCTGAAATCATGCATCGTTACTTGCACAGCAATTGTACTAAATCCATGAACAAAATTGAGAACATGCAGACCCATCAACAATCGGACTTAGAGATATTATATGATGATGATTGAGTAATTAATCTAGATATTAAATGAAGCAAGTGAGAAGACTTAAACTATCAAGGTAAGTAAAAGTTAGACATAAAATCTTTTTGTAAATACATGTAAAGTCAGGATTCTTGCAAAGAACAACGAGTGATTCAAGAATTCAGAATGTCTGCTGACATGTCTCTGGCATTGAAATTATTCATAGCAGGCTGTCTGTCATTATTGCAGACATGCAAATGTCGTGTGATACTTCATGCTGGAAATGCCAGGGAAAGACCAGGGGATTCCAAAACCTTTTTGTAGAGGCACGGATTGATGTTTTTGATGAACACGGGTTTGATTTTACTTCTAAAAAGGCATGTAAATTTTAAGAAACAATGCAACAGCAGTAGGCAATAGCAACAAATCGTATAATTAGCATGTAGCAATTTTGTAGCTGTATTTGAAGCGAACCATGAAGCTGGATGTACTTTGCAGAAATATAACTCAAGTCTGGTTCAAATGTGGCATGTGACTCACGTTCTGAAGGACAGATCAAGCCTGGTCGATAACGAAACAAAAAAGGAAATAATGTGTAGCATGTTCATCACGAGATCATTGCGGTCCATGAAAATGATGCCACGGTCGGGAGATGGGGAAACCCTGCCGTAGAACTTGGCTAACCACTTAGGGAAATTGTTCTTAAGATGTCAAGTCAAATTTGTAATCGTGCAAAATGGTCTTGACAAAATTGACCAAAAAAGCCACAAAACAAAATTTCAATAACAGAAACGATTTCACCAGCATCTAAACCCTAGGTTTCTGCTAAAATTTAGCCGAATCTCAATTACCTCTGACAGTTTCAAATTAACCCTATATAGGCCTAGTCAATATTGTCTAGATTTATCATTGACTGTCTGGCTAAAATTTTAACA
Organism: Prostheceraeus crozeri; assembly: GCA_907163375.1. Classification (NCBI taxonomy): domain Eukaryota; kingdom Metazoa; phylum Platyhelminthes; order Polycladida; family Euryleptidae; genus Prostheceraeus; species Prostheceraeus crozeri. The sequence continues at coordinate 70,480 of CAJQUW010015337.1, read as the reverse complement.
GAAACCTTGGTTTTAGAAGTTGCTGAAATCGCTTCTGATACTTAAATTCCAGCTTATAGCTTTGCCTTGACATAGTTTCAGGACCATTTTGTAAAAAGACCATCTTGACCTGGAACCGTTCTGAAACTCTCTCATTCATAAATGTTGCGCCAAAAAACGAACGCATTTTTGTCACTTTGTCAGCAATTGATGGAAGTCATAGGAATATTTTTCTTCTTTTCAGGTGCGTAAACATCTTCCATTACTACCAACTCCTTTCTCAGGATATCCATTTGATCCAAGTGTTCAAATGATGGAGAAAAATTTTGTTTCAGCTCATCAGTGGAGCATTTTTTTAATCCGATATAGCGTCTACTAATTTTGTATTTATTAGGTTCAAAACCGTGAAATTTTACAAGCTACTTCAACTAGATTTTCCATCGATTTCACGCTTGGGCGTGCTATCCATTCGTCTAGATAGTAAGACATTCAAAAAACAAAATGATGCGTTTGCATGCCCTCAGCTTTGTTCATAGATTATGTATAATTATTATATAAATGCCGACAAATGATTTCAGACTTTGCACTATAATTCAGTTCAATGTTGGCACTTGAACCAGATTAAGCGAAGTGGATTGTGCAAAATGCTAGCTCTTGATTTTTTAATAAGTTTTCTTTATATATTGAGTAAGAGGTAATAATCTCTCAAGTAGGTCTATAGAAAAAAAACAAGAATTCATCCATAGAGTAGAAATATTCATATTCTCCATGGTTACATTATTGGAGGTAACGTTGAGAAATAATGTAGAAATTTTGATGTGCAATCTTTCATTTAAGGAACTGTTATCTCTTGGTTGGATCAACTATTCGTCCCAATCAATAACACAATGATCATATCAATCACGGATCATATGGAAGGATTAACGATTTAGAAGAGGCGATTGCACAGGAAAAATAAGTTGCATCATCTTCATGATTCTTGCATACAATTCTTATTTACAGCAAATCAATTCAACAACATGATTAAGATATGTCATCATGTCGTTTTGATTTTTGAAATATTTTATGATTTAAATAGCTGACAGTTATTCGCTTGAACAATATTAATATCTTAAAAAGCTTATATTATAAACCTTTCACTTTATAATATTTAACATTAGCAACATGCACACAAGTAGACTGATTATCATTATTCTGTAAGAAATTTATTGCGATAATCAAGGTTTCCTTAGTTTGCAGAAAACTCTAGGATACGCGTAGAGATAAAAATAAAATCTATGTTTAGAAATCGATTATAAACAAACCAGGACAAGTACACTACCTTATCGATTGAACAAACGAATCGATTGCTGACTATGAATGGAAATACAAATGAACTTTTATCTGAAGAACCTGATGGATGTGAGAAAGAAAATCTCACATCAGAAAAGGGACAATGTAATTTTCTCTCTTGCAGAATAGAGAGAGAATGATACTTTTGTGCTGTCCATTTAAACGTAAGACATCAAGAGGCTAACTCATTCTGTGTCAATCGTATTACCTGGTTTGATAAGGCTTCTCTTTTAGACACAGTCAGGATTCAAGTTGATTCGTCTAATAATGCATCAGTCATGTAGTTGCTCGGTGAAATGTGTTAAATCCCCTCTCGATAGTACATTCATAGAGTCATAATGCAACACAAAAATAACAGCTATAAGAATCTGAAACTTCCGGAGGAATTATCTAAAGGAAATTAATGGATGAAATGGAAAGTTGATTCAGTTCAGAATATCTCAGAACATCTTAGTGCTTCTAGATATTCACACATCCAAGTAACCACACACCGTATTCCAAGCAGCATAAATTTGATGAAATATGAAACAGGCATTTCCCATACAATCAACTGTATTTCACATCAATGGCGATCAGAAATTGGAAAACATATTTTAGTCTTTTTGTAGGTGCCCACTGATAGATGCAATTAATCAATGAAGGAAAACTCGGCATGTAATTAGCAGCTCGGCGCTTCGTCCGTTCTTATTGAGAGCATTACACGGAACTGAATGACATTTGCACAAGCATTAGACACAGGTTCGATGGCTGTTGACAACTGTTCTACGAAGTGACAAGACTGACAATAACACGGATGAGACAACTAATAAGAATGCAACTGACAACTCGCTAGATGTAGCCTACTGTACATAGAAAAATCATGATATGTTAAGTTTACAAGTAAATGCACTAGTTAGGACAAAGAAAGAAAAAGCAAAGTTAGACCTTCACTAAGATTGAAAAGTTAGTCTACTGTAAAGAAAAGTCGGTTCAAGTGTGGTTGCGGAGCGACCTACCTGGGAAAGAGAGCAAGGCCTCTACGACTGCGCATGAAGGAGCATCTTCCAAAGTGGATTTCTACCAGTACAACAAGGCCTCGTTCCACCAAAGTTCCGACTTCAAGCATCACCCGTCATTTCCAGGAGTGCTCACATCGTGTCAACAGTAGTATTAGTGACTTTTCATTCGTCAAAAAAGTGTACATCCCAGTATGAACTATTCATCACTGAAGATGTAGCTATAAAGTGGTTCAATCCCAGTTTGTGTATTCAAAAAGAACGTATATTTTGTTCCACGATCACGATTCTGTAGTATTTTTTTTCGCTGTATTTCTTTTTGTTTTAGTGTTTTAGTTTGTATTTATTTTTCTATTTTCTATTTATATATTTATTTACTTTATTTAATTATTTATTCTACCTTTTATTTCTGTAATTTTTTACTTTGACTTTTTTGTGTATCAATAATATTAATTTTATTAATTAATATATATATATAATTATTATTATTATATTAATTTTATCATTAATTATATTAATTTATAAACTCAGTGATTGTTTAAGTCTTTTATTGTATTTACTAGTATTTTATGTAAACTGAACATATCATAACTTTTCTTTACAGTAGACCAACCTATACTTTTGCTTTATCCTTTATGTGCAATCTTAGTGAAGGTCTAACTTTGCTTTTTCTTTCTTTGTCTTAACTAGTGCATTTACTTGTAAACTTAACATATCATGATTTTTCTATGTACAGTAGGCTACATCTAGCAAGTTGTCAGTTGCATTCTTATTAGTTGTCTCATCCCTGTTATTGTCAGTCTTGTCACTTCATAGAACAGTTGTCAACAGCCATCGAACCTGTGTCTAATGCTTGTGCAAATGTCATTCAGTTCCGTGTAATGCTCTCAATAAGAACGGACGAAGCGCCGAGCTGCTAATTACATGCCGAGTTTTCCTTTATTGATTAATTGAAACATATTTTATACAAAAGTTACTCAGAATCAATATTTATCAAAAATAGACGTATGGTAATGAAACATTGATTAATTGATTATCAAATTCAAGTAGCTGCATGAGTAAAGCTCAATTAAATTCGTTAATTGAGTTTGAGAGTCAAAACGTATCTACAGTGACAATTATAGTGAATGACTTAAAATAAAAACGCCCATGTCTCAAACTTAAGCGCAAGTAATGAGGATTACTCCTCGTTGTACAATGTGCATTCATCTTGTGATCGGTGGTACTTAAATTGGTACTCCGGTCGGTTATTTTAATTGACACAAGTCCACCGTTGACGTTACTCAATCAAAAGAATTGCATTGTAGGAGCATGTGAATGTAACGTGACGACAAATGCTGCGAGTCGTTTCTTAAGCGATGAAATCATCATACAGATGTTCCAAAAACATACTTTGCCTCAATGCAACGGCATATACAAGACGCACAAAATTCAAAAATTAGGTATTAGATAAACTGAAATGCATGTTAATGTTAGGCTTCATAGTGCAAATAAAATTTCTCTCCTATATCTTCCTCTTGGTGGCATTAGCAAATCCTCGATATAATATCATAGAAGTACGCAAAAACATTTAGAGGGAGCCTATACCATGATGAAAACATAACAACATATACAACATATTCACAACATATACCAGTATATACAACATATATACATATATATACAGGGTGTCCGTAAAGTCGCTTGACTTTTAAATTGAATATCTACATGAGAAAGCAATAAACTTTTTTATCACAAGCCATGTTATATTGCGCAACATAAAGGGGAATTTACGAATCTAACAGTAAGAAGCCAATATTTGATGATTAAAATGTTCAAATCAAGTGTTCGAAATGATTGCCATCGTAATCAATCACTGCAGTCAATCGCCGAATAATATCGAAAACACCAGCGGCAAATTCTTCGCGTGTGACTTCATTGCAGATATCAGTGATCTTCTCACTCAACTGGTCCAGGCTTTGTGGCTTACCATGATGGTATATCTTCGCTTTCATCCATCCCCAGAACCAAAAGTCGAGAGGATTCAAATCAGGTGAACGTGGAGGCCACTCTCGGTCACATCCTCGACTTATCACGCGATCACCAAATGTCTGGACGAAGAAGTTTCGTACCTTTGTTGCAAAGTGGGGTGGGGCACCATCTTGCATAAATATACAGGAGGACAATTTGCGCTTTTGCGCAAGTTGAGGACGCACGTGCTCCTTAAGCATCTGGAGATAGGATACAGCTGTCACTGTGTTGGAGAAGAAAAAAGGTCGTAGTCCAAACTTAGCAGAAAATCCCATCCAGACACATAACTTAGGTGAATGAAGGGATTTTTAGATGCATGTTGATGGCTTAACATCTGACCAGATACGGCAATTGTGCGTGTTAACGATCCCATCGAGTGAAAAATGCGACTCGTCAGACCAGACAATGTCATCGATTACATTCTGATTGTCGGGAAGCCATCTCGCAAACTCTAGGCGCTTTGGCTTGTCGCCGGCTCAAGTGCTTGCACGACTTGTAATTTGTACGGGTAAAGTTTTAGTTCATGCCGAAGGATTTTATGGACACTAGTCTTTGAAATGATACCAACCTCTTCAGCCACTTTGCGAACTGACGTGACTCCTAGCTTTGATTTTGAACTAGTCTCCTCGACGACGCGATTCACAGTTGCAATTGTCATGTCATCCATTGTAGGACGGCCACTGCAAGGCTTATCATGAACGTTTCCAGTTTCTTCAAACTTTTTGATGATATTTGCAATCGATATTGTTGTAAAGGGATCTTTGTGAATGCGTCTTTGAGTCTTAAACATTCGAAGGGCAGCTGTAGCACTTCTATTGCATCCATAGAAGCACTGAACTATCTCTATCCGAGTCTGAAGATCCATAAGATAGGCAGCGATCGTACCACTTCACATTGAGATTTCGAACATAGCATGAAACACGCGTCTTTGTCATTGGTTAGCGAAAACACAAAGTCATAGATATGGGATATGGCAATTCTATGCCATGAAGGCTGATTAATGACGTTCTCAATTGAAGATGATACGATATGAATCAATCAATGACTAAGCATGTCGTCATGGCTGGTGATGAAAGTTTCATAGTATTGAATAGGGAAAAATTTTGAGCTATGGCCCTAGGTAAGGTTAATTGACATAATTAACAGCACAGCTAATTGACTTAAACATTTTCTGAAACTGAAATGAATTCACCAAAGCTTAAGAACTATAATTGCACATATAATATTCATTACAAAAATGACTGCATACAGAATGTAAAATTTAAGCAGTTGAATAATCGAATATTCATTTCTTATTGCTAGATTCGTAAATTCCCCTTCATGTTGCGTAATATAACAGGGTTTCTGACGTAAACGTTTATTGTTTATTGTTTACTCATGTAGATATTCAATTTAAAAGTCAAGCGACTTTACGGACACCCTGTATTTATATATATACTCTTTCTCTAATAAAAATATCTTTTTCTAATAAAAATATTTATATATATATATACGTATATATATACGTGGTGACGTCAAAAAGTATCCGGACTCGATATGAAAGAAGAAAGCTACAATATTTTAATTATAATTTTTGGAAAGAGCATCCATTATAAGTATAGAAAATTGCTTGTTTTGACATTGGATTTAATCAACTATATTTTTGTACAGTTTCTTTAAATGTTTACTGTATCGGCTCATTTTTTTCGAGTTTTAACTTTTCATTGATACAAATGTTAGAATATTTGGCGCTTTTTGAAGCTTTCTTACACCTAATGATATCAGAAACACTAAATTATTTGTCAAAACTTTTATATCAAAATCTTCTCGTTACAGGTAACACAAAATTTGTTAAAGTTTTTCGATGCAACTTCCATTTTGCTCCACACATTTCCGCCAGCGATGAACAAGTTGCAAAAGTCCTTCGCGAAAAAAATGTAAGGGACGAGAAGAAAAAAATTCCGTAGCAGCAGCGCGTAGTTCCTCTTTGTTTTCAAATCGCTGCCCTTTGAGGTGATTCTTGAGGTGTCGAAAAAGCCAATAGTCGCTGGGAGCTAAATCAGGACTACACGGTGGATGTTGGAGTTGTACAAATCCCACTGACTCTACTGCATCGCGACTTCGTTGACTCGTATGAATCGGCGCATTATCGTGCAGCAAATACAAAGTCTGTCCACGTGGAGTACGTCGACGTCTTCGAGCATTTTTGATTTGGGTAGAATAAAATTTGGAATCGATTCTTGTCCCTCGATCGACAAACTCCAAGTGAACAAGGCCGTGCCAGTCCCAGAAAATCACAAGCATGAAACCTCTCCTGTGAGTCGCTACGGTACGAAGTTTTCGAGTGGCTGTCTCACCAGGAAACTTGTATTCTTGCGAAGAGCGACGATCTTCTGGCAAATACAGAGACAAGGGTGTTTCATCCTCCGTAATTAAATTGTGGAGTAAAGATTCACCCAATTCTTCATAAAGATGAAGGCTTTCTTCACAGCACTGCAAGCGCCTGGCACACAGTTCATTTGACAAAAAGTAAGGAACGAATCGTGAGCAGAGTTTTCTTATTCCATATTTTTTCATGATGTTAAAAACCATTCCTTTGCTAACATTTAGGCGTGCAGCGAGCACGTCCTTCGTAATTCTTAGCTCCTCTCGTACAATTTTTTGTAATTTTTCTTCGTGCAAGTCTCCAATTTCAGTTGGTCTTCCTGGCTTTTCTTCATCTTCGATCCTTGTTCGTCCGTTCTTAAATTCGGAAATCCAAAAGTAAACTGTCGTTTGGCCGGGTAGCATTGTTACCGTAAACATTTTGAAGTTCTTCTATAATATTCTTTGAATCCATCTTCTTCAAAACTAAAAAGCGAATAACGCTACGATATTCTACCGCCGACACGTTGGCCATTCGTCAAAGTCGCGCTGATCAGCAAAGAAAATTCGTTTTGCCTTGACAGAAATGGCTTCTTGGTTAGGTGATGACAGTGAGTTGTATTATTAGCTTGTCGTCATCATTACAATCACTGTCTGCGCCTGTACGTGCATGCACGTGCTACAATTGGAAAGAAATCGTCATGTGATCAAAGAATGGGTGATTGAAGCTTCAAAAAGCGCCAAACATTTGTATCAATGAAAAGTTAAAACTCGAAAAAAATGAGCCAATACAGTAAAAATTTAAAGAAACTGTACAAAAATATAGTTGATTAAATCCAATGTCAAAACAAGCAATTTTCTATACCTATAATGGATGCTCTTTCCAAAAAATATAATTAAAATATTGTAGCTTTCTTCTTTCATATCGAGTCCGGATACTTTTTGACGTCACCATGTATAACATATATGTATAATTCATAATATGAAAACATAAAAGTAAAATATTGATATAATAAACTATTATGACAACTTAAATGTTCACGAATGCACATGCGAAAAGTGCGATTTGTTTCGCCAATATATAAATGAAAACATAAATTGTATCGTTAATTGCATGCTAGTCGACTAACAAACAAATTACAAGCCTAAATTTTTTGAAATCAAGATTTTTAAATAATGGATATCCAACTCTCATTGTAGAAAAAAATTGTAATTAAGTAACTTCAACAATAATTTAAACAGAAACAGAAATCAAAACAACATTTCTTTGGGGATAACATATATTAATTAGATTCAAGCCAAAAAAAGTCAGAAAAAAAGTTGTCTAGTTTTCATTTGTCCTCAGTTGCTATTAAGTCGATTTCTATTACTCGACCATGTCTTAAAAGATCACTTTCATTTGAAGAAAAGTTGAGGTGTTGCGAAAATTGTTTATGTCATGATACTAAGTTATATTTCCTTAACAATATTGTACATAAGTTAACATACAATTTATGTTTTCATTTTTATATTGCACAAATTGCATATTAACAAATTGCACTTTTCGCATGTATATTCGTGAACATTTAAATTGTCATGATAGTTTACTGTGTCAATATTTTATTTTTCATCGTGATATACCTCCAAATTTTTCTTAAGGTACTTCTATGATTTTACAGCGAGGATTTGCTAGTATCAGCGAGAGAAGGATATCGGGGAGAAATTTTATTTGCACTACGAAGCCTAACATTGTGCATTATAGTTCATCCAATATCTAGCTTTTGAATGTCGTGTTACATATATACATATATATCGTGTTATACTATTATCGTGTTACTATATATATGCCGTTGCGTCCTCCGTTGCCCTTGCCACTGTTGAAATGACATGCGAAAATTTGGCATGTTCAGATAATGTTTTTATTGACCTAAAGTCCTATTTTCCAAAACGTTCAAAATACATTCAAAGTACTAATGAAAATTATTAATGAATTTCATGGAGATTTAAGGTAAAAGTGGATTCAAACTGGTAAAAATCAGTACCGGTGCATATTATGATATTCCTTTTCCCCCACTCCAACTTTCTGACCGGAAAAAGCATATCAGAAAATCGCTAGTACTTAATTTACCCCACGGAAAAAGGGATTCAAGTGCAAAGATAATGAAGTCTTCTAAAAGCCACGAGCCTCAATATCTCAGTATTGTGTATTCAGTTCAAAGAGGGGGATTGAATAACACGGAAACTTGGTGTCTGCTTCCAAAAATTGCAACTGTTTTTCTCCTGGAAATTCTGAGCTACATTACACTCTCCGCCTAGAAACTGAGAGCTGGGGAAAGTAAGAAGAGCAATGAAGGTACTGGCACCTTTGCCGGTCATCAGGAGCTCTTGCTTGTCAGGAGTACCGGTATGCCTACCATTCATGTACTTCATGCATGCCATTGAGAAATCGAATGATGTCTAACGGTCTGTAATCAATTAGTGTTGGCCGAATACTGCGTCATGAATATTCGAATATTTGGTTGTGAGATATTCGAATAATTCGAACTACTCGTTCAAGATGTAAGAATATGCTATGTTATGATCATTCATTCATGTCATTCTACATGTAGTACAACATGTAATTTACACTATCAGCACGAATTTTCATAAAATTTAGTTCATCAGTCTATGTCCTACATTTCAAATTACTGTGACGTAGGTGCTATAATCATCACAGTAGTATCATTGTCAAGGACGCTATTGCCTTCTTTAATGTTTTTGTTATGAATCCGTGGAAAATACACTGAATATAATCAAAAAGCATTGAAACATGTCAAATACCTGATCTTTAATCCTAAATTATTTGCATGAAAGAAGTAAACAAATTACCGAAGAATATTCATGAAGAATTATGCATTGAAAACATCTTGATAACTTATTTAAAGTCTTCGTGTAGGACTGATGTCATGCAAACTTTGGGAGGGGTGATGCACGAACATGTAGATCGCAGTTACACATTTGCTATAAAACGAAAGTTAGCATTTAGTTACTTTCGTAAGAGAATCCAAAAATATATTAGTGAAAGACAAATCGAGATCCTGATATTAAACTTCGAGGTGATGATTAAGCAGAGTAATTATTTATTATGTGAAAGTCATTGCGATTAACAGAGAACTGTTCCTACAAAGAATAGAATCACACGGAACAATTAAGCAATTTTTTGTGATGTTCTCATTATTAATAAGCATTTCATTCCCTTGATGACGCGCTCTATAGTAACGACTGCACCAGTTACACGATTGCACAGGAAGATGCATTTAGAGATCGAATCACAGTTGGAACTGCCGAGCAGCTATCGAATAGTTTAAGCCAATCACAGAGCAGATAATCAACCATTCGGAAATTTAGGTATTCGATTACGCCTTATCATTGTTAGATAGGAGAATCAAGCACAGATGAACGATGCACACTATTTGAATCGAGTTCACATGAACTATGCAGCCTATTCGATTGAGGTTAATATCATCGATGGATGGGGAATCGAGTTCAGATGAAATATGCCATCTTCAGAAAAATCTTCAGAGCCAAAAATGAAGACCATTCGATTGAGCTTAATCATTTCTAGATAGAAGAATCAAGCTCAGATGAACGATGCAGACCAGGGGTGCGCAACCTTTTACATTTTTCGGCCGCCATTTCGAAGGCCGAAAGAATCACGGCCGCACTTAATATATGTGCAAACAACTAGGTCAGTAGCCAATCCTTTTTATATTCCACCAATCAAATTAGTTTTCCCTTATGAATGACGCAGTGAAAATCGCATAAAGGCCTACTTCGTCAAGAATGAGTTAGCAAGTTAACCCATACACAACCGACGGTCATTTGTGACCCGAAAAGATTTTAGGCTTAAGCAAGTGTTATTAGCACTTGCATCCTTCTTCAGGTCATGGACTTGAAGCTTACCCGCGAACAATTTGAGGAAACTTCCCTTTGTTTCTTTTAGCGGATGACTAGCTATGAATGCACATGAATGTAACTTCCCTAAAATATTCTATTCATGAGTTATCGAACTGTTTAAACGCCTTCATCGCGCCTGCGGGCGCACATTTTTCCAAGCAGCATGGGCATAAAAATGTTCGACAGTAGCATGCCACTATAGTGACGATTGTTTTTTGATTGTCTTGAACTCCAGAAATATTTGGAATATACATGTACAATATTCTTTTTCATTTACTTCTCATTGTCACGGCCGCACTTTGCCTCTGCTACGGCGCACCCCTGATGCAGACTATTCGAATCGAGTTCACATGAATTATGCAGACTATTCGATTGAGGCTAATATCATCGTTGGATGGGAGAATAGAGTTCAGATGAACGATGTAGACTATTCGAATCGAGCTCAGATAAACGATGCTGACTATTCGATTGAGCTTAATTGTGAGTTAGATAGGAGAAAAGAATACAAATGAGTGATGCAGACGATTCGACAAGTAGATAGAATGAAGGAATTTAGTCAGATGCTGCCAGCCAAGCCAGGCCATTATATTTTTCAACAAGTTATGTCCGCAAACTTTCCACCATGAGCGCATAAATTAACTGAAATCGAATTATTATAATATACATACCACTCAGGGTGAAGTAAATGAACTCCCTGTTAAAACCGAATAAAAAACCCGATCATAAAGCCGAATACCGAATGGCAAGAAAATTAGTAAAGCAGAAATTCGAATTATTCGAATATTCGTCCAGCTCTATAATCAACTGTCAGTCTTAATCAGTCGGCTACAGAGACGCCGACAGCATTCCAGGCACTGGCCGACGGCCGCCAAAAATGCAAACGGTTTTTCATAGATAAGCTATATTTCTTGCAGTTCAACAAAGAGTGACACTATCGCTTGAGCAATGCAGTGAAAGCTACTGAACCCGGCTTTGATGCATGTGACGCAGTATCAATAAATCAACTGAATGTCTAATTTCCACTTTCCATTGTTAGATTGAGGAAGGGCTGCTTTCTTATGGATTTGCGGGTATTGTTGGTGAAGGTAGTACGTTCGATTAGAATCTCTCGAATGAACAACAAATTGCAATTTTCTGTTAATTGGATATTTGCTGATAAAAAAAGACATCACAATAAATAGCTTAATTAGAATGTAATTGACTGATATATCGAAAGTCAACCATCACCAATCCCTGATTGGGATATTAATTTCCTTCTTTTCCTCTACAGAAAGCGTGTCAACCAAACAGTCAAGAAAAGATCCTAACGCTGTCTATGTTTAAACATCGATAGAAAATCAATAACATACTCTCCCTCCTACTTAACCAATTTTCATGTTTCTGTTCATGCCTTAAAATATTCCGCTTAATTTTCATTCCCATTTGATTTTCACATTTATCTTTCCTGTGAACTCGATTGCGAGGGAGTAATTCATACCTACTGATAACATCCAACAGTTTTCACCATTGTAAGGTGCTTGAGTCTCACTTACAGCTTCCGGAACTATAACGATAATTCAGAATATAAAAATGGCAACGTGCACTCCAGGGCTCAAATGTCATCAGCCAAGCAATTCTTACGCGTCACAAATTTCATTGCAACTGGCTCAATAAATCGTCAGTTCAGTTGATTCTTCTTTGAACAATGCACTCAGCAACAAACGAGCTCAGCATACTGAGCTAAATATTTGAAAATGAACTACGGTAGATTGAAACGGAAAGGTAGGCATTTCCCGAAAATTTACGAAAACTATAATTTTTATCCAATTTCTATAACGTTTCATGGAACTGGATGTGAACTGCAACAAAGCAATTATGGTTCAGAGAATAGAAAATGTCGACTGAGTGAAATGATCATGTTGATCGTTCCATCGAAGAAATTTCTTTGAGCTGTTTTTTAATAAATATATGGATGAAAGTGAACAAAGTACAACTTGCATTTTATGTCAATTCATCGACTTTAATAGGTTCACGGAATATCAAAGTGAACTACTGATGGCATAGTTGCTGACGCAAGAATCTTTTGCTTATTGGTCAACTCGCTAGCTGTTCCGAGTAGGGTGATCTGCTATCGAATTAACCAAAACATTATAAACAAAGGTGTTCAAAAACTATGTGAAACTTTACATATACGAGCAGTCATTTATAAGAAATATATAGAAAATATGAATCACAAAAGAAATGAAAACTTTTACAAATGAAAATCAAAAGCTAGTACAGCGACGGTGCTTTTAATGTGCAATAAAGATTAATACGACAATGTTCGAATTCCTCAAATTCATTAAGCGACAGTGATTATCTAGGGCAAAAACCAGTATCAAATTAATTACATGTAATCATTCAAGTTTGCACATTAAGTGACAAGTGACAGATTATATGATGCAACTAAGGAGTATATGACATGAGAAAAAAATCTTCAAACATCCATTACTGTTCACTTCAGGAATTTTAAGAGTTCCTCACGTAGAAAATTGTGCAATTTTAGCAGTTTCTTTGAATGAATGTCCGTTATCTGCCAGAGGAAATTTCAATTTCAAAAACTACCACTTTATGGTTTTGGACATTGCAGTATGGGATGCATGCTGATGATTGAATGAATTCAGAAATCTTTCTGAACCAATTTATTTGTTCAACCACATTCGCAAAGCTGTTTTCGATGCAATCAAATTGAATTTGATAGCTTCACCGTATCTGACTGTAAATCTTCGTAAGTTTAAGAAATGTTGCAGCTTCGATTTTCTAAGGATTGTTGTTAGTGCTGAAGGTGACAGCAACACTTTTGTTGAATATATTGACAGCCTACTGAGTGTTGAAGTAGGTTATTCCAATTATAGATTTATCAAGTAACATCGGTTCTCTATCCTCAATGAGAGTATTTTGGCAATACTTCTTTCAAAATGCGTAAACCTATATTCCACAGCTCCATAATTGCATTTATTGATAAAATGAATTATTGAGACAAAAAATGTCCGGCTCAACAATATCGCTCGCATCGCTCGACTATTGCCTCATTTTTAATAGAGCTCACATTATCATTTGATCATTTGAATATAGAAGTCAAACTAAAATCAATTATTGGCTGCTATATTTGTAAGTTTGTTAAACAAGTGAATGGCGCATAACATCTGAGACAAAAAACTAATAACCCTCTGCACACTACCATTACTGGTAGATTCCTCAAAGGGGAGATAACTCATCTTCTCACCCTGCCGACAGACAAAAAACAAGAAAATGACTGCTCAGGATACATATAAAACTCGCCATGCAAGGGATGATTCATGGCACTATGTAAATAGCACACGCACACCAATTTCCAAGTTATTCCAGTGCGACATACTACTGCGTCATTACATTAGTCTGCATGGTTATCAAAATGGCTTGTGGCAAGTCAAAACTGATTGATATAAAGCGCTACAGATATGCATTCAATGAGAAATATAATTAAATTTTAAGTCTAAGAGTACGACTGCACATGAAAAGTCGGTAATTTAATTGGAAAATGTAGGACTGGCTTTCGTCAAGTGACAGTTCATTCGCTGTAATTGTACAAACCTAGAGGCCCTATGTATTAGTAATTTACACATTATTCCACCACTATGCAAAATACATAATGTGTATTTATAAAGAAAGACTTATTAATTAACAGATTTGATCTAATATTCAAATTTAGCATAGTACAAAAGTAGAAAATTATGCTACTCTGATATTTTGATTGACTAAATTGACTAAAAGTAGAGGAGAACAATTTTACCCACAATTCGTTGTGAATCAAACACTTACACAGTGCGCTAACGATTTTATATAATGCACTGTGAACCAGCAAAATTGCGCGTCCTTAATTTTTGCGAAGTTATACAAAAATCCTCGCGACTTTAAATTTTAGGGAATTTGCTCTAAGGCTACACTGAAATTACAGTCACTACGAAAGTTAAAACATAACGAAATTTTTACATATAACGTAGATTTAAAGAAATACGACTTTTAACTGCGAATGACTATGAAATATTGACATGTAGAATGAGAAAAATACTAGCATCAAGTTTGCTTTTGCATGTCTATGTGGTGCATAGAAAACTGAGCAGAAAAGAAGATAGTTCATGCCTCCTACCAGCTGAAGGCAGCACTTGAAGTGTTCCAAGCACGCTGGAAGAGGCCAGGAATCTCTACTGTGATCTAAGATATACATTATTTGAATTAAATTTACTTGTCAAAGAAAATAGTCACTGTTTTGCAGTCTACATGTACATAAATATGTGACCTATCTACAAAAAGCAGTATTTTCAAGTTGTTTCACAAAGTACAGACATTTCTAATAAACATGTCTACATGCTCAAAACATGGTCCTACACGGAGGGGTTAAATCAAAACAGAAATGAAAATGCTTCACTAGTTGGATAAAATTCGTGAAATTAAAATTGACGTGAGATTTTTCGGTTTACGTTTACAGCATTAATAAATAGTTATAATCAGAATTGCCGTGATAATGGGAACTATCAAACGGTGTGCTGTGGGAATGAAGTAGATTTTTATCTGCTGGGGATTCCCATATGTGGGATTTCTGCAGGACACTTGTGAAATACAAGTCAAAATCTTGCTGGATTATGGCCACACGAAGCACTTCAGAGTAATCGCTCTAAAGGGTTACTGAAAATTATCCGATTAACCACGCCGATGACTCCAATACTTTTTACAATAATCAAAACAGTGCAATATCAACATTATCAGTTATAACTAGCATCTAGATCTAAGTTAAATAACCTGAGTGAAGTTATTGACAGAACAAACTGAGTCGAAGAGAAAACACTATCAAACACAAGCGTCAGCATTAGCTGGCTCGCAGCGCGTATTCATTCATCAAAAATAAACTTCTTCAGCATTAAATCTCATCCAAGTTATATCCACACACAGCCTTAAAAGGAACTATTGATGAGACTGTTGGCAATGACGACTCAGAACAATTTTGAAGGATATAGTACAACCTGACGAAGCCAATTTCGTCGTCGCTCGCCGATAAGCATTCAAAACAAGGCACGTGTGCTTCTAGAAGATGAGTCCAAACAGTTCCAGTCGTCTCTACTGACACACGACTGACTGTATACCGTCACACGTAGTAATATTTTCAAAACCACTTCACAGTTTCTTACGCGCATCTACGGATCCTCTAACTTTCCTTCAAGTAAAATGCGTCCACTCCTGTATAGTATTGGTATACCACATCGCTTTCAAATCATGCAGTTAGTTAAAGCGGCTATCCTTTGATCACTATTCGTAGAACAAGAATACAACGCCATTCACATTAAATGAAACACGGCGAACTCATTCTAGCAAATTACAGGCATGATCAATGATGCAAATTTTCCCACATCTTAAGCGTTGAAGAAAACTAATGAGTTTGGGTCTAACACCAGTTGGACATGACGTTTTTCACTGATGAAGGAAGTCTATCATTTCAAGGCACTATGAACATCCTCTGAGTTTTCTAACTTCGTCTTCAAAGATTGAAACCCGATACAGTAAGTCAGGTAATGAGTTTGGTGCAATGAGTACCGTATCTTCCTGCCATCCCATTAAGGTAAAAAAAGGAAAATGTAATGTAAAAATTTGCTGCTCTTTGTAATTATCAAATATGTGCTTCCACTGTACATGTAAATGCAAGAACGGGGTAAACTTAGAACAGTTGCTCATTCAGACATTGAAAAAATGTACACGAGCAAAATTGAGCAAACAAGGGACATGTGATTGAGTTATTTGATTCGGAGGACATCCCAGGGTCGATGTTCACCAACGAAACAAGAAAAACACTCAAGGTTCTCGCGAGCGCTTTCAACAGACGCCGTCTGCCATCTTCAAGCAACTTTGTTGCTTGACCTGTTGCTTGAGGATGGCAAACAGCGTCTGTCGAAAGCGCTCGCGAGAACCTTGAGTGTTTTTCTTGTTTCGTTGGTCAACATCGACCCTGGGATGTCCTCCGAATCAAATAACGAGCAAAATGGCACCATTATGCAATAAGAAACAATGTAGAATTTCTTCATCACATTACAACAGAATTGTCACACCTCAACATGCTCTTCAACGTCTCAAGCATTGTTTTCCAGTTGTCTCTAAGTGTACACTCAACTATATCAAAATTTTCGTTGAAAGAAAGAAAGCGACTAGAATATTCAGTGATATTGTGCGAATTTTTATTTAGAATTGCCAATGTGTGAAGCGTTCTAGGTGTCACAACGGAACATTATCAGTCATTAATAGAATTTTGATAGCCAAAAGTAAATTTCCAGTCAGCAGAGTACACCAACAAAGAATTGCGTACAGTGTATTACTTAAACGACTTTCCACGATTCTAGCGGATTTGTGACACTGATAAATTGTGTTATAATCGAATGTACTGTACTGCACATCAAGAATCAGAATTCAGCCATTTTCCTTCTACCAGTGATATTGAATGTTTGCTGTATGTCTGCCTCGGCTACTATAGTAACATTATTTGCAGGCAAAATCATTATTGCGAAAATCACTACAGAGAAGCGACGGCAAGCTAAATTGTTCCGATAACGGAATGGAATACAAAGGCCGGAAAATTAAATCTGGGATAACTATTTTGATACTCAGCAGGAGAGCAGGCTTTGATGTGTATTCCAAAGATCTCCAAAAAAAAGCTTCTACAAGTGTAAAATTTGAACTCGTTAAGTGGATACTCTGTCAAAGGGATCCTTCGGCGACTTTACTGAAATTTATTCAATGATCGCCAAAAGGACCGAGAATCTTTCAAAATTTTCTACTTCGGCTGATAGGTACTTGACACCATTTTAGCATTCCAAAATCACTGATTTTTTACTTACGTTAGTAAAATTAATATAAAATTTGTCGTTATTTCTGATAGTTATAGCCAATAAACTATTGCCAAAACATGTGTGCCCATTAATCAGAATGAAACCCTCTGTAGATGCCATTTGAAGCAGAAAAGATAAGCACCCGGTTTCCATACTGACCACTAGTCGGGGATCCCCAATAGATTTCACCAAAACTCGGAAAATCGTAAAAAACGTTGTTTAAATGCACAGTATCTTTAAAATCTATTTGAGTATTTTCATTAGAAGTCCGAGTGCGGGAACTTGTTAGCCCTGCCACTAGTCTATCACAAAGCTTTAAAGTTCAATTGAATCAGCACCGATTTAACTCCAACTAAAAGAGAAGTGATTTTAAAGACATTTTTCACATTGCTGGTTCATTGCAGACATCTGTATGAAATATGATTTTACCAGAGGAGCAAGATATCATACAGTAAACAACATAGTAGGATCTCATTCGTAGGTGATTTAAAAACGACAACACATCAATTTTCAAATAAAGATTAATCATTTATTTCTAAACCTCCATCTCATCGTGTAATGAGTAATGTTATTGGTGGATTTTAATACTATCTATGCACTACTCTTTCAAATAATAAGTAACGTGGAAATATTAACTTGAACGACTGAGTCGAGCAACCGAGGCACAAAATAATTCTTTTATATAAGTACAGAGTTGCCGCTTTGAAACTGAAACGGGATGCTTACTTCACTGGGAGTAGACAGAAACAGACATTCTAGTCGAAGACGATAACAACACAGAAAATTACACATGAACAGGGTGACAATCGGAATAAAAAATCTTGCCAATCGAGAGCAAACAAAACTAGAAATTTCAAGAAATTACATTTTGATGCTTTTCGTATCGGGGTGGAAGCGCAAATCACGTGGAGGGGGGGGGGCGCAGCTGCAAATTATTCTTCCTGCTCCAAGGTATAAGGTACAATTAACTCCGTTTGAGTGAACACGAGAGGGTAAATGGCAGCAGAAGTCATCAGTTTATGCTTCCGATAAGTGGTCAGTTGAAATGTGTCAATGATCATGTGTGCATCATAAATTGCCGACAGGTTAGGAACCTAAAAGCCGACAGCAAAAATGTGTCATTATGTTACCTCTATTGACAAAATATTTGGGTGAGAATCGCTAGGTAAGATTCTAACATTAAAAAGTTTCCGAAAACCCGGGGTGAAAACACAGGGCTAAAACTTCCCCGAAAACCATAACACTTCAATTTTCCTAAACTCTTTTAGCAATCTTTTGATAACTAAAATATTGTCTTCATGTCTGCTTTTACTTTTCATTATCTATTCCAAAATAACGATAGAAAAATGTTGAAGTTCGTATAACAATCATAAAACAATTTAACGACTTTATGAATGCATGATTACTTCCATGTGAAGATTTCCACAACTCTAACATCTCACATTTATCATCACTGTACTTACGCCCAACCATAGCATGTATCAAATTTCACTTAAACAGTAATTTGCTAACTTATCATTGGTCATACAAATGGCTTGGTTTCTCACCCCTACCGACCCCGGACTCTCGCACTCATCGATATACAAGTGGCCGGCGGCCCTCTTCCTTAACTTCGAAAGTAATGCTCCGCATCATATGAAAACCACGAGACAGCATACTTAATGTGCCAACTTTCTAATGGTGGCATTCATCCGCTCCAACTGGCTTCATGCTATCAAGAGCTAATTAAAATTTCAATTCACAAATTTCGGCAGATTTTAAAGTTTTGCCGAATTCTCGTTGTAGAATAATTCAATTACTGCTAATTGTGATGCCAATGTGGTTAAGTGTACATAGAATTTAAAGTGATTGATTTCTGCATTCAATATTAATTGATCACATGTATATGAAATGTGGAAGATTTCCCTTCAAAAATAACCATTCCACTAAAGCTTTGAAATGCATTCTGCAGTTCTAAGTAACATGTGTGACGACTGACAGATACCTTAAGATTTTAGATGATTACGAAACTGCACAATATGGCTATAAAGTCATTCCCAGAAGTTTTTAAGTAGCGCACTTGCGTGACATTTGAATTTCCGATGTTAGATTCGATTTCTACTGAGACACAGGTCATCCATGATATGACTCATGCACTCATGTTGAAAATGGAGGTCATGAAGCTTCATAAAAAATGCTAGAAAATACTACTCGTCCGTGTTTTCCGAAGAAGTCAAGAAATTTAACTTTCCAGCTGGCAAAATGTGGCGAATTTTAGTGAGACGTTTGAAAATACTCTAGACTGATAGTCACGAAAGCGTGGTACAAACCTATCTAACATGCGACAGGGGCCGAATGGTCCATAATATTCAATTTGCGTAAGATGACAGAATCAGGACATTAACTTCAAAACGTCTATAGCTACTATGTAGAGCAGTTTTCGGTTGAATTCCTAAATTTACATTTAACGATGGCCCTCTCTTTGATTCCTCCAGTCGCTTCATTGTTTTGATAGCTAATGTCTGGCTCACCCAAATCTGGCGTTGCGTCTGGACATTTTGATTTAGCTCTCGACGAAAAGACGTTTTCGTTGCCTTAACGACTTCTAAGCTAGGAAATACAGGCAGTACTGAAGAAATACTATCCCACAATTAGAAGCAAATCGAGAAAATGATTACTGTCCTCAGATAAAAATAATAAAACAATTATGTCCTAAAATAATGATGTCCTCAGATCAAATACCCAGCTCAATCACTTGGTCAAAAAACTAAAACAAGGTTGGGGTTTTGGGCAGTACAAACCCTGGATATTCGGTCCTCGAAAGCCGTCATCCCTATGTCTTATCGTACGGATAGAAAACTTAGTCCAGTGTATCGAAGCCTAAAATGATAGCAAAGCTACGGAGCAGTTATAAGAGACCATTTTTAGGATATTTTTGGACAAAACTAGGCGAGGACGACTCTGCGACGGAATTCGGAGACAAAACAAGAAGATAAAAGCAAACAGATATGAAAGCAGAAAGCGATGTGATACAAACAGCAAACCACAAATTATGTTTCATCCCGCATATCGCGCTTCACCGTTCAACTTATAACCCCTCTAACGAGTACATTAGGAGCTACATTAATTAAGAGCGACAATTTGCCTCTATACATGATCTTTAATGATTTGTTCAAGAAAAAAATAACAATTCAGAATAAGAAAGTGAACAATGTTTCTACACCCAAAGGAAAACCACCTTTACCTTTGTGAATTCAAATGTGCAAAGCTACTGAGATGCAGTGGGAAAATCAGGACGGTCCTCAATGTTTTTTGCGGCGGTCGTTGAATTTCCCGCTGCAGAAGAGCTGCCACGCAAAGTAGACATCATCGTAGATAGTGCTTGTCGCCCTAGGAAGTCTTTAGCTACCGTAGACAGTTCCTTCTTAGCACCGATTTTACACCTTACATAGCCGTACAGATTCGCACCATTCATCGCAAAGCCGACAATTACAACCATCAACCACTTCAAATTAAGAGTAAAAAGGGAGCCGATGAACAGTAGAGCCCAAAGAACTTGAGAGGCTACTAAAGCGAACCAGAAGACACGAGATTCGTTCGTAGATGCTCGGTCGGTGCGCTGTGTTTGACGCGATTCATAAATCCATTGACTTTTTCCTGATTCGTCAACATAGTTCCACCAACGCAGACCGACCAAAAGTCTTCCAGTAATGTTTTTGACTGTCCAAAAGTCCATCGATAACAACACAATTATCACAACAAAGCTAGCGATAAAGCTAGCACTGAACCATCCACAGAAAAGATAAGTTATTAGAGCGGCTAGACGAAATAGAATATGAAAAGCAACAGCACATGGATGTTTGAACCTTTTTCTTGTCGCAGGATTTTCATCAGTCAGTGTCAATACAACTTGGTCGCTCGCATCCATTATCTGAAACAGAAATCAAGACGAGGTGTAAGGTGTAAGCAAAACACACTTCAAAATGTAATTTTTTAAGGTTCTAGACAGTTTAAAAGTGATTTATCAATATGATAGATAATAGTTCTTAGAAAATGGATGGGCAGCAATGATGCTAACATGATGTTTAAAATCGATGTCAAATTTCCGTCACAATATATATATATATATATGTGAACAAAGATATGACAGATAAATAAATTATAAATATATAGATATCATTATTCATATCCTTTTCTGTGTTATCTGAAGAGGCCTACAAGGCGAATGTATCAATAACATGATTATAGTATTGAAATATTTCTAAGGTGCGTCGAAAGAGCGATTTACTCCTTTATTTCATTTCACTTACAGTAATAGCAAAAATTTCTCCACTTGCGGAAAAGCAAAGAGCAAACAACTGTTTTAACAACTGATTTAACGACAGAATTATAAGCTTTTAGTCTCTATACCGGGGTAGAGCATGATCACAGCATATTAAATGTACATTTATCTGCAAACTATTACAATAAATGCTTGAAAAATATTGATATAGAGCTTTTTCTTAAGATTAGATATTTCAGTATAAGCTCCTATTGCGCGATTAACTTGATTGAGAAGAAACAGCTTAGCTGATGAAATTGCATATAATCCGAAAATATTGCCACACTATCATCCAGCATCCCAGAAGAATGAAAATTCTTCGATTAAAATGACAATTTGCATTTGGTTTTTCTATATCCACAAGGGGCGATCCTTATTGTAACAAATGTTCTCGAAATATTACGGAAATGTACATTTTCAGCACGAATTATTTAAAATACCGAGGGTATAATATTCTGAAAAAATCCTGCACCAACTGAAATATGACGTAAAATGGAATTTATAAATTATTATCAAGTTAACAAATTACGAGCGACTCATCATTTTTCTCAAAAATAATGATGACGAACATACTGAAGTGTCCGTGTGTGTGCTTAAATCATTACTTCCGTATGAAGGTAGTATGCGCCCTATTGATTGCATTGTCCGTCCTTTGACTACACGAACAGCATTTTTTCAAAAGACCACTTTCATACATTGCTTTCCTGCATTGCGCTCGATTAATGAGAGTGAAATTAGTTTGTTACATAATGGCATTGTACCAGATTTCAATAAAATTCAGCAATTCGTTTGAGTGAATCGGTTTAACATTTGAAGTAAATTAAAGATGCGAAAAATTACGAAGCGGATTTACTAAATGAAAGAGTTAGAAAAAAGTGAAAAAGTAAGTGAAACAGAATACATCTTTCATGTTCAATTGAGTTTTGTGATTCTATATTTAATTTCTTATTCTCGCCAATTGCTATGACGAAAATACAGAATGTGTTGAATTATTCGTAAGAACGTGTCTGTGGAATTTTCATATAAATTCTTACTATTTAACTTAACACAACGAACAGTATGAATTACTAATTTCATAGCATCACCATATTTGTCAGTTTCTTAAGTCCAATTTCTGAGTGAACGCAAAATCCCCAAATTTTCCTTTCATCGTAGATAGAAGTCAAATATATTTCCCGGAATAATCAACAAGAATAGAATTCTTTCTTGCTAGAATTTATCCATCTCACTTAACGAAAGCAGCGCTCAGAAATATATCATCAAGGCAGAAAATGATGTAGCGAGCACACACGCTTGATTACAAAGCGAACAGCGTGACTACATGGTGAGATGGGGTGTAAGTTTTCATCGCTAATTTTCATTAGTTGTCAGGTCGGGGAGTGGGCAAATTCATTTTGATCAGTCAATTCCTCCCTTTTTACGCATGAGGAGAAAAAAGTAAAGACACAGTAAACCAAAGTAGTCGCTGAAAATATGGAAAGTAAAACTGATTTTCCACCTCTTTCACAAGCATCGCTGACGTAGAAAACTCGTTCGGTACAAAGTGGCACCTGCTATACAAAACATGAAAATGCTTCTTTACGCTCACCGATATTCTTTAATGAAGCATGAATATATGTCACTTCACTCCAATGGAAAATATCAAAAGATAATCATAAACGATGCATATTAAGAAATCTATTGAAAGAATAGTTCAGGGCGAAGGCGAAATCACGTCTTTTTATCATGAGAAACGAAAAAATGATGAAAATCGATTTAAATTACTCAAAATTGAAAAATAGCGTTTAATAAACTGCATTCACATGAATTCTTTTACCAAAATCAATACCTATCTCGCATATCTAGAGTAACAAAGTGAAAAACTAAGCAGTGGTGATGAGTAATATCATTTACCACAGTGTTGTCAGAGTTCATAAGGATGATAGGCGCATGCATGATTAATATTAACATTTCAATAATTGTAGGTAAGGTGGAATGATGAATCAAATAAAATCATTAATAATTGTAAAAATAAGTAGTATAATCACAAACTTGATAGCCTTAGATGTTTCACGAAATGCACAAAAGCTCCAAATTAACTATGCCTCTGGGAGTTAAAGTCTGGCCACAGTCGTCTTGTGAGATAATTCGTAGCACAAGAACATTCAAATGAAAGCATCGACCTTTAACCGTCGCCGACCGGCGCTGTGACCTTGTGGTAGTGTTCGCTCCGTGTCCCGGAGCCCTTGACTCAAACCTTGGTCGGGTCAAACTTAAGACCTCTAAAATAGGTACACTCTGCATTCTTGCTAAACACTCAGTACAAAAAGAATGAGTGGGATAAATAAAGCTCAGCCACAAGGAAGAAAGGCTCCGTGCCTAATGTGCCTCCGAGTGTAAGGAAGGTTCATTTATTTCTCTATCAACTGAGACTAAGTAACAGCCTAGGTGAATAATATTTATTCCATGACAGGATCCCATCATCAGCCGATATGTCATGACTCATGGTGCAATTACATATATTATAATGTCATGATAAATTACATTGAAGTCCTCATTGATATTCATAAAAAGTGATAATGTTAGATGACATGGGAGTTTTCATGAAGCTATTTCGCGATTTTTCTGATCGCTTTTTTCGAAAAGTTTACGTAATTTTTTGGATACGAGTAATATAGGTAATCAACTTTCCCCATTAATTAAAACGCCGAACATCTATAACAAAGCGAAATTTGCTTTTTTGTCGCCTATAGGCAACTTAGTGAGCAGTGGTGAAATTCATGTGCTGTTAAATCTATTACAACAACATAAAAGACCAGTCCGCCCAATTTTTCATGATAACCTGATTCGATAGTTCATGATGTTTAAGGAACTATGTGCATATTCATTCGCTCGCATCGAGCTGCATTAGCACACACGGAGCCGATGAAAGTATTCCCGTGACATCATTCGGGGAAGTCAAAGGAGCAGACAACAGTACAGCTTATTGATATGAGACGCGCACTTGCACCATGCACCTTGATGACGATAAAACAGCAAACGGAATCTACAAGCAATCGATCATAGCAGCTTCTTAAGAAAGCAAGTGATACTGTTTCATTTTGGTGTAGTAAGTTCATGACACTTGGTATAGGCACAGTGAACTTAGGAACACAATGAAGATGATAAACGTTTATCGCATTTTTTGCTACCAGATGATATAATTCTACGACATTTCACATACTTGAGCCCAGTGCTTAAGTCGGAAACTTTGGAAATAGCAGTAGAGAACCAATCATGCCTTCTTCTTACTCACAAGCACATCATCTTAGAATAATCTTGCGCCACGTGATATCCTATTTTCATGCTCCTTTCAATATTGAGTGTTGAATGACTAGTTTACCCTTCGTGGTTTTCATATCATCGGCAGCTCTATTCACAAATCGTTTAGCCGCATTATGTCGTACTACGTACTCGTATTTTACTGGATACTGATGGTGGAATAAGCAGTCTTAAGCGACTAATGAGATCTTGCAGTACAATGGACGGTACATAAATAATCTCATTAGATATTTGTACGATTTAGAAAATTGAAGTTAATGCTAGTATTTGTTAATTTACGAAGCTTGAAAATCTCACCTCTGTTAATTACGAAGCTTTACTTTCTAAAATTCTTGAATGAAATTGCTTGATTTCTTTTGGATTGGATCTCATTCATTTCGCTTAGAATTATCTGTTCAGTGTTAATTGAAATTTCATCAGGAGTGCAATTATTATCTTACAATATTTACATAAAGCTTATTCATTCACAATGATTACCGCGTTCTACTCCATAATGAGAAAGTTTATTGCGAAAATTATTTTATCTTTATGCTAAGTATGAAAACCTCGCATAAGATGAGTAGTTTTTGCAGCACGATTTTTTGTCGTTTCATCATTATAACACCTGTGACATTGGTCTCGACTTTTATTATATATGCAATTGTTGTATTTGTGTATTTGTAACATATATCTCGGTCGCAGATTTATTATCCTTTTCGCTTGTTTAATGAATCGAACCTTCCTTACAGGCGCTGTGGCGGAAGAGTGCTCGTTGTGCGTCCGGGAAACCTTGGTTTGGTCAAACCTGAAACTCATATGTACACTGCATTCTTGCTTAGCACTCAGCACAACAGGAATCAGAGTGGGATAACTCGGCCACATGGAAGAAAGGCCCAGTGCCTAATATGCTTCCGAGAATAAACAAGGTCTATTTATTTATTTATTCCGATGTTCGGCATCAGAGGTGATGCGATTCGCTATTAAAAGCTATTATGTGGATGTGCTACATACATTAATCTCAGATTCCATTCCGCTGAGATTACAGCACGCTACGGCAACATTATACCTTACAGCTATCATAATATGAAGATGTTATAAGATTCACGCAAAACTGAAAGTTGACGTGGAAATGGTTGGTCATGCCCTCGTCACTTAAGAGGAGATTGTATTTAATCACAAAAACTGATTTCTTGAGCATTGAATTTTTACTATTTTAAATCCGATTCTGCAATCATGCTAAAAGTGCTTTTGTCATAATAGGCATTGCGATTCTGTTACTCATATTGTAGTATAAAATCCACAGCTGTTGTTTTGCATTTAAGACCCAGTTCGCCCAAGTGATGTAACGCAAGTGATTGCGTTATATATGATTTCAATCAGTGGGCAAAACCCGTGTTGCTGAATAGTAAACGGCGCTTGAAAAAGAAAATGAACACTTTAAAGGAACACATTGATCAATATTCAGGCTCATGGAGCAGCAAATCAAAAAGAGTGACTTTCTAGTGTATCATACACTTAGTGACATATCAAAAAATAAGTTTCAGTATCGGAGGCGATTGCTGACGAAGACTTTTCAATGGGCCGTCTGCTCCACAGCAGGCTGCGTGGGAACTTTTTGCTGTCAATTTGACCAGTTGTTCATTCGCTACAACTTCGAGAGAATAATGTACGGTGAATTAGTTTTGAAAGTGAAATCTAAGAGGAAATAGATGTGCTGACTGTTACTTGGAGGATGCTTATATGTAGATGTCATTTGTAATTAAATTTCATGTTAATATGTAGAATAATAGGGCCTACATGTTATATACAAACAAGAATTTGTGTTGTGCTTTCATTTTTTCACCCATCGAGCGATTAAAACTTCCACTTTTAAATTCAGTATTTCGACAGGAAGACTGTAACTTGCTTCAATTGAAAGTAGCACATTTATGTTCACGTTTTAATTTTCAGTAAAATATAATTTCAACAGAAAAACTGAAAATAGTATCTTTAGAACGTGCAGATATAATGAAATGATTTTTAGGATGTTGAAAACATCATGGAATACTTCTTGTTTCAGCACACTGTGTTAGCCGGATTCGACATAACAAAGTACATGGATACTTGCGCATATAATATCCACGTTATATATCATACGTTAAATGCCAGCAGCCAGCAAATTGACCATGCCTGTTCATCCCTTTTTGAACATGCCTACCATCAAAGGAAATAGCAATATCTGCATGATGCGATTTTCACAAAAATGCTGCGAAATCGAAGCGCGACGTACAATAAGTTATTGGGCAGAACATAATAATATAAAAAGGAATAGCTTGAAAAGATATATTTTCATTACAAAATTTTGGAATTTTTGTATCTTGCAGTTGGTGTATGCATTCAAAATAGCGTAGGATATGCTGAAGAGAAATGCATTAGACAAGCAACGAGGTTGTGGAATAAGCTTCCTTTGAAAGCACATGCATTTCCAGAATTTACGAGCATATCAATGCAGTCTTTTTCATCCCTGTCCCACACAACGTGCGAATCCACATTAGTAATTTAGGGGTGTGTGCAGCCTTCACACACTCGCAACTCTCACCAGGTTAAGGCTAGTTCAATAGGGTCACCAGTTTCCATTAAACTCCATGCAGAGTTAATATTTAAAATTTCTTTTTGTCTATTGTATTTCTGTTGTACTATCTTGGTTTTTTGATATTATCGTCATCTTTGGTATTTCCATCCTTTTAAACTAAGACTAAAAATTATTTCAGACATGTACAGTACAGCTACTTGCCCTGGCATTAATGCAAACTCAAATTCTAGGCTTACTAATTCTCTCAAGTTCATGGAGTTCATCCGATTACATTCCCATTACTTTTCAACCAATATTCCAGAAAGTGCATCGAAATTGCTGTGAGAATGTGGATCCGAGTCTTTCCCCTTTTCACCAAGCTCATTCCACACAATCTCGGTCAGTGAAAGATCAGGAGAGCGTAAATGACATGGAATTTAGGCATACTCATCTGCTGAGCTGTTGTCACCTGACTAGTGTGCCCTGTGCGGCCGCGAATTGTCAGCTTGAGATCTTGATGATGAGAGGGTACCCCTTTACATGTTGGAATAACAGAAGCAGTTACAGCCTCCGAGAGATAACCATTGCCATCCAAAGTGTGTTGATGACAACAGCAGTCGTTCGTCCAACGTGCCGAATATCGCAAAAAATCCTGACGCTAACATTGCCGAATCGATCATGCTCCGAAATGCAGCACGCTGTACATCCCTTCCGACGCTTTTTGTGAGCACGAACTCCTCCGTCGTGGAAAGTGCCGATATACAGTTCTAGCACAACAGTTGAAACCAGCAGCAGATTTCCAGGCTATTGCTAGATCTAATTACGACAATCTAATTGTTTTGCATATCTTATCTACACAATATTTTTCAACATCAACTTTGAGACAGTGTTTGCCACAAATGCTTTAGGGGACTTCTCCAGTTCTTTGAGAATGATGTCTCACCATTATAAAAATTGAAATTATGAAAAGCAATTGGTAACTGCAAAAAACAGCAGGATAAATCGATCCTGAGCATTTCTTAGAAACTCTTCTAGCCAAAATTACAATGTGGATTGATAAAGCATATCTAGTCCAACAAAACTCGAACTTCGAAAGTCATATTTTGCTCTATTGCAATATATCAAAGTTTCATACATAATATCTATCAAAGGGAATAATTCCTTACTGCACACCAACTTAACGTTCTCAAGTACTATTGTACTATAAATGCTACTTCTCGATACTGACTATAAAATGCTGACATCATATATTTTAAAAATGTGCAAAATCAAAATTGGCCAATTCATGCCACTTCACCTATCGGCTACCTGATCAAATTTCTTCTATAAGTAATTGAGCATGTTTCTGAACTTCAGTATCAATATGGAGTCAAAACTGGCATATAGAAAAAAGCTAGCCTAGTCTGAAAACAGCCATTCTGAAAAACCACGTGCTTTGAACGCCTGCTACTTAGGTATATGATAATTAAGTTAAATACTAGTTATATAATGTTGACATCAATACGATCTTTCATTATTTTGTAGTTATGTTCAATCTAAGAAACGGGTCAGTAAGCTATCTTTCTACTGCTCTCTGATACAACATTTTGAGCATTAATGCTAGATCGCAAACGTTTTTCCGCCTCACTTTTTAAATGTAAAATCAAGGAGTCTGGATACCCATTGTTTCGAAAAATATTCAAAATGCAATCACAGGCGAAGTCATATTTATTGGAATTGCCTCCTCATCTAAGAATCATGGAACATATTTCATGAAGCTTCTATACGGTCTATCCCACGCAATTCTAATGCATGCACCAGACTATAAGTCTACACACACTAAAAAAATTTCCAAAATTTATGCTTTTAAAAAAATATATCTTTTCAAACTTTTCCTTTTTAAATGATTATGTTTTGCGTAATAACGTATTGCGCATCGCAGTAATGATTCCGCAATTTTTTTGTAAAAATCGCTTCACGTACGCA
This sequence comes from Prostheceraeus crozeri, assembly GCA_907163375.1. Lineage (NCBI taxonomy): Eukaryota > Metazoa > Platyhelminthes > Polycladida > Euryleptidae > Prostheceraeus > Prostheceraeus crozeri. The sequence goes on along the minus strand of CAJQUW010015337.1, from coordinate 40,942 downwards.
TTGCTGCTTCTTTTGATAGCAGGCATGTTAAAAAATGGATGAAATATGAAGCAAAAAATGCGATTCTAAAAATTCTAATTCTGGTGAATAATAATTACTTTAATATAACTCTACTTTCATTTTTACAAGTAAATAACAGATGAAGGATTTTTTGCTGTAGCATCGAGATTTGTTGCTGAATCTTCGGCTTGCTTATCTATTTGATTTATTATTTGATTTTCTGCCATGAAAATACCATTGACAGCAAAATTCCTTCAGCTACCACTAGTATCTAACCTTATTTGAAGCCATCATCTCATGTCTTCTATGAGTCTACATGCACGCGTATTCAATAACCTACGTTTGCACAACACATGAGTGACACATAAGTGATGTTTTGTTTATAGTTAGAGAATGCCACATCAACATTGACAATGATATGTTGAAATGCTCAGTACGACAAAGAGGATTAGCAACAATATTTAAATTTACAGAGTCGCTTCCTCTTATGCATCTGGCGAAAAACGGTGACGTGGAGCAGCAGCTGCAAGCAGCGGTCGCGCCAGAGATATTTCCATTTTTTCGCAGCTCTGCCAAATTTTCGCAGGCCTACTAATGCGAGCAGTAGAATTTTAGCAGCATATATTATAGCAGATTATAGCAGAAATATAACATCATATTTCATGATCAAGAAGGGTGAACGTCGCTCTTATCATCAAAACTTGACCAAGAGCGTCTATGTATCTTCTGGTAGGTATATAGAATAGTCCTATATTTTTAATGCAATTTTGATATTGCTGCAACGTACTGATTTAAACAGAAACTTAGGAAACAGGAAGAAACAGGAAAGACTTTCCGAAAGCAACTGCGTTTCGTCATTAATGACCCTCGGAGAAGATTCTTCGCAATGATCTGATTACATGAGCTCGCATTAACTGTCATCAATTACAGTTTCTGAGGAGCCATTTTGTTAATATGGCTCAATATGGCTTAATATATATATATATCCGCATGAAAAAACATTGCAAAGAAAATTCAACGTTTTAGGGTTGACTGGTTTAGCCAATCACGGAAGTCACTGTCCACAGTGGCCATATTACCACGAATTCCAATAACTTGGCAAGAGAGAACATGAACGTTCGTTTGTTCTTCACCACATACGCAGGCACTATTATTTGGGAGACCTATTCGATTCATAAATGCTTTGTATCGACCGTAAACAGAGCGGAGTCGATTTAAGAGTACCCATTTTTCTCGTGGCAGGTCATATCCAGGCGGCTTGTTAGTAGGTCTTGCGATAAACTCTTTGAGCTGGTGGTTAGAGTCATCCCATTTTCTCTTCCATGTATTCATGGCGTAACTGTCTGGTGTCGTCTCGCTGGCCTTTTGTTTCAGATGGTAGAACCCTCTTGAGAGCGGATTTCGAGATTGGAGTCGTTGTTCATCTGATACCGGGGTAGCTACAAATTGATGAAGATGGTTGGGTTGTTGAATAGCTCGATTGTATAACTGTAAGGTTTGTTTGTATCTTCGTATGTCTGGAGGTTCAATCCCGTTCAGTACTGGAAGCAGCTCTGTAAGGGTCGATCTAATACTTCCTGATATAAGGCGCATGCAGTCGTTAAGTTGAACATCAATCTTCTTAACATTCCTAACGATTACATGTACTAAGTACATGTCACAAACATAACCAAAAATCACTGATCTTACAACTAAAACAACTACAAAAACTTTACAATAAAAATTCGCGTCACTTATTTAAGAGTGTCTGTTCCAGTTGATATCAGGCGTCGACAAAAGGGTCAAAGGAAAAAAACAATTCAGCAATAAACAGAAGTAAAAGTTCTCATCAAAAGAGAGGAAAACAAATGATAAATGAGAATCAAAAGAGAAAGGACTGATGTTGTAGAAATTCAGCGGTGTGGAAATCTTAACTTGCAAGAATGTAACAATTGCAACCTTGAAATGTAGTTAGATAAATATGGTGTGCTTCTTCTTTTGACGCCTCCTCCCCAAGCAGTCTCATATGATTTTCATATGATGAAGTAAAGTGTACAAACAGACACTTTTCGTTAAGTATATCAACAATTTTCCTGAAATTTCTATGTTAAAATTTGCAGTTACACCAACGAAAAGTGACTGTTTGTACACTTTACTTCATCCTCTGTCACTGAATCACAGCTCATTTGAAAGATCATGATCTGTAGATGATTTCCATAATAACCAGTTCAACAAAATACCAATTTGTGTAACTTTTATGAGCAAAAATTCGAAAAAATGGAGTCAACACCTTAAATGTCACAATTTTACCACTGGAAATACATAGGATTGTGTTATCCTCTCTATTTCTGAAAAGCAAATGATCTGATCCGGCAGACGCGAAGTTTTGCAGTAGGTTAGAGGTGTACTATGCTATGTGAAAGGTTTATGTACTACCTCATTCCCTGCACAACTTCACGCTAGCTCCCGGACTACATGTATATATTCTCAAGCATCGAATTCATTTTTATGAAGTTATTTTCCTTTTCTTGCTTTGACTGTTTTTCAACCTTTTTCTGATGGTCATCTGTCGGTTCTTTCTTCTGTCTCCTTTTGTAATTTTAAACAAGCTTAGAAATGTTGCTTGGCCAACGACATATTTTCACGAAGACCGTCTGTGATTGGTATCGAGTGGCAGAATTGATTGTGAAATTAGTGAAACATCCAACAGTTGTTGATTTGCTCCCGTCACACAATTTTATCAAAGGATAGCACTCGTGAATCTTTACAAAAGGCATTGACAAGGAACCGGTGCCTAACCATAAATTGTCAGTCACAGGAGGCTATTATTCCTTAGGTACTGTTGTCATGGCAAAGCGTGTCCACTGCGCATAATATTGTTTTCAATGTGCAGCCTTGTCCTAGACCTTTAATATAATGTATACTGTCGGATTTCTATTATTGGACATCGATGGCAGCCTCTTCGCGACTTTCATTGTCCATGCCTCGATATTCGGGATTAATGGACTCAGTTGCATCACTTCATACGAAATTGATTTTTCTGCATAACTGGTATAAAATGTGTCTTTTGCAGCATCCACTTCTTTAGAATGCCTTTTCAAATATATTTAATGTCAGGTAAGAACCGTTTCTAAAAAGTGGGGAGTGCATCATCAGTGGCCTCTTTTCCTGAGCTACCGGCGACTTCTAAAACATAGCCTTGAAAAGTTCACACTTGCGACTTGATACATAAAGACGGATGCTTTCAACAGTGTAAAACAGTCACATATTGAGCTATTGCTGCAATTTTTCTCTTTAGCTGAACCTGCTGCAAGATGTAAGACACTACGATAACCATGAAGTTTTCACTAGCCGAAAATATAATGAATAATACAAGCAGCTATCAGGTTCACGTATATTTTTGTCCTGTAAACCAGCATTTGCTCCATTAAACAGCATACGTCCATTTAAATGCACAAAAAACTGTATTTTTCGCAGGACCACGTACATTTTTTCGCAGCGAGCTCATTTTTATTAACATTTTCGCAGATTTTGCGAAAATTTTTGCAGCTGGCCAGACCACTGGCTGCAAATTCATCATAAAGAAGACCGTGATAATAGCAATGTATAGCAAGCTAAGAAATGTTTTCTCCACTGGAAGGGGATGACCAGTAATAGCAATGGTGGAACTGTCTTTTTTCTGACACGTTTATGTGAAGCCATTTGTGAGTCACCATTTGGACTGGTTACTGACTTCCTGTAACAGATACTTCTAAGACTTTTGGAATCAGTCAATGTCACAGCAGTTCGCATTTCGAACCTCGACTTGAGTCATGCTTGTGACTGTGTCTCATGACCTCTTGCTAGCCCATCTCCTACAGCAACATCTTCCTAATTACAGTTCAACTGGCTAATTTTATATAAATTATAGGCATCGTTATAGGCTACTTTTTATAGGCATCGTATCATCAGTGCAACATTCACTGGAATTTTGTCATCATTGGTGCTTTCTATCCTGAGCTATCCAAGATTTTGTAATTTTGTAAAAGAGTGTCATTGTGCGCATGCGCAGAACTTCGTGATCAGGTCTCCACGGTCTGTCATCGCGCTTCAACTTGTGAATTTCCTGAATACCTTCTGGTAACTGCAGTCTCTTGGTCAACTGACTGTATAGCGCACAGAGCTAAGTTACTTTTGACAATTTCTGCTGGTTTGCGTTCAAATCCGCCGCGATACAATTTTTGCTGATTTCTTATTGCTGTATTTGAGGTTTGAATGGCTCAGAGGGATATTTTGTCAATCAATGATTCTGAACTCCTGACAGGAAGAACTCTTTCAACAAACAGGACTTGATTCAAGCCGTTATAGCCTTAAAGGCTAAGAATGCCTCTCTCCTGACTGTTGACAATGTGTCAGATGTGATAGAAGAGAAAATGAAAAGCGCTGTAGAGCCTTTCCTTCGACAAATCAAGGACCTAACTAAGGAGCTTGCGATAATGAAGGAAAAATATAAGAGACTCGAGGGTGAGATGCAACAGCTTCAAACGGAAACATCAGGATTGATAGTCACAACTACAGATGAAATTGAGCAAAGACTTATTCGTAGGAACGATGTGATAGTCTCTGGTTTGAATCTGTTGATGAGCGGAGATGTTGAGGATCGAAAGATTGATGACAGGAGAACATGTGAGGCTCAATTGCTTGGATATTTCGAAAGACGCAGTCAAAGAAGTTAAAAGAATTGAATTTTTATTTGGTCATCTGAGAGCCTCGCATCTTACCGATTGAATGTTCGAAGTCCCAGCTACATGAATTGTGTATGGTTGAACTATCCTCAATTCATAATTATCTTTGTGTGCATCTATCTGCCTCCAAACATTGTCGCTTCTAAGAAATCTGTGATTTGCGGAGACTTTAATCGTCTTCCAACTGAAGATACTCTCACCCATTTGGATATGCGTCGAACCTATTTTGATATGCGGGACAAACACATAAATAATTTGATCAATATGAAGATATTAACTGGTCCACTTTGAAAAAGAACTTTCACGATTGAATTGCCACAAAGCCTCTGAATGAAGCGATATCCCCTTCGCATTTTTTAAAAAGTCATTGCCAATAATTGCAGGTCCTTTTGCACACATATTCAACCTGTCCTGTGCCATCAAAGATACTTGAGCGCATGATTTCACAGCATTCTGGATATGCTATCAGATTCGAGTGTTGCTGGGACTCCATTTCCACACTCTGCTATGACCGATTCAAGATACTTTGGGAGCTGCAGTTTCCACATGGTTTTATTGATGGACAATGATATACGGCCAGAAGAAGGAATCAGTCCGGGGGGGGGAATTGGAATTGTCGGCGGTAGGGCATCCCTCGGACATCGGGTGTTCCTCAGGGATTGTGCTCGGGCCGGCAATTTTTTTCTTTGAGTATCAGGGGAGTCTATAGTGATAATATAGGTCCTCATTTGGTATGAAGTACATTGGATGATTTTACTATCGCAGTCCATATTGAAGATCGGGTTCCTTCAAATGTTATGGTGAACATACGAACATCATCTAATGGTTTGAAGAAAGACCTAAGCTAAACCCGTCAAAATCTTTTGTTCAAATGTTCTAAAAATCCTCCATTGCCCTTCCGGTGGAACTGAATAAATATCGAGAGTGTCAGGGAAAACCAGCCTCCTTTGGTGTCATCTTTAATTGAGCGACTTGAATGCCTTCTCATATCAATGCAGTAGTTCAAGTCTGCATCACGAAAAATTTTTGCCTTGCGAGTTCTACGTCCTCTTCTATCAAAGAAAGATTTCTACCAAATTCCTGCCTATCTGAGCGAAAAACTCTTCGCGAATTCATAACCGTGCGCATCGGACCATCTCTAGAGTTTCCGTCTTCCCATATGTGCATCTGCAATGAAAAAACCGTGCGCATCGAACCAACCGTGCGCATCGACCCATCTGTAGAGTTTCCAAAAAAAAAAAAAATAAAAAAATAAAAAAAAAAAAAAAATAAACTCAGCGAACGTGAAGATCATGGAAAGCGTTCCCTCATTCCAACCAAGGGCCTCTCGATCTAAAGTCATTACTATGTGGAGTGGTTGTGTTTTCTCTGTAGGGCGCTTCATCCAACCCCCACTACAAATCGACGACATTTCTATCCTTACCATCCCTTTACATCAATCAAGAAAATAATTGTGTTTCGTTTGACTGATCGAGGACACTAGTTCATCACTTACACCTAGAGCTCACTGAAACGTGACTGATTGTTCAATACTTAATTCGCACTCAATTGATTGATTTACTTAATTTTATCAACACGTTGACGGTGCGAATACCATCAGCTCCAGTTGACCGGTACCAGTGGTATACCTCAGGGATCCCTGTTGGAGTCCTACATGTTTTCCTTGGACAAGTCGAAATACCAGCCTTTAAATAGTAGCCTAATGTTAGTCATAAGTGCGCCGATGACACCACGTAAATAATTATTACTGTTTTCGGATGTAAATAAAATGAGATTTCAAATCTTTGTTCAGAATAGCGTCCCGGTATAGTCTGGACGTTGAGTATCTCTAATTGGCACGATGCAACACTTCTTGCATTAACTTGTACGATGTACACCACTGTTTATATCTAAAGGCATAAACATCCTATTGGATGTTGCTCACAAAAGAAGACTATGTGCCATGTGTGATTAAGAACACACAGCATTTTCGGACGAAGTACACCATCGGTAAATGTACACAGTGATCTGAATTGCGTTGATTTCGCAGAATTGATTTATTTCAAGAGAAATGTGTATGCCGGGGTAATGAAAGGGAGACCGGGGCAATTTGGCCGTCGGGGTAATGTGGCCGCCACGGACTACTTTTTTAATTGAAGGTTTGAATGAAAATATTTTGTTATGGTGTTACAAGCAGAGCTGGAAAAATTCCACTGAAATTTTTTAATTCCAATTCCAATTCCAGAGCAGAAATTTCAATTCCAATTCCAGTCGAAACAGTTCAATTCAATTCCAATTCCATAATGAGATTCAATTCCGATAATTGCATGACGCGTATATGTTAATGTATCTAAAGTTTCCTCGCTTCAATTTAACCCGTATCCTATCCTCGTTATTCCTGTGTGCCGTTCCCTGCGTCGTTCCTATGTGCGTTCTCATGTTCATGGTTCATATTTCTTGTGTACATGTACACGTATATATGTAGCCGGTCAGTCTACGCCATTTTCGTTTCGTAAACGAGATATTCAATATCTTGTGAAAAAGAGAAAAGAAAATTAACGGTCAACAAAGAATCAAACGCTGAGAGAGAGAGAGCATAGAAATTATCAGTACCATAGAAAGTCCTAGAATGGAAATTGCATGAAAATTATGGCACACGCCGGGGGAACTAAGTTGGGGCAAAACGCAAATTGTGCGAGCTGGTTTCCATGTTTTCTTATTTGCATTTATATTTATCAAGCCAAATTGTGATCTGGATTGCTGCCTCTTGTCCAAAGATCATACACAAAACAATAGTGAATTTACAAAATACTGCGGCGACAGGATGACAAAGAAAGAAATCCTTTGAAACGTTCTGTACGTTCATCATTTTGAAATATCGCTCCTATAATCTATCAAGAGTATTATCAGTCACATATGCAACTTGCAATGTCGATTTACAGAACATACATTGCTCCAGCTTGAAATCAGAGGTCAAGAAATCTCAGAGTATTCATTTTACTTGAAAGGGCTGCCCTGTTCACTATATTTGAACAATTTTTAAAATCTTTACATGCTTTCGAATATCAGCTTCCAAAATATCATCACACTATATCACATGTGTCATTTAATAATTAATTGAAAAGTTCCAGCGACTATTCACTTATCTGAGAAATTATTGTCGGTGAAGAAGCTTTCAATGTGTTTATTCGACAAAAGCGCTAGGTTTCTTAACCATAGGAAGATCATCCTATAATTAGAATTTTTTCTATTGAATTCTTGAGATATTCTTACAACCAGTGCACCGCCCACATTCAATTATCACTTCGTGGAACAATTTTTAATTCGAATTTTGAAAAATAGTTGTTAATGACTGCTGCAAATCGACACAATATACCAACCCAGTGAATAGTAGGCTATACCACATGAAACAATGCCACCATCTCACTTAATATTATCTTCATAAAAATCCTGCATTAATTTGCTGCCAACAACTTCCACAACCAACTTGGCAAATAGTTTGACTATGATACAATGTTTTAGATCGAATCTGATCTACAAACCATAAATTTTTCCATGTGCCATCATTGTACATAGGCAAGATATCAAACTTCCATTCTAGTGTACTATTATCTACTTCTATGAGAGAGAGAGAGAGAGAGAGAGAGATGCGAATAAATCTATTAATAAACTGACAGAAGAAAGAAATTCTATGTGCGAATAACGTGATTGTTGATGAAAGAAAAAACGACGATAAAAATGATATCATGAAAACTGATTAATGGTCCATGTTAAAAAAGAAGATTAAAAATTCCGTGATAAGAACGAAATGTGGTCGGGTCGAAAGCTAACGAGCAGAGATTAAAGGAAACTCTTTCAATTTTCAAAAGAAAGTGGATTTATCGTCAAGTCTCAAAAATTTGCACAAATTAGAGACGATGAGAAATTGAAACAACAACAACTACCAACAACAACACATACGACATCTTCGGTAGCTGTTCGAAGAACTCCGGGATCTCGCGGTGTAACTTGACTACAGAAGTAACAACTACAACTGCCTACCAGCGAACAACACAGCAGCGTATACGGCAACACATCAGCGAGTGCGATTGAAGATTGACGGTAGTGACACTGATATTTATGAAATTATTTTGGTATAAGTGAGTCCGATCGAATTGAAGTGAATTCAACATCAAGAAGTGAACTGCAAGTTTAAAGTTTTTCTTTTATCGTTGAGTATCGTATCTGTATAACTATAGTCTTGAAAATTAATATTGTCAATTGTTGTGATTGGAAGTTGAATAATATTTCATGTCATTGCCATTTTAATTGAATCATTAATTATTAGAATAATTTGTTGACACTGTTTATATTGTGATTTGAACTGACAGGCTGCCCTCTAATGCAGGCTTAATTTTCCTCTTTCCAAACCTATTGTTTTTCGTGTGTACAACAATTAAGTTAATCTCCAATTTTTGTGCTTATCCAATCAACAACTAAATTCAACAATTGTTTTATTTTGATTAATTATCTCACATGATAAATAACTAAATAACAGATTGAACAAATATGATTATCTTTTCATTGCTTGCTTAATTGCTGAATTAACATTGTCCGGTGGCTGCAGGCCCATCAAAGTCACAATTAGCACCCTTTATTCAACAATAGAATAAAGCTAGCTCTGTCGATCTATCTCTCTCTCTTATCTCTGCGTGCAGTTAATACAACGGCCGAATACTGTGATCTCAATTTTTGTACAAATACATTTATCACAGGTCTATCGAAAAGTGGAATTGAGGTTTATCAAGGTCAATTCCAATTCCAGTAGATTTAAATGTCGTCAATTCCAATTCCAATTCCGACTTTTCCAACTCTGGTTACAAGGCATCCTAGGTTCTACATTGAGAAAAAATTGAGTCTCACTAGCCTAGGTTCTATGTTAGGGTTCAAAACGTGTTTTTAGGATCAAAAACGCAACTTTTGAATTTTTGCAAAATGTTGCACCATGTTAGCATTTTGACATTATCTCTAACTTCAACCATGCGATAGTTAGCTTTGCAACATGCGTCGAGTGTGTAACGTGTTTGCTTCTCCCCGCTATTCGATAAGATAGAGTAATTTGAATTTCACATTTAGTACACCATCCGGGGTTGCCCCGGTTTGTGAGAATGCATATTGATTGCCTGTAGTAAAGTACCTACTAACTCAAGATATGATAAGCACACAAAATCATAGGCATCACAGACTAGTTAACATTTATATAGGCACTATTTAGAGACATAGGTATCGAAAGAACACAGACCCCGTAGACCTATAACATGCCGAATGCAGCAAGCGATTCTATGCTTTATAGAACATCCTACTTGTATACTATTCAGGTGGCAGATGCAATATCTTCCCTATCATTCATTCTCGATTCTGATTGGCCAACTGCATGAATCATTGTGCACCGATGAATGTCTATGTCAATATCTTTAAAGGCTTTAGTTTCATTCTTAAAACACGTCTGCTTGACTCCGCCATGAAGAACTACATTTGGCGTCGTCGGACAAGCTATTCACATGATCAATTGGTGGCTGCTATGCAAAGAGTGAAAAACGGTGAATTTATGAAGGACGTGTCAACTAAGACTGGTATTCCTATACGGACTATTCGACGACACAAAAACAAAGCTCAAGTCAACGACAAACCACAAAGCAGAACTGTGATTCCTAAAGATAAGGAAACAGCCATTGAGCTATATCATAACGTGTTCCGATCGCTTCTACGGTCTTAGTGCGACTGAAACAAGAAAACTGGCTGCTTATTTCGCTAGGATCGGCAATATCAAAGTTCCTTCAAGTTGGAGCACCAATGGATTAGCCGATGAGGATTGGTTGATCGCCTATAGGCAACGTCACAAGCTTTCTTTGCGTAGTCCTGAGGCTACGTCTATGGCGCGTGCACATGGATTCAACGCTAAAGCAGTTGGCAATGTCTTGTCTTCTCGAACCTGACAATATTGATGGCAAAATTCAGCTTTTCACCAGAGAGAATTCTGAATCTTTCAGTTATGCAAATGCACTTGAGAATTTGGACAATCACTTTTTGAATGCAATTGAATTTACAATCACCATTTCTTGTAATTTTGTAATTTTCTTGGTAATTTTTTCTCTCACGTTATAATATAAATTATAATACAGATGAAATTACTTCAAATAGTTAGTTTTTGATGAAAAAAAATAGCGGTTACCTTTAGTTGGGCTTTGTATTCTGCTAAAACCTATAGCTTTTGTTCGCATACTACAAATAGGCCTACATGCAGATTTCATATAGGCCTACATATGCATTGCAATATACAGTAGGAGAAAAATTAATAGGAACACCATGAGATTTTCAGAGTTTTTTCATTTTTCTGTTGATATTTGACACATTTTCAAAAATAACGTTAATATGGCAACTTTATTTTCCACCCAACATAATGAAGTATAAATAGAAATAGAAAAACAATGTTATTGAACAGATGGCCTAAATATACTTTCAATTGACATTCAATCAATATCCTAAACAATATTAATAAAACTAAAATCCTAAACTATCTAAACAATTGAAGATCAGCTTTGTCAAACTTTTGTATTAATATTTTGTACTTCCACCACGTGCTGCAATAACGGCTTTTAACCGTTGAGGCATCGACGCCACAAGTTTTGTAAGAATTCAGGATAGAGTCATCATGATACCACAACTGTATCACTTTCGAAATGAGATCTTGCTTTGTGGTCACGCTTTCCCGGTCGAGCTTTGACGATACCCCACAGATTTTCTATGGGGTTTAAGTCCGGGCGTTACCAGGCCAAGGTAGCACTTGCACATCATTGAGGTCAAGAAATTGGGAAATGCATTTGGCGGTGTGACAGGGTGCCTTATCATGCATAAAAATACCATCGTTCTGTGGAAACCACTCACGAAATTGTGGTAACATTCGCGTTTCTAATACTTTCTTGTACTGTTCTTTGTTCATGTTTCCTTCAACTATGTGAAGGCAACCTCCTCTATTGACACTGAAGATTCCCCAAACCATAACTTTGACAGGATGTCGTATAACTGATCGCTTCGGTGTTGGTGTACCAGGGACACTCCAGACACGATGCCTGCCGGCTGGGCGGCACTCAAACGATGATTCGTCACTGAATGCAACCTGCAAGAAAATAAAAGATTTTATTAGGACACAGGTTAAAGTTATAATGCTAAGTATGATTGATTTACCTTTTTCCAATCTTCCTGTGTCCACATCACGTGCATTCTAGCGAAGTGCAGACGTGACTTTCTCATTTTGTCAGTCAGTACCGGAACCCTCTTCGCTACTTTATTTCGGCAACCAAATTCATTCAGACGATTTCTTATTGTTCGAGCGCATACTTTCACACCGGCGGCTTCCCATTGATGTTTAAGGTCCTTCGAAGTGTACATAGGATTCTTTTTTAAGATTCGTAGCAAGCAACGATCGTCTGTCCGAGTTGACTTTCTTCTCCGGCCGCAATGACCTCGCCTACGGGAGATTTTGAGCTGCTAGCAAGTTGCTGTTTGATACGATGAACACATGTAGCTCCAATTTCACAACGTCTTGCGATATCTCTGATCGATAACGAGCCATCTTGTTAACAGACTTTGCACCTGTGCACATTTTACTTCGCTGATGTCCTTGCCATGTCTAGTCATGACTTAAAACTGATATTGAGTAATCTTCGAAAGTCGCCACAAACAAATTGGGAACTTTCAAAACAATAACCATAGACAAGAGAGTGTCAATAACAGTCTAGACTCACATACAATCAGCGTAGGCTAAGACATTCATCGGCTGGAATCAACTGTCGCAAGCGCAGCACAAAAGTGTAGCGTAAACAATTCGAAGAAAATCGACCAGATAAAGGACAATTATAGTATTAAGATTATTCGAACTATCTAAATTATTTAATCATGAAAAATGTGAATATTCATGAGTGATTGCAGTCTCGTTGTCAATTGAAAGTCATTCTAGTGCAAACACACGGCATTCATTCTTATTCGTACAGTTGCAATATTCAAAATTCATTGGATATGACGCTGTCTGAAAATTTCTCAGTTTTAGCTACTGTTCCTATTAATTTTTCTCCTACTGTACATAAGGTATGAACACAAAAATTAGACTGTTCGTCCGTAGTAAACTTAGAGACAAATTAAATATGAGCGGTTGATCTTATCTTCAACATAGCACACGGTAACAACCTTCAGACTAAGTAATTTTTTGTTTCTAACTTTGCACATGTAGGCCTACATGTAACCAGTAGTCAATATTTCTACTTCAAAATCAATCAATTGGAGCAAAATTACGCAAGTCTAAACTTAGCTAATTGGTATAGCTTCTTCTCTAGTTGCTGTTCTGAGATAATGATCACCGGCAAAATTGCCCCGGGTGAGCGGCCAAATTACCCTGGCCCCCAGGGTAACTTGGCCGGTACCGGTAAATGTTTCAAATCTCATCGTGTCAGATAAGTTTTGCATGCATAACTGCATGAGTCGTTGTATAAGTGCACAATACCTAGTAGTTGTTGAAACTATGATTAATTGTTAAAGTGAAACCTTAATGTAGGCGTTGCACTCAATTCTAAAAAAGCGGCCAAATTGACCCGGTCTCCGCCTACATACTAAAAATACAGGACCATAATGTGCAAACACAAACTACCTACGCTCAGAAATGAAGTCCTTATCAGCTAAGGAAATTAATTGAACAAGATTCAACAAATAATCGAAAATTTCAAATAAATAACTGGCAGGTGGTAAAGTAGCCAGAACAGAAACAGCATTCCCCCTCTGAACAGCCATGCTGTCTCTGCATCAAAAAAATATGGATCTTGGATCCCCAGTGGCTGTTTCAACCCTCCTGCCAACCTCACGGATGAAGGATACAGCAGAAGGTCCCCCAGCTCAAAGTTTCAAAGCTCAAAAGTTTCAATACATATGAGAATGACTTCATAAGTTGGCGACAAATTCAAATATTTGGCAAGCTTTCGATGTTCAACTGCCGTCGCCGTCTTTCCTCAGACTAAAGCTGAGAAGTGGATTCCAAATAAGTGGGGAACAAGGTGTCACGGCTGGCAAAGTCCCATACAGCACATTTGCCAGCCCTCTCGAAAACATCGTTAAACCGTCTGGGCGTTTGTCATCTGCTCGTGAAACACCTGAAGGTTAAAGTATGACAGGGAAACTTCTTCTTCCCCCCCCCACACCCACAAACATGCGGATTACACACTTGAATGCCCGATCGTAACGCGCACGCTAATCATAATTGCTAATTAGTCAGTTTCATACCGAGTGATGGTATAGGTAACGCATTAAGCCAGACACTAGAATATTTGGATGACACGACAAGAGAGCGAGTTTTACCAGCGACAGTCCTAAAAGAATCAGTCATTTGTTGGTTTATATTATGCAAAATTTTAGAGGATGGATCTATTCTTATCAGAAAAGAAAACTGAGACGGAATATATAATATACAGAAAATCGACCATTAATAGTCACAGGTAGGTTTGCTGTGTAATAGCAACGTATTTAATCGATCTGACTGCTTGTTTCTAAACCCAAGCTTCAGTTATGGCTATTCTACGATAAACATTGACGGAGTGATAAATACTACGGCAATTTGACTGAATGAAGAATATTTATCTAGATTGAATGTTATTTTGCCGCATTCGATATAAAACAAAAAATATAGAACTATAGGACCTCGTACGGAAATATAGGAATATAGGTTATTTCATAAAATATAGGACAAATGTAGGAATATAGGATTGAGTGGACACCCTACATTTTCTTTGATAATTTCTTCATTTTCACATATCAACTTTATTAAGACATTCTTCATTGACACGTTTTGGTATGGTTTTGGTTTTGGTACGTTTTGGTTTTGGTCCAATTTGTTTTTCTGCGAAATTCTGGGCACTGATATTATATGAAGATTACAGAAAATAGCAATTCATATGAAATATCTATGCACAGACTGCAAATATCTGTGCATTGTCCTCCATCGTGTATTTCATTTCATTTTATTGTTAACCATTCCTTTTTGTTCATCGGCTCTCTGGATCTCTCACAAATCTCTCATCTGTCAAATTATGGCTTAAAGTTTGAAGGATTATCAATCTCTTTGTATACAGACCACAATGGGCACAGCATGAGCGATTATCATGTGGTCTGCGGTGTCATGTGCGGCGCTGTGTCCGTCAGTGAATTAAGAGTGAAAACTGTAGATTTCCATAGTGGAAACTTTTGTTGCTTTGCGTACAAACAGAAAACAAAAAAGAGCTAAGTTCATAGAAACAGATTATCTAAGTTGACTAGAATGGAAATTGACTCAAGTTCGCAGCACATCCAGGGGCAACTAAGATGGGGCATACAGAACCAATGAAAAACTTAGAGTGGATTGAGTGGACACCCTGGAATTGCTACTGTTTGTGAACAGGTGCAGGACAGGCGGTCCCGTCTGCAGATCAGAGATTAGAAATCTTCTGACCTCAACCGAGGGAAATGATGACTCGACAAATGCCTTAGTGTGGGAATAAGACAAATTTCAGGGCTGCCACTCATATCAAAAATAAAAACTGGAAAGTCAAATCGGAACGAGCCCCCTAAATGACGTTGTCGTGGGGCCCCTCAAAGTAGGAAACTTGCGATCATTCGATATTACACAACCCGATAAGTTTTGAAAGCGTTCAAGCAGAAGTTGGGTCTGTTCTAATAGTGATGATTCTGAATCCTCACAGCTACTTGAGTCCCTACATGTACGCCTATGGATGATTTTATTTAACTGTTTCATAGACAACAATCTTCATTTCGTTCAAAATTTTTACATTCAAATTCATTTTGCACTATTCTCGTGCAGTTTTCTCATTTTCTATTAATAGTGCCATGACGTCACACGGTGCAGGATCCCGTTTTTATTGTGAAGAATTCTCATGTAACCACTAGAAAATTGCTGTTCAGCTGTTCGACATTTGGAAGACTGCTTCAGTAGAGCGGTCTAGTCACAGCAAATATCTTCATACAAAATCCATGGTCAGCGCGGTCTAAATGCTTGGGCAGGCATTTCCGTAAGCCATTTTCTTTGGGAGAGCCATTATTCTTTCGAGGAATCGAGAATGTGTGGTAAAATCTTCCTTTCTATGCTGCATAAAATAACCGAATGTCATGAAGGATAGGAATATCTTCATGCAGGATGGACTGCCAGCGCACTACTGCAGACCCATCGCAAATTCTTTAAACAGCAATTTTCCTAAATCTTGGATTGACCGACATGGGAGCCTTTGGAATGGCTTATATTAATTATTGCGATATTTCAATTTTCGCTGGTGTCTTCGACGAAATTTAGCGGCTTTTGCAACAAGTGATCGTGCAAAATATTCTTTCGTCACTTCTTTGTGTTCCCGAAACTTTTTAGTATATTTTTCTTCCATTTTTTTGACGCCTTTTGAAAGACACGTTTTGGAGAGCATCAAAGCAATCAGAACTCAATTCATAATAGACTCCATAATTACGTACCACAAATTTTTCGTCAAGCATTCCCACCTAAATTCATTTCTTATTTCAAAACTTTGATTACTTGCGTTTCGTCCAGTTTCTATAAAATTGACGAAAGGATCACTGACTTCATTGAAGAAGAATCCCCTGCTCAAGAGTGAAGCGGATTTTTAGAAAGCATCTGGTTTGAATTTGATCAACCTTAAAAGTTGCAGGGTCTTTAAGGCAACCTAACAATCTGCGTAGCCCAGTTCACAATTCTAAAGGACCCTACATAATCTAAAAGGCCCCATACGCTCTTATCTTTAAGGGTGCCGTTCTCAATCCTATAGGCCCTCTACAAACTCAAGAGGTCTATTCATATCTAGAAAGAGCTCTTCAAAATTAAAACAGTTGCCGTTCACAAAATCTTATGGGTACCTTTCAAAATACGGCTCCATCACGATCTTAAAGGGGGTCCTTCGCAGGCTCAAAAGGCCCCCATCATCTTTAAGGGGACCCTCGCAGTATCAAAAGGGCCTCATCACGATCTTAAAGGGGCCCTTCGCAGTCTCAAAAGGGTCCCCTCACGATTTTAAAGGGCCCTTCGAAGTCTCAAAAGGGCCCCCACGACCATAAAGGGGACCCTTCGCAGTTTAAAAATGGCCCCTCGCGATCCTAAAAGGTACTTTCACAGTTTTGAAGGGTCCACTCAAAAGAGCCCCCTTCAAAATCCAAATTATTTGTTCCTTGGCAAAACATTTTCTCACTTCATAGCTTTTTCCAAAATAACCCGGAAATCCGGTTAAAACCGGAAGAGTGGCAGCCCTGAAATTTGAAGTTTGCAGTGAATGGATAGGCTGATTTTAATTATACTTACATATTCTTGGAGCTGATAACACCACCATTCTTTTAAACCTGAACTCGAAAACGCCAGTTGTAATACAGTTAATACAAGCCATCAATTTGTGTGCATTTGACCGCTAATAGTAGGTGAAAGTAGGCAGAAAACCAGGCAAAAGTGTTAATTTAGTAAAACTGTACTAAATTTTGTCGAAATTCGAAAAACAATAATTCATTTGAAAGCTTAACACAAGCCTGTACAACTGACCAGACACAACCTAAATGCTCTGCCAATTTGAAGTAGGCTACTATACGCAACCATTCACATGATATTTGAAATCGAATATCACAAATTTTTCGAAATTGAGCAATTTCATCATCAAAAATTCTCGTCAGCAATTTTTTGGTAAAACTCGTTAGTACTGTATCTTTTTGCACACTCAATGAATCCTAGAATGTTTGATGAAACTGAATGATAGCTAACACTGACAATTTTTATCAAAAAATTGTCATTTTATAATACTGCATCAAAAAAAAGTTTAATTTCTTTCACACGGCCTACTTACTACGACTGACCTATTCAGAAAAAAGTATCTGTGGAACATAAGGCTTCATGTGTTGCATCCTTAATCAAAATTACATTTGAAAGTAGGTCACCGTAACTTTTTTGTTAGCCGATTTGTACCGATATCATCAAATTTGATGAGCATTTTTGCGACGATGATAAAAAATTGTCATAGTGGAAAAAAGTGGAGTTTCTAGAAGACATTTTGTTAAAAAAAATATCGCCGTGAAACGCAAACACTCCGTCAATGAGTTGCTGCACAATTCATCATATTGCGACGTGCTCGAAAGCAACAAAAAACTCTTCCCACTGTGAGTAAACTCGTATCACTCAAATTTAATTTCAATCAATTTCTCTCTATTTTGACGCCAAATGTCTTGCGCCACTGCAATGTATTTTATTCGAAGGAACTATTAAGGTTGTTATGGGACACTTATTCAGGTTTATTTTCACATGCATGCTAGGCGATCCTGAAATCTAGCTTGTCGATCCTGAATCATGGTTCAACATAACCACGTCTAATTAAGCGATTTTTTTCTTAAGAGTTCTGCAACCAAATGCTTGATTGCCTCGATACAGCTACACAAGGTAGAAATTATTTAGTAGTTGATCAGAATCAATCATAGTGGATAAATAAATCGCAAGTTGATGTTAATCCTCATACGTAGGAATAGAAATCAAAGTATGACGCAAATTTCAACCCCATATATAAGCCAATGATTTAAACTTAAAACTTTTTCACAAGTCGCATCAGCGTAACCTCCTATCCCCAAAGGGTCGTTTATAATTTAAAGTCAAAAAGTAAAACACGCTTCTGTGAAAGTATTTGTCACTTTAGATGTCTCCTATTCAGGTATGGAAGATCGAGTATTGTGAAATCTGAAATATTGTGCCGTGATGGACACTGCTGCTAGACTTGACTG
The DNA here is from genome assembly GCA_907163375.1 of Prostheceraeus crozeri. Classification (NCBI taxonomy): domain Eukaryota; kingdom Metazoa; phylum Platyhelminthes; order Polycladida; family Euryleptidae; genus Prostheceraeus; species Prostheceraeus crozeri. Next base: position 22,439 of record CAJQUW010015337.1, on the reverse strand, counting down.
GACTTGACACACCTGACTGCATGTTGGGATGAGGGAATGCCAAGAGAATGCCAATGCACAAGTAAATATCTTGTTCACTGCACTCAAGGTCATCGGACATACATTTCGGATTACATTATTATGGCTAGACCAGACACAGCTGATTTCAGTGACCTTTAAGGCCGTTCAGTAGAAAAATTGAAATATTGTTTTTCCGTATAAACCTATATATAAGGGAATTTAAAATATCGATAACAATATCTTTCTCAGATCAGCTGATGAATTAATGCACGTTTTATCATTTGGAGTTGCTAGCTTAAACATTTTTTCTGGATATCAAGTTGTCACAATATTTATCTGTTGAACATTGTGGACTTATTTATACATGCAGCAGACGACTTTGCACCTGGATGATGAATGATTGTATTAGATGGACTAAATTACATGTCTTTTTACAAAGTGACAAGCAGATTTTAGATAATTGATCTTCTGAACACAACACACATCTCAGTCTGTGTCGAAATATTGAGCTTGGAAAGTCTTCCTAACTACATACATGGGTTGTGAATCGCGTGTTTTCAGTATAGTGTTGCGCAATGTTACTTCTCAGTGATTCTCGTTTCGTCTCAGAATGTGACCATGAGACCGCAGTCTTCTTCTTTGTAGAACATCGGAAATTCAATCCTAGTTCATCTTCTTTCTTAGATATCACTCCTGTGTCCATCGGCCAGCTTCACACCGCACATTCTTCTCACCATTGCCTTTTTCTGTTTTTTCAATCCATGATCTGGGGGCAAATCTTCGGTTTATGATCAGTAACAAGTGACCATGATTTCAATCCTTCGGTTTGATCAGCAACCACTTGTCAAGATATGACAGGTCAATCCTGTTGCAGACCACTGGGTAATGTGGAGCTGTGATAGGTCGGAAAGTGGTGCAAAGTATAGTGAAACAAACCATTGGTAAATTCTACAGGAGATTCTTCCGTCATAGATTTTCATTTCGATTTTCTGCTAATACAGCTTCTATGTTTTGCGAATCATTGTAATATTCATTATGATTCCAAAGAATAAATGTGATATTAAGTTTTTAGTCAGAAAAGTCTTAACTGAAGAGCATCGGTGCTTCTAAAAGCAGCAATGAATTTGTCTGAATTCGCTGTCTTCGATCATAGAAATCTGCAACATGCGATCTTCATGATTAGGATAGGCAGTGTAATCGCAGACTATCTTGTAGACTAGTCAGACTAGTCCCAAAAAATAACAACATTATCATATGCTACAGAAAGTTCGAAGCTGCGGGGAATCGAAAAAATGGAAGCCTCCTGTTTTTTTGAGGAGGCCAAACGCCCTACTAAAGGAACACGAGTGAATGCATTGAATAGCTTGCATACAGAATTGGCGGGATTTGACAGTGGGAACAGATGACCAATATTTACCGAACACAACGTTTATGAATAGCCATAAGATGACATTGGTAAGAATACCTAGAAAAAAATCGCAAGGAATAAGGCCTTGCAATCTCGATGTCAGTCCACTTTACTCGTCCATTCTAGCAATCCAAAGTACCGTTACTAAATTTCTTATTCAAAGAACTCTGACTGTAGAGAGATGGCGCACTGTCTTGCATTCAAACAACACCATCCAAAATGCACTATTTTTACAGTAGGAACACAATAATATTATTGATCAGTTCAAAATAATTGGCCCCATTTAGAGGATTATAAGAGAAAACGAGCTTGTAAAAGAACAAAAATTGAGATTCCACCGTGATCATTTAGAATCTTTTGCTGTGGTGAATTGCGCCTCCTAATAAATTCAGTTATGCTCATCCACGTTACCTTTCAAAATAAATTTGACCACATCTGTCAAAAGAATGAGTTCCTGTCCGTTTTTGTGTACATGCTGTGTATGCTTCATGAACCAATAAGCGAACCAAGGATCGTAAGTTTCTGTTTTCCGTCTTTTCCGGTTTTTTTTGCGAAATTATTCTATACATAAATATTTCAAATTTATGCATCCAAACCCCGGTTTTTCCCGATTTTCCGCGTTTTTCTTAGTTGAATTGCGATCCCTGCAGCGAACTGTTTTTCGCTTTCATGTAAGTCTCGGTCTTCCTGGCCTATATCAATCCAGCACTGATCCAGACTCATGAAATTTCTTTGCTGAAAAGTCACTGTATTACCAAAGAACTGTTAGGTGCATGTACTTGTAGAGTGCACACTCACTTAGCAAGTACCAATGAGAAAATCTCAATTACGTAGATGAATATTTTTCCAATTGTGTGTAGAAAAAGATGACTGAAACATGCAAAAAGTTCAAACATGCAAAATATAGCAGCTTGTGATGTTTCTTAAACGTTGCCTGTTTTCCACCACTGACGAGAGAATCTATTGCGGCATCTTTTAATCGAATAATAAATACTTAACATGAAATACAGAAGATTTATTTACAAATTTTTTTTGTAAAAGGACGTTTCACACGTTCTATTAACATGTATATCCCCTGCATGTGTTCCATCAATACATGTCTTCTATTGAAGTATGCTGTTCACATTTCATAAGAGAATGAAGTTTTCTCATAAATTATGCCTTAAAACAGAAACAATAAATGTTGAGTATCATACTTCAAGCGAGGCTGGCTGTCCGCATTTGTTTCGCAGTGAAATTCTCGAAGACCAAAGATTCCACTTTCTAAAAACTATGTAGGCAAGATAAATTCTTGACTCTGCATTTCATATTATTGTAAATATCATTGATGCATCATTCACTTTTTAATTGAATGCCTTCTACTTCTACTAATACTGATAATGCAAGCATGATAGGTAAAAATTCTTCCGTCTTAAATGCGTGATTATAACAGGTGAAAGCTTATTACTGATCAAGTCGAAGAATTCAATCAGTTGTCATACCACTAGTTACTGGTCAAAATTTACTAATCAAAATGAACTTGTCAACTTGTCAACTGATCATTTCGAAGAATTGAAATCACTTGTTACTTGTCACTTGTCACTACTCATAGCGCATGATAAGTGACCGAAGAATTGCCCCCTGATCACTTTCACGGCCCATGTCCTGTAGATTCTAAGACCTACCAGAAGCACAGTTTCATTATTTATTTTCAACTTTAAATCGTATTTTTGAGGCTTATACTTAACAGACACTTTGTAAGACGATTCATATAAAGCTAGCTGTTCATGCCTATTGGTGTTGTACGGGCTGTTAAGTATTCATCAGAAATAAATCATTGACTGAAATTTTCCGAGAAAAAAAATCAGAATTTCTGACGTATAGAGAAAATCAAAGAAACAGCATATCTTACACAGCATCGAGAAAACTATACTATATGATCAAGCTATCATGTGAATTTGATCTAAGTGAGGTGTAGATGTCAGGGTGACAATCTAGGTGAAGTTATTGTTGTCAAAAGCCTCATCAACTCGAATCAATCACTGCACCCACCAAACAGCCACCTTTTTACTGCGGTTGATGGATTCGAACCACCGGTTGTGAAAGAATCAGTTGATAGGGTATTGTGTACATTAAATTTGGTGATTCTGCTATTTCTTCATTTACTTCGTGCAGCAGATCTGTCAATTCTTATGTAATTTAAGCGAAGTAAATGCACATTTCTCTGCCAAATTATTTGCACTGACAGCAAAAATATATAACTCTTTACTAAATTTAAATGAGGTTGTTGGGTAGCATAGTCTAGTCAGCTTTAAATCTAAACTATTAAACATGGCGTTTAGATTTTATATATGCAACTTAGAACAGGCATCTTATATATATACTATTAAAATATTTATGTAATTAAGAATCATGTTGATGCTCTTTTGTTGTATTGCTTCTCTTGTGTCAGTGGATTTGTGTCGTTGAAATACTACACTCCGGTGCTATAGGAGTTCGCATACATTCCCTGACTCTAGAAGAGCTACGCAGCGTCAGACATGTAAAAGTGGTAATTTTTGTAACATTTTTGTAGATCTGCGTTCGGAGATATTCTTAGCGAAATTGTAATCTCGAGGTAATTTCATTATACTCATGTAATTACTTCATCAATGGACATCCTGGAATATACATGGATTTAGAATACTTCCGTACTTGGAATATTCATATCCGATAATTGATTAAGTAGGCCATCCTAATTGATAAATCCTCTAACGTTCCATGCAACAGCTTTTCTACAAACCCGAAAATTGAGTCCAAATATGAATAATTTTCGAACTTTTGTGCGACAACCAAGAAGTGCCACTGTAAATTTCCATGGTAATTAACTTAATTTCATTCTAAGTTAAACATACTTTCAGAACCTTGTCAGAAAATATCCATTCTGTTTGATATTTGCACGTGCTATGCTACTCAAATATGAACACGCCTACATTGCACATTGTCTAGGCGCCTTTTCCAAATCCGGCGGGATTTCCAGCATCTGAAATGCTGTTAATTTACCCGCTGCCGTTATCTATCGTTCTTCTAAGGAGCTCCATTATATATATATATATATATATATATAAATATATAATATATATATATCAATATATCATCTATATATCATACATACATCTACATCATACATGCATACTACATCATCATACATCTACATATCATATATATCATATATATCATATATATATATATATATATCATATATTCTTATTTATGATTTTATTTATCTCCAGTATGTACCTAGCTTAAAATACATCATGCATTGCTACATCAATGCACACCGTGTAATCTACATGTATATGTAGGCTCTATATGGAATGGATGTTGTTGCTGTATGTAGGCTGCATCTAATTTGTCGTTCATGTGATGACCACAGCCGGATTTTTTCCCTATAAGCATTAAGCTCTTGAAGGCCACTTATACGAAGAAATGACTGAAACGCTTGTTGCGCTGCGGTGTGAAATAAATGTAAATAGACTGTCGCTTCAGGGAAATTGATTGAATAGTTTTTACTACGTCTCATGTACTCCCTTCGATTTTTTACTATCGATGGCCTTTATTAAATGACGTGATAGCTAGGTAATACGCTCTATATGAGAAATTTAGCGATAAAATATAAATCAACTCTGGTCTATTTACCCTATCCATGCGTTCGAGGGGGTTCGGCTCCGTGTCGCATTTTTGCATTTGAACTTCGTAAGAAAATATAACCGCCCAACCTATTGAGGCGGATTACGTGTTAGAAAATACAAGGAAATTAGAAGGAGCATTAGGAGTTATATTTTACCTTATGGTCATAATGATCCAAGGTCATATTTACTGTTATGTTGTCGAGTGAATTGATATTGTAACTGTTCTGTCAGAAAAAAAGTTTTAGGAAATTTTCACGAAACACACGTCAAACGTCGGAGTTGTTTGCTGCAGTCCATGTCAATCGATCCGACGTTGTGAATAGAATTTGAAAACTGACGCTGATGTTGTTTTCGACGTTATAATTTCATTTTTTATCACATGAGTTAAGACAAGAAACACATAGCCTACATGCGCAAATTGGCATCTTGGATTCTCAGGTTATTATCGAGTACACGGTTGCACACGTATTCTTGCTCACATCACCATCGATTTCGTCAGTTGCGAAGGGTGCTTGTCAATCCTCATTGGCTGCCGGTGACGCTTAGAGAAAATGAAAATTACAAGGCGGTGTGGTCGATCCGCTGATATATGTCTACATGTCAGTAATTATATTGCTACCAAACCTGAGTAAATCAGTCTGTGGTTAATTAAACCTGAAATTAAGGACAAATGGTATGTAAGGTAACATATCTTTCAAATGTGGGTTTTAAAACGTTCAATTCTATCTATGGCATCGGAAATCAGCACTAGGGTCCATAAGCATATTAGGTAGCAAAGAGTAGAGTAGTAGGTAGAGTGGTAACTCCGTATTTATTAAATCCCCAATCTGCATACACTTTCGATTTTATTAAATGAACTCGAGGGGGATGTACATGTAGTTGGCAATTGTTTCCAAATGTGAGATATGCAAATTTCTGCAGTTTTGAAGAAATTGCCACGGAATTGAGTGATCATGATTGTAGTGCAGAAGGAATCATGGTATTTTACAGATTCTCAGTGTCATGACAGCCTTGGAGATTTAATGCTTGTTAAATTAGAAACTCGATATGTTCCCATTACTTTCAGGCCAAAATAAAAAGTTTTTTCATATGCGTGATCATAGCACAGGCAGCGTGCCACTGGCAGAGCAAAATCACATTATCAAAGACAATGATTTCAATTAGCTTTGAAAGATGTAAATGAGTCCGGTTCACATCACTATTCAGATTCAAGAAATGAAACATGAATTTAGTGAATTATAAAATCATGCCGGTGAAAATAGAATTAAAAACTTGAAATTTCAGCCAATAAAGCACGAATAATATCGCGACTTTTGCATGAAGACTTCCATTATACTGTACTATAATTCATGAAATTCCCTTGATAATCAGCTTGATTTCCGCTTATTTGGGATGCTTTTCAGCAAATATTCATTCCTCTTGATATCCAACTAATTTCGTACTACTTACATAGGAGAGTCATCTCGGTAGTATTATAAGTTGCAAAATTTTGACTTTTTTCAAAAGTGCTCAAATAATTTTTTGAACCTCGGGAACGCAATTTCCGCAAAAAACTGAATCTTTTGATCATTGAATAATGTAATCCGATGTATATGCCCAAGAGAATCTTCCATATAGTAAACATATTAGGTAGAGTGGTAACTCCGCATTTCTTAAATCCCTAATGTGTATACACTTTCGAATTTATTAAATGAACTCAAATGACATACAGTCGGAATTTGTTCCAGATGTGACATGCACATTTATGCAGTTTTGAAGAAATTACAACGGATTGATGATCATGATAGCATAAAGCAGAAGGAAATTATATTATTTTACAGATCCTCCGTGTCATGACAGCCTTGGAGAGGTAATGTTTCCAAAATAAGCAACTCGGTGACCTGCTATTGCTTTCATGCTGAACCTCAAGAGAATCTTCTTAAGCGTGATCATAAGCAACCTGCCACTGGTAGAGAAAAATCTAGATTCAAAGGCAATGATTTCAATTAACTTTGAAAGATGTATATGGGTCCACATCATTATGCAGATTAAAGAAATGAGACATGAATTTATAGTGAATCATGAAATCATGCCGGTGAAAATTGAATTAAAAATTTCAGACAAGAAAACACAGATAAGATCGCGACTTTTTCATGAAGACTTCCATTATGCCGTTCATCAGATTTCCTTGGTAATCAGCTTAATTGCCGCTTAGTTAGGATGCTTATTAGCAAATAGTCATTCCTATTGATATCCAACTTGTTTCATACTACTTATATAGGAGAGTCATCTCGGTAGTATTTAAATATGCAAAATTTTGACATTTTTGAAACTGCTCAAATAATTTTTTTGGACCACGGGAGCGCAATCTCCGCAAAAAACTAAATCTTTTCATATAAAAATTTTCACTGTATACAGATACTTTTTGAGTCGACACTCTACCTATATATCTCTACTCCAGTGGCGTCATCTCCATGCCTGCGAGGCCTTCGCTGCATACCCAAAAATAATTATTTACGTTCATAAAACTTAATTGCAAATAGTTTTGATTTTTTGTGTTTGAGAGCATCTTTACGTTTACACCTTTGCACACACTTTACAGTTTCAAGTCACTACTCTCAAATACGTTCCGAGCGCCAGCGCTCAGCTGTGAACTGCAGGGATCTTCAAGCAATCACACAATGCGCTGGGAATGTGTTCACAGCAAATCATAGAGATTTGTGTGTTTGTGTGACATGTGGAGCGTGTGCGCTTAGCTCGATCGTCTTCTCCCGATAGAAACAAAGAAGCAATTACATTGCAACAATGTAAGATTATTAGCAAATATATTAGTATGTTTATCAGCAAATAGTCATTCCTATTGATATCCAACTTGTTTCATGCTACTTATATAGGAGAGTCATCTCGGTAGTATTTAAATATGCAAAATTTTGACATTTTTGAAACTGCTCAAATAATTTTTTGGACCACGGGAGCGTAATCTCCGCAAGAAACTGAATCTTTCATATAAAAATTTACAGATACTTTTTTGAGGCGACACCATTGAGTAGGGCAGTGGCGTCGCGTGCTCCCAGACCATAGGCCTTCGCTCCAAAGTGGATTCCTATATTTCTGCAGCAGACAACATGAACTGCATAAAATAATTAATTTGACGCAATCTTAATTTCAGTGAATTTTCAAACACTTGTACAAGTACATGAACATTCAAGTCATGTTGGCATCCATGACTACAGAATGAAATGAAATGATGTGAGAAATAGATACCGATATTTAAATGAAAGGTACATTGAAGTCCTTAGACTACCCAATATAGACTATTCTGCATGTGAATTGTGACTTGTGATTCACCATATGTCCCATGTGACAGCCTCTTTTTCTGAACAGCCTCATAAGCATGCAATCCTAACCTGACTTCTCTTGTTTTCCAAAGATTTTAAACGTCAAATGACAATGTGATGTTGATTTCTCACATGACGTTTGATCACCTTGGTGAGATTACTATAGAGAACATTCACTCTCGTGGAAGCTCTCGCCAACGCAAGACTCTGTTGTGTTTATTATAGCCTGTCAATCACTTACATGTTTCAAATTTAGGGCTGCTAAAATGTTTTTTTTTTGGTGCTTCTCCTGATATTCTATCCCTTGAGAGTGGTTTAGTTTTTATTTCAATGCCATGAACTTCGTGTACGATGGGTAGAGTTTTCTGCATAATCCCTCGGACGACAGGCCGGTGTAGAAAATAACCACTGTTGAAATCGCCGCCATAAACATATATCAGAATATTTCTTGAATCATTATCTCTGACTGAATCACTTCATAGCTATCTCCTTTCTGCGGCTTCTAACCTTCCGATCTGACATTCAGCCATTGGTGAACGCAGACACGACGATTCAACGCATCATCATCTTCTCCAAAATTTGGCGAAGCCACGAATGGGGAAAATTTGCGTGTCTCTATATCTGAATCTAGGAATTTATAAATAGATATTTTCTTACATTGTTGCAATGTAATTGCTTCTTCGTTTCTATCGGGAGAAGACGATCGAGCTAAGCGCACACGCTCCACATGTCACACAAACACACAAATCTCTATGATTTGCTGTGAACACATTCCCAGCGCATTGTGTGATTGCTTGAAGATCCCTGCAGTTCACAACTGAGCGCTGGCGCTCGGAACGTATTTGAGACTAGTGACTTGAAACTGTAAAGTGTGTGCAAAGGTGTAAACGTAAAGATGTTCTCAAACACAAAAAATCAAAACTATTTGCACTTAAGTTTTATGAACGTAAATAATTATTTTTGGGTATGCGGCGAAGGCCTCGCAGGCATGGAGATGACGCCACTGGAGTAGAGATATATAGGTAGAGTGTCGACTCAAAAAAGTATCTGTATACAGTGAAAATTTTTATATGAAAATATTTAGTTTTTTTGCGGAGATAACGCTCCCGTGGTCCAAAAAATTATTTGAGCAGTTTCAAAAATGTCAAAATTTTGCATATTTAAATACTACCGAGATGACTCTCCTATATAAGTAGTATGAAACAAGTTGGATATCAATAGGAATGACTATTTGCTAATAAGCATCCTAACTAAGCGGCAATTAAGCTGATTACCAAGGAAATCTGATGAACGGCATAATGGAAGTCTTCATGAAAAAGTCGCGATCTTATCTGTGTTTTCTTGTCTGAAATTTTTAATTCAATTTTCACCGGCATGATTTCATGATTCACTATAAATTTATGTCTCATTTCTTTAATCTGCATAATGATATGGACCCATTTACTTATTTCAACGTTAATTGAAATCATTGTCCTTGATTATGTGATTTTGCTCTGCCAGTAGCACGCTGCCTGTGACATGATCACGCTTTAAAAAATATTCTTGATGTTGAGCATGTAAATAATAGGAACATATCGAATTACTAATTTAACAAACATTAAATCTCCAAGGCTGTCATGACACTGAGAATCTGTGAAATGCCATAATTCCTTCTGCATTACTGTCATGATCATTCAATTCCACTGCAATTTTCTCAAAACTGCAAAAATTTGCATCTCTCCACATTTGTTGACAATGCCTCGTGTAACTCCCATGAGTTCATTTAATAAAATCGAAAGTGTATACACACATAGAGTAAATATGTTGGGTAGTGTGGTAACTCCGCATTTATTAAATCCCTAATGTGTATACACTTTCGAATTTATTAAATGAACTCAAATGACATACAGTCGGAATTTGTTCCAGATGTGACATGCACATTTATGCAGTTTTGAAGAAATTACAACGGGTTGATGATCATGATAGCATAAAGCAGAAGGAAATGATATTATTTTACAGATAGTCCGTGCCTGACAGACTTGGTGAGGTTATGTTTGCTAAATTGGCAACTCGATCACCTGCGCTATTGCTTTCATGCTGAACCTCAAGAGAATTTTCTTAAGCGTGATCACAAGCAACCTGCCACTGGTAGAGAAAAATCTAGATTCAAAGGCAATGATTTCAATTGACTTTGAAAGATGTATATGGGTCCACATCACTATTCAGATTCAGGAACTGAAACATGACTTTAGTGAATCATAAAATCAAGGCGGTGAAAAAATTGAATTGAAAACTTGACATTTCAGCCAATAAAGCACGGATAATGTCGCGACTTTTTCATGAAGACTTCCATTATGCCGTTCATCAGATTTCCTTGGTAATCAGCTTAATTGCCGCTTAGTTAGGATGTTTATTAGCAAATAGTCATTCCTATTGATATCCAACTTGTTTCATACTACTTATATAGGAGAGTCATCTCGGTAGTATATAAATTGTCAAAATTTTGACATTTTTGAAACTGCTCAAATAATTTTTTGGACCACGGGAACGTAATCTCCGCAAAAACTGAATCTTTTCATATAAAAATTTTCACTGTATACAGATAATTTTTTTAGTCGACACTCCCTACTCTATGTATACACATTGGGGATTTAATAAATGCGGAGTTACCACTCTACCTAATATATTTACCAAAGATATTTAATTGTTTAAAAGGGCTAGATGAGAGATAGATGCCTAAATTTGAACCCATTTTAGTAAGGTCCTTATCGTGGCAAAAAAGCATTACGGGAATGTGCGAAATTGCTGTTTTGTCGGCTGTACGGTGTGCAATGCGACAAAAAGCCTTGGAAATGGCACATGATGTAAAGTACAATTCACTGATACTACATGATAAGTTTCAAGAATATTCGTTCTGTAGTTTCTCTGAAAAAATTGTTATAAAGATGAGAGCGGTGATACAGCAATTTAGTGCAGTACTATCAATTTGGAAGAATAAATATTCACATGAAGACTGATGAGTATTGATAAACACACAACTCCCTCTGTAGGATTCATGACTATTAACAAATTCAGTGAGAATCCGAATATTATACTGAGCAATTGGCTATTAATAAGGGTAAACCATGTCAACAACGCTCTTCGAGTTATTCACCAGGCTGAAACTACAACATGGATCTATGTATTGCAAATAATTAACAGAGGTTTAGGTCCAAGTGGAATCGTCAACGTCAAAGATGTTGTCAATCTGCATTGTATAACATGCGTAATATATGTTGTTTGTTTTTATTTGCTTAAGCCAACTTTATATCAAATTTTCTGATAATTTATATATATTTTTTCTGTTGTATCAGGTACTTTCTTATCTCAAAATTACATTTACACATTAGATTATTGCCAAGCTTGGCAATCGCGTTTGGCATGGCCGGGCAACGGTGGGCACAGCAACGATGTACATGTATAGCCAGGCTTCGTACTTGTTACAAAGAAACATCTGCATGATCAAAAGTAAAGACGCGGCTCATTTTTCGGTTCATAAAAGTCATTTAGTCATCCATTAGGTGAATTATAAGTGAACTTCACTCTGCTTTTATCTAAGAATGAAAGAATTGGTCTTCATTTGTGCTATTCCTAATCCTATATAACATGCGCTCTTCAGATTTAATAATCAACTCACATAAAATAATGCAATGAAGTATAATTGAAAGAACTGTATCAACAGGGTGCTCTTATTTACAGTTGGGTTTCGCAAGACATCTGAAAAAGTAGAATAGACTATTATTTGTTGCAATTTGGACGCTGTTTTCAGACATATATAAAAATTCCTTGATTTATTATTAAAATGCGTTTTGGTTCTGTAATTACTAAAAAGAGGTAATGAAAAGGAATATTTGTTGCTCGCCTACAAATATTTTCAAATTCATGCAACATCAGCTGATTTTCACTGGTTTCGTTGCACACATGGTAAAAACACGTAGACTGTTTTCTATCTAGCCCTTTATAATATTAAGTATCTTTGATATTTACTCTATGGTCGACACTCTACCTATATGGAATCTTCTTAAGCGCGATTAGTGATGCAAATGGAAAATTTTCCAATTGAAAATTTTGAAAATTTGTTTCGGTGATTGACGTTTTTGCCTTTGTTTTTGGAGACTTGTTGCAGTCGTTTGAAAAGACTGTAATATTCAAAGACCGAAAACTTCTCTACATCCCTGTATGTAGTGATGAAAATTTTCCGGAAAATTATGAAAAAAATTGGAAAATTTTGATTTTTTGATAGGTCCTATCATTTGAGAGCTTCCACTATAGTTCCGAGGCAGCTGCATACCAATAAATTGGGTCTAAAGCATTTGATTTCATCATTAGTTCGATTAAAGCGATCGTAGCAATACGAGTTACGTCCACGGATTTTTTAACATTCCTTTGCCACCAGTGGCTTGTACTAAATTGTTAGCATTTTCAATTATCATGCAGACTACGTTTGGCATAACGTGAATCTTGCTTTACAAAAGGGGTATAATTTCATGCAATGTGAAAGATCCGGAGCAAAAATAATGTGCTTCATTTTGGAGTTTGCTAATTGTTAGCTTGAAAGTTATAAGCTTTATTATGCAGCGACGCAGCGTTGATCATAGTGATGCAAAGTCTCCATGTGTTGATGAACATGTGATGAAGTATAAGCACACAGTCCACGCAGCATTCATGAGCGACCATATTGGAAGATATAGAGACTGTGAACTCGTGAAATATTTGGAAACTAAAGATATCTGTGATGAGTATGGTACCTTCAAACTTTTGGTGCATTGTCCGATATCTTCGTTGAGGATACACATCCTCCATTTCTAGATCAGATGGTTCAGATAGTTCCAAATCGATTTCAGATCTGCCCAAATGAATTTCAGATATGATCCAAATGAATTGGAGATCTCCAGTTGAATTGAAGATCTTTTCAAAGTTGAGCTTGTGACAGATATCCGAAATTCAGCTAGAGAAATCTGAAATCCATCTTATGTCTGAAATTCATTTGGAAAGATCTGAAATAGACATGGAAAAGGTGCAGTTGGTGCCAAAAGTTAACATAAAGGGATGATAGAGAAGTTTTCGGACTTTGAATATATTACGCAGTCTTTTCAAACTACTATAATAAGTCTCCAAAACAAAGGAAAAAACGTCAATCACCGAAAAATAAATTTAAAAGTTTTCCAATGGAAAATTTTGAAAAAATTGGAAAATTTTCCATTTGCATCACTACCTGTATGTGAACTTTTGGAACCAACTGCACCCGCCATGTCTATTTCAGATCTTTCCGACTGAATATCAGACATTAAATGGATTTCAGATTTCTCTAATTGAATTTCAGATATGTCAGAAACTCAACTTTGAAAGGATCTTAGATTCAACTGGAGAATCTCCAATTCATCTGGAAAAGTCTGAAATTCATTTAAGTAGATCTGAAATCGATTTGGAACTATCTGAACCATCTGAGCTAGAAATGGAAGATGTGTATTTTGTCCTCCACGAAGATGTCAGACAATACGCCAGAAGTTAGAAGCCATCATATAGATATTCTTCTACTCATCACAGATATCTTGAGTTTCCAAATATCTCACGAGTTTACAGTCTTTATCTGCCAATATATGGTCGCTCATCTATAATGCTGTGTTGGACTGTTTGCTTGTGCTTATGTTCATCAACACATCCCTAGTCGCCCGTCCATGGATATTTATGGATGATTTCATGCATGTATCAGAGATTAATCATGCATGAGAATGCATGATTCATGCATTCCCATGCATGAATATTATCCATGATTTATCCATTAAGTATCAATGATTTATCAATGTGACATTTGATGTTGCTCAAAAAATCATGCATGATTTTACGATGCACTTGATGAAGTTGACCATGGTCCCCAGGAAGGTGGAATGCGCTTTTAAACAGCACGATCGATACAGAACTGAATTCTCCAACTGAGTGTGGAATAGACCAGTTCGTGTTAGAAATATGCAATGATTCATTGCACTTGCCGACTGGGGTGCTCGTAATCACAAATGGGTTCTTCACATATTTCTATTCAATTCATTTCTGGATCGATCATGCGGTTCAAAAAATGAATTTGACCAACCTGACGCGCCATTACGTTTTCATCAATTGCATGGTAAATTATATCTGATTTGCATGCTATAACTACCTGAAATTCACATATTAAGGAAATAATACATAGCTCATTATGGCATGAATAGATTTTATCTATAACCAAAAAACAATTAATCAGTACAAACATGGAGGCTAAAAAACATAACCAAAAAAGTTCACTTCATATAACGAACTTGTTCGCTAGTCTTTCTCTTTACAAACATTGAGATTCTTCTGAAGTTGGATAATAAAAGCTAAATTAAGTTGCATAAAAGAAAAACAGAACAAACCTTCAAAAGAGTCAATTCAAAAAATTAAAATTGAATTGTTTTACATACTTTTATCCCAGGCACAGCCGCAGCAGCCAATTCAAAGTTCTGGGGTTTACTCTAACAAAATTTGTAACTTAATTAAAAACAGAAATAAATTCAGTATCCAACAGAAAAATTACATCTAATTCGCCTTTAAGAGACCTGTTAGCTGGCCTCTAGGATTCTATGAACTGGAATTACACACGGAAATGATAGATACGCTAAGACACATGCGTGTATTATGAAGTTGATATAATCTCACTGTATAATCCATGTTATACTGGGTCAAATATACATATATATGAAATGCAATACATTCATAGACGACTAATTCACGAAGCATTCACGATAATCATGGTGACATAACGTTAGGACATTGCAAGACTTGAAAAATGCATATACACGATAGATGTAATGATTCTCAGTAAGTCATCGGTATAATTTGGCATCATAAACAGAAGTGTGTTGCATTAAGTCATTGTGAAAAGAAACACGTTGTTGCACTTCTACTGATAAAAAGACGATAATATCAAGTTAATAAGGCAAGTCAATCGACCGCGCTTCGAGCCACTGACACTTCAAGGGGCCATATATGTATAGAAATAAAACGATAACCACGTTTGATGTCGAAGATTCTGACACACAAGTATGACATGCATAAACTCAATGGATTCCAAAAACACAAAGATTATTTCGCAGTATTCATCCCATACAATTCGCACATATAATATTGAAATACAATATCAAATACAATATTGAAAGATCAACCACAGATAATCAATCCAATTGCACACATTGACACAGTGATCAGCAACGAGTACCGAAAGTTATCGAGGACAAAGGAAGTAAAGCATCAAATGTGGAGATCACCACGAGCATTAACCACCTGCAACGAAACAAAAATTATGTTATTCTAAAACCATTGTAGGGCTGTTTGAAATTGACGTCAAATAGGAGGCGGAGGGGCTTACTCAAACTTGACATTTGATGGTTGACTTTTACTGATTAAGTCACCTATTATGAATACATGATAGCAACTGTTATACCAGATTTTCCAAAAATTCACACTTGTCTCTTTCATATTTCGGGACACGCGCGGATCATTAGACAGATTCTTTATTGATTTAAGATGACCAAATTGTAGCTGAATAGAATCTCATTTTCAAATAATCATTTAATTGTTCCTCATAAACAGCCTACTGTTTTAAAAAATCGAAAATAGCCGATGCTGTTTGTGTTGAAAATATATTCTCAAACTTTCGTCGTCCCCTGACGCGGTCTGAGACAGACGTTAGTTTTGGAATATATTTTCAACAGCATCGGCAATTTTCGATTACTTAAAGTGATCATTTATTTCCATTCTTATTTCTAGTTCATTACATAATCACGTGCTTTATATCTATCAATATTCGATAAACTCCTTTTATATCATCTACATCGTACAATAAATGATGAAAGTCATGTAACGACTTAGAATTTCTGAGCTGCAGAGAAAAGAGAATGACCTAGTCCCATTCTCAAACAGCCACAAATTTTGAAAATGATTCCTCTTTTAAAATACATACTTTAATATACAAGTAGAGAATGAGCTGCCAAACTCAGAAGCACCAATTATAACTTTCAATGGAATAGGAAAAACATGTGTATCCGGGAAAGCGACCACCTTCAACGTCAATCCACACGAAAATGCCTGTTAAATGATCATGATAATTGCAACTTACCAGGAATAACGAGACCACTTTAAATGAGCTGCAGAAAAGCCCCAAACATCCAATGGAATTGAGAGAATACGTGTAATGGGAAAACAATTCCATCTACAAAGAAGGGATTAAGTACAGACTGATCAATATAATAGCTTTACATTAACAGAACGACTATTACACAATTAAATCAAAAATTCCAATGAAAAAAATACATGCACTTAAGTTTTTCACTTTTATCCATAGATCTGCCATTTAATATTACGTGCAATTATATACAGATTTAGATAATTCTATATATAACAAAACTATCAACCGAACTTTTGATATGGCATATTTGAATAAGTTAGCATTGCTCAGTTAATATCGTTTGAGTAGCAATCCCGTCCCAAAAGGAAGTGCAAAATGAGGATCAATGAGTCATCATGCTGACTCAGCCCCCCACCCCTCTGGAAGGAAAGTGAGGGAGTTCACCAAGGATGTGCTGGGAGGATTGGGTCCGAGAGGAAGAAACTGATCCCTCCCCCCCCTGGAAGGAAGGAAGGAAGGAGGAACTGTGAGGCAAGGGGTGGAACGGCAGAGTTGGAAAAAGGCGGGTTTTGGTGGTTTTGGGATGATAAAAGGTCGGAATTCGGCATGAAGGAGGTCCCGGATGGGAAAACGGAGGGCAGATTCGGAATCTACGTGAAATTTTGGGCTAGAAAGGTTGTTTCCAGCTCAATCATAGAGAAAAAATTTTGAGGACGTCCCCCCCTCTGGAACGAGACTTCCAACTTTGGTTCTAGAGATCGTAGAAAATCGTGTGATAGCTCATTTGAAAGCTAAGAGTGAGAAAAATGCAGTGGAAAGCTCAGTTTGGTCCTATCTTCCTGGGGTTAAAGAGGAAAATGGCAGGAAAACGTCATAGTTGGAAAAGGCAGGTTTTGGATGTTTTGGAATGAGAAAGTCCCTTTTTCGACATGAAGGAGTGCTCGGACGGGAAAACGGAGTGCAAATTCGGACGTTTTGGACAATTTTGGGTCTAGGAACTTCTTTCCAGCTCAATCGGAGAGAAAAACTTCTGACCTCCCCCCCTCTGGAACGAGACTTCCAACCTTGGTTCTAGAGATCGTAGAAAGTCGTGTGATGGCTCATTTGAAAGCTAAGAGTGAGAAAAATGCAGTGTAAAGCTCAGTTTGGTCCTATCTTCCTGGGGCTAAAGAGGGAAATGGCAGGAAAACGTCATAGTTGGAAAAGATAGGTTTTGGATGTTTTGGGATGAGAAAGTCCCTTTTTCGACATGAAGGAGTGCTCGGACGGGAAAACGGAGTGCAAATTCGGACATTTTGGCCAATTTTGGGACTAGAAACTTCTTTCCAGCTCAATCGGAGAGAAAAAGTTCTGACCTCCCCCCTCTGGAACGAGACTTCCAACCTTGGTTCTAGAGATCGTAGAAAGTCGTGCAATAGCTCATTTGAAAGCTAAGAGTGAGAAAAATTCAGTGAAAGAAACGGATTGTTCATATCTTCCTTCGTTTAGATGTGAGACGCCATTGAAAATTTTGGACATTGGCGAAAAAACGACAGTTAGAATTTTTACGAAAATGGCTCTAGCGGGTAAACGAAGCCTCGGACGGGAAAACAGAGACCAGATTTGGAATCAGCGTGCCATTCTGCATCAAGAGACTGAGTTTTAAGTCAATAGGAGCACTAGAACAGGAGATAGACGTGTTTAAGGTTTTTGGATGATGGATATTACGTCATCAGCTGATCGCCACAAACTATATAAGTGGAAACTCTGCTTGTGGAAATCAATCTCCTCCCGACTGGGTTGGGGTAGGTGAGCTCCGAGCTCTGATGATAGCATCGGACATTCCAAATTTTCGTGTTTCTATTATAAAATTGAATTAGAAAATTTCATTGCTGACATCAGCAAAGGCGTGAGACTTAAATGTTCGCCAGGAGATGGCCTTCGTCTCCAGGCCATAAAAGACTCCAAAACTTCAAAGGATTCTAACTTTGCTTCTACAAGTCCGTTTGACTTGATTCAAAAAAGGTTCGATCGCTATTTATCAGACCTATAGTGACAGATTACTTATGAAATTTCATAAGTAGTGCTAAAACATCGAAAAATTTAAATTCACTATTTTTGGAGGTTTTCTGGGGGTTTCGACCCTGCTGAAGTCAATGAAGGCATGGTCAAGTGTGTACAAGCCACGTATGATGCAAGCGGCTTCTCACTGAAAGTGAGCATGACACGGAGAGTTTTGCTGTAATATTCCACTGACAGGGTGTTCCTTCGGGACGGCGGATGATGCCGTAGTGATAAGTGTGGCAAGGGAGTGTGTCATATTTTAGACCGAAACCTCTGGGGCAACTCATGATGGGCATTTGACACAGCTATCAACGTAGCACTTTGAACGCCAATCGGTTGAGTCTTAGCTATCTTGTCATGGGTGGCCTCTAAACATCTCCATTGCAAAACGCTGGTGAATCAAGCTCTCTACGGCTTGCTATCAAGCTGATCAAAGCAACGACTTGGGATTTTTCCTCTTGTAAATAACTCCACCGGTTTTCATGTCTGGATATCAAGTCACTGACGGTGCAAGTCACGGAGATTTTCGGTGTCATACATCCTGTTGGTGGGCGTTCTTTCGAGACAGTGGTGAAGTCCGTAGCGATGAGTACTGCACGGGACGTGGGCAATGGTAATCCTTGTGAAACCTCTCTGCGTCATGTTTCCAAGTGGTTGCCTGTCGTCTCAACGTTGTACTCTGACCGCCAGGGCGACATTTAGCTATCTGCCACAGGTTACCTCATAAAATCTCCATTGCACTTGTCTCCCGACTGTTGTCCATACATGGGAGAATGAACCATGAGTTCTGCTTGTCTATATCACGGAGACGAAATGATGAAGGGATGAAACGGGAGGCCACCCTTGCGCCACACGCAACCACACGCTCATTTCTCTCTTCGCTAGTGAACAAGCTCTTGTGAACGTAGTCAGAAACTTCATCATGTTGTACAGAAGTTTTACTGCAACACAGGCTCATGTATAGTTAGAAAGTTTGATCATGACGTTTTATGAAACACAAATGTCATAAAATGTAAGCGTTAGTGTAGTCAAATAGTTTTTACGACAACACACGTTTGTGAAAGTAAAGTTTGATCATTGAAGTTTTATGACTGACCGAACTCACCACAGAACTAGAAAGTCTTATCGAAAAGGTTTTACTGCACAGTGTGGATTGTCTTGTAACTTACTTTTACAGTGTTATAAAGTTATATCGAAAAGGTTTTACTGCACAGTGTAGATTGTCTTGTAACTTGCTTTCACAGTGTTAGAAAGTTTTATATTGAGTGGAGAAACAGTTGCCAAATGTTCCCCTATTAGAAATAATTCAAACTCCATGACTGTATAGATTGCTGATACTTCATCAGGTTAACTAAAAGCAGTTTTCTACCTGCAGTGAGAACTGAGAGTTTTTAATGAATGTTTATATGAAAGCAGTGTGTCACCACAACACTAGGCAAGTTTTACTGCGCTGTGTAGATTGTTTTCACAGTCTTAAAAGGTCTTATATAAAGTACTAAACAGTGTTAATGTTTTTATAAAAACCGAGAAAAAGTCATGTCAAAATTTGATGTGTGTGAGAGCTAGTTCCATGACATTGATCGCGTTGGGTCCTAAAATGTCCCTAAGGTTCCATAAATCCAAGATTTAGGTTTCATATCACATGCACTAAACCGTTCGTGTAGAATACGTGAAAGCACATGTTCCTTAAAAGTCTAAACGCAAACGTTAGAAATAAGTTTTGGTAAGAAATCTTTGACATCCTGCTGTGAAACCGTAGCGAACGTTGAAAAAAGTTTTATGAAATGTTTCTGCAGTCACACTCGTTAGCGTACCAGCTTTACTAAATGTGTTGTTTGCCTTTATCAAATTGAATGCGTGTGTAGACTGTTTTGTAAATAAAGACAGATGAATATAAATGATATATATGACTTTCTGACATTCAAATGAAGTTCGTAAACATGAAGCTCTGGACTCATGAAAACTACATGAAGAGTGACAACAACTTTATGATGATATAACTTTCATAGATTGCAGTCGTGTTTAAAGTTGATATAGAAACCTGTAGAAACGCATAAGTCTTAGATTCAGTTCAACGACTCGACCATTGAACTCACAAAATGAACAAGTCTGTGTAATTAACACGCTCATCAGTAGGAAACAGCAAAGCATGTCATGTCATTGAATTATCAAGACTGAGTGAACAATCTGTTGTCAGTGGAATTATTTTCATAAGTATGAAACAGTGAACAGATACATAGGACTGCCCCCCCCCCCCCCCCCCCCCCCCCCCCCCCCCCCCCCCCCACCCCCCCCCCCCCCCCCCCCCCCCCCCCCCCCCCCCCCCCCCCCCCCCCCCCCCCCCCCCCCCCCCCCCCCCCCCCCCCCCCCCCCCCCCCCCCCCACCCCCCCCCCCCCCCCCCCCCCCCCCCCCCACCCCCCCCCCCCCCCCCCCCCCCCCCCCCCCCCCCCCCCCCCCCCCCCCCCCCCCCCCCCCCCCCCCCCCCCCCCCCCCACCCCCCCCCCCCCCCCCCCCCCCCCCCCCCCCCCCCCCCCCCCCCCCCCCCCCCCCCCCCCCCCCCCCCCCCCCCCCACCCCCCCCCCCCCCCCCCCCCCCCCCCCCCCCCCCCCCCCCCCCCCCCCCCCCCCCCCCCCCCCCCCCCCCCCCCCCCCCCCCCCCCCCCCCCCCCCCCCCCCCCCCCCCCCCCCCCCCCCCCCCCCCCCCCCCCCCCCCCCCCCCCCCCCCCCCCCCCCCCCCCCCCCCCCCCCCCCCCCCCCCCCCCCCCCCCCCCCCCCCCCCCCCCCCCCCCCCCCCCCCCCCCCCCCCCCCCCCCCCCCCCCCCCCCCCCCCCCCCCCCCCCCCCCCCCCCCACCCCCCCCCCCCCCCCCCCCCCCCCCCCCCCCCCCCCCCCCCCCCCCCCCCCCCCCCCCCCCCCCACCCCCCCCCCCCCCCCCCCCCCCCCCCCCCCCCCCCCCCCCCCACCCCCCCCCCCCCCCCCCCCCCCCCCCCCCCCCCCCCCCCCCCCCCCCCCCCCCCCCCCCCCCCCCCCCCCCCCCCCCCCCCCCCCCCCCCCCCCCCCCCCCACCCCCCCCCCCCCCCCCCCCCCCCCCCCCCCCCCCCCCCCCCCCCCCCCCCCCCCCCCCCCCCCCCCCCCCCCCCCCCCCCCCCCCCCCCCACCCCCCCCCCCCCCCCCCCCCCCCCCCCCCCCCCCCCCCCCCCCCCCCCCCCCCCCCCCCCCCCCCCCCCCCCCCCCCCCCCCCCCCCCCCCCCCCCCCCCCCCCCCCACCCCCCCCCCCCCCCCCCCCCCCCCCCCCCCCCCCCCCCCCCCCCCCCCCCCCCCCCCCCCCCCCCCCCCCCCCCCCCCCCCCCCCCCCCCCCCCCCCCCCCCCCCCCCCCCCCCCCCCACCCCCCCCCCCCCCCCCCCCCCCCCCCCCCCCCCCCCCCCCCCCCCCCCCCCCCCCCCCCCCCCCCCCCCCCCCCCCCCCCCCCCCCCCCCCCCACCCCCCCCCCCCCCCCCCCCCCCCCCCCCCCCCCCCCCCCCCCCCCCCCCCCCCACCCCCCCCCCCCCCCCCCCCCCCCCCCCCCCCCCCCCCCCCCCCCCCCCCCCCCCCCCCCCCCCCCCCCCCCCCCCCCCCCCCCCCCCCCCCCCCCCCCCCCCCCCCCCCCCCCCCCCCCCCCCCCCCCCCCCCCCCCCCCCCCCCCCCCCCCCCCCCCCCCCCCCCCCCCCCCCCCCCCCCCCCCCCCCCCCCCCCACCCCCCCCCCCCCCCCCCCCCCCCCCCCCCCCCCCCCCCCCCCCCCCCCCCCCCCCCCCCCCCCCCCCCCCCCCCCCCCCCCCCCCCCCCCCCCCCCCCCCCCCCCCCCCCCCCCCCCCCCCCCCCCACC